>OX632358.1:28068105-28668105 GCA_951751655.1 Ophion costatus
TAAATTTAGAGATACGTTTAAGGGATCATTACGGTGTAAAATTTTCGAAAAATTGATTTTTCGCTCTACCCGATAGCAGGGACGGTGATAAACGTGCTGTTTCATTTTTGGGGTGAAATTCGAATTATTCCGATTGGTTTCTTAAATTTTTTTTACAAATTTTGTTTCGGGTAATATTTACGGCCAGAACCGTTTACACCATGAGGACTCCCTTTTTTCGACGACATTTTTAGCCGTTAAAAAATGTAAACAAAATGCAGACAAAAATTGAAATGAACGTTTCGACTGATTAGCCAGTTTTGACAATCGAAAAGAAATTGCAAAAATAAGCTATTTTTCGACTTTGTTACACTGTGGTGATCCCTTAAATCCGCAGTGTTATGATTTTACAGTTATGTTTGAGTTTATTTTTTGAGGTCTCGATGAATTCCTCAGTTCCAACTCTGGCGGGTTTTTACGTATTATCCTTACCAATTGAACCCTTTCCTATCGCTCCCTACCCGTATAATTCGCTAATCTAACCCAACTTCCGTTGCATCCACAGCCACCTCAAGCTACACTATACTGCATTTTCCGAGGGTACGGGGAAACTGCGGAAAACCCGTACCGGTATAGACGGTACCTATATTCTTCCGGTTTTCAAACTTTGATTCAAGCATCTGCCTACCAACCAGCCCCCTGACTCTGGCCGCTTTTCCCATACGACGAAACGATTCGCGTTTTGTAGCCGTTCCTTAATTCTGCTAGCGCCCTGTACGTGGCGCTGGCACTGACGTCACTGCCTGAGATTTCCCCTTCTCCGGCGCTATACGTCATACAGCCATTGCTGTTGTTTCATTTGAGTGTTCGAGGTTATCTTTGCGTAAACGAATTCGTGTAATATATGTTGTAAAACTTCGAAAAGTCATAGCCAGGTAATGTGACTAACCTACCCCCCCCCCCCTTCCTCTCATTACAGCGGTTTTAAATATTGTAAAATATTCATATTTTTTGTGTTGCCCTACACCCTATAGGCAAACCCATCCCCTCTCCAGATTCCATTATAGCAGTCATGGAGACTAGCAAGGAGACTAGAGAGAAGGAGTCGACACTCCCGCCTAAAACAGTTCTTTCAATCGGTCGCAGAGATATAGTGCTCAGTTCCGCCGCAGGCGTCGCCAGTGTTCCCCAGAGCCCACAATATATAGTAATACAAAACTGCATAAGGTGAAACTGACCGTGTTATGGCGGCAAAATTGTTTGCGCCTGTCAAACACAAAAATATCTGTCGTTCACACCAGCACAGCAGCTATATAAAACCTTCGCCAGCGAATTCTTTTTCAGCGAATTTAATTATTTTTTTGCGACGGCAACGGCAAAGAAGAAGCAGGGAGTATTTCAAGACTTACTGTTAAATTATAAATGTAATCTGAGTTTTTTTCCAAATTTTTTTGTTAAGGTTTTAGGTTACGGTGACCCAGTCCGCGCGGATCTGCACGGTGATTGAAGGTAAAATATTAACTATTTTCCATTCTGCAAGATGTAAATTAAATTCAATTGTAATTTAATATTTTTAATGTATATTTATTATTAGAATTGTAAATTAAAATCATATTCAATGACAATTTTGCGAGAACTTGAATGAATCGGTGGCACGTATATGGAATGTATAAGTATGTATATGATTGTTTTTAGACTGTCAAAATATCTTGACATTTAGTATTTGAATATAAGAAAGGTTTGAAAGAATATGAGAAAGGTTTGATCTAAAATTTACACGTAATATTGCAATAGATAAATTAATAACGAATAGGTGTGACATTATGTTTTTAAAAAAGCGTTTGTATTTTTCAATCGAATGCGGTTTAGAGTACCAACGGGCGAGTCTCATCATGTCTGCGAATCTGCATCTCTCACGTTTGCATCAAGGAGAGTATTAATTCATTTTATATATAAATAGTACACACTTTAGTAGTTTCTAGATATTTTCATGATGCACATTTTTTTGTTTTCAGCCTGCGGAAGCGAGCTCTGACCTTCCAGATGGAAGCAATAGCCCTTTTCAGGGCTCCAAAAATTTTTAACGTAAAACAACACACATATTCCCCCCATTCTCGCAGAAAATTGTATCGGGACCGATCATTTGTAGCCTGTGGAAACGAGCCCCGACCTTCCAGATAGAATCAACAGCCCTTTTCAGGGCCCCAAGAACTTCTAACGTTAAACAACTCACGCATTCGTGCCATTCTCGCTGAAAATTTTTTCGAGATCTTTCGTTCAAGTGTATATATATGCATACATATATATACACTTCACCAAGGGTCTTCAATATTTATGATTTTTACTATTTTTATACTATACGAAGCCTTCCGATAAAGAGTATTGACGTATTGAAAGTGATCGGGATGTACTGATATTTATAAATAAAAAACTTCCCTCTTGATGTAATCGAACTAATAATGAAGATGACTCCTCGCGAATCAATGAGATAAAGGGAAAAGTAAACACTCTAGGTAGGAATTATAAAACAAAGGCCATAGCCGGGTAAGTAGCGAAAAATTGCCCCCGCATTTTTTCCAGCGAAATTTGTAGTATATTCTGAGGTATAAAAAAAACAATTTTTCTGAAAATTTCATGCCCGTCAACGCAATGGTTTTAGAAAAATGAATTTTTTAAAAATATCCACAAACATTTTTTTTTCCGGAAACGGTACAGTGGATCGATTTGATTTTTTTTTGGTACTTGTTCCAATCAAACGTCTTAGGAAATAAAATTATAGAACATCTTGCGAAAGATCAAGGTTTGAAAAAAAATAATTTTCCTTGTTTTATTATTTTTTACTATAATCCACTTGGGGTACAATAGCGAAAATGTTTTCATATAATCTTTGGGCACCTTATTAGATTATATGATTTTTTCAAAATGATCGGTTTGGTACGCCACAGTGAAAAAAAAAAGAAACACACTATTGATATATTTCAGTTATATAGATATATAACTAAAATATATCAATAAAGTCTGTTTCTTTTTTTTCACTGTGGCGTACCAAACCGATCATTTTGAAAACATTATATAATCTAATAAGGTGCCCAAAGATTATATGAAAAAAATTTCGTTATTGTACCCCAAGTGGATTATAGTAAAAAAAAATAAAACAAGGAACATTATTTTTTTTTAAACCTTAATCTTTCGCAAAATGTTCTATAATTTTATTCCGTAACACGTTTGATCGTAACAAGTACCAAAAAAAAATCGAATCGATCCACTGAAGCGTTTCCCGAATTTTTATTGTTTTTTATTTTTAAAAAATTCATTTTTCCAAACCTATTGCGTTGGCGGGGATGAAATTTTCAGAAAATTTGTTTTTTTTCTCATACCTCAGAATATACTCCTAATTTCGCTAGAGAAAATGCGGGGGCAATTTTTCCCTACTTACCCGGCCTTTCAACTATTTCAACTATGGTCTTTCAACTATTGATGGCAGTAAATTAAAGAATATATTCTTCCATGTTATTTTTGTTCGATTTCTTTTGGGATTGGACGAGTCCTTTGATTGGTTAATACTGCTTCAATTCGCTCGTACAACCAAATATCTATACGAAAGCAGAAGAAAAAAATTTTAACTACCGAGGCTCGAACTCAGGACCTTCATACAGTAATCTAGCGTTCTACCAACTTCGCCACACAATGATTTGCCAATAAAATCTTCTCATATTTAAGTGATTGCCGTGCTGGGGGTTCAATTAGGCTTGACGGCTTGTTCGGTACGTTCATCGCTTTATTCGCGTTTCATTATAATTAGCTATATTTTTAAACATAACAGGCAAATCATAAGTTTCCATAATAAAATACCTCGTGCTGTGCTTATTATATAATTATTATATCTCATGTGCTTGATATATAATAAGCCCATGTGAATAAAACAACACGAGTTGTTTTATTCATATTATTTATATTTTATTTATTATATATATGTACACAATATTATTATATATTATAATAGAAGGGATCCCCACTTGGGTGTATTATCGTTCGGGTGTGCGAAAGAAAACACACCATGACTATTCCAAGTGAGTACGAGAGAGAAACACGATCACCCCAGTTTTGTGATTGGTCGTTGCGGCGGAGCTCGGACCTTATGCAGTTTTGTATTACTATATATTATGGGCTCTGGGGAACACTAGCGATGCCTGCGGCGGAACTGAACACTAACTCTCTGCGACCGATTGAAAGAACTTTATACATACAGGCTAGGATAGGGAGTTTGGACTCCTTTACTCTAGTCTCCTTGGAGACTAGATACAGGAAGGCCACCACACGGGGCCTTTCAACTCTTCCCCAAAACGGCATCACGGTAGATGGCGCTGGGGTGCTCCGGACCACATGTATAGATGCAAACATGGGTCCGATCAGAGAGGCTAGCCTCTATGATATTACTATACATAGGGCCCGCGGCACCCCAGCGGCATCTATATGCTGGAGCCATTTTTGGGGACGCTTTTTTCGGCGGCTTTGCACGGGAGTTTGGTCTCCTGGTATCTAAGTCTTCATAATAGCAGTCTTGTACCTGCCAGCGCTACAAGCGGCAAATCTCGGCGACAATTCGGAGCCGATTTCAGCGGCCAGTGTGAGGGGGCTGCTACCAACTAAGGTATCAGAAGTATTGGCTTTTCGCTCACTGGTGATGCGCCATCCCGTGCATGGCTAAGCGGTCACCGCTCCAAGTATTGGCCGTGCACAATGCTGTTTAACTACTCGGAGTACCACTGGAGCCGAACCCCGACCGGCTATTCACCAGTGTCGGTTATTTCACAGTTACATTCAGACATGATTGAAGTAACCTCTTCAATTTTTTCAAAGCATTTTATTCGAAATTTGGCATATTTGATGTCGCGCAGGTCATGTCGCGAAATTTTTTAATCTTCGGGCGTCGCGATTGCGGTCGGTCTTGTCATCGCAGAAAAACGGTTTTTGTAAAATTATATTCTTTACGAATGCGGTCATCATTTGCCCTTCCATCTTTCTTATTGCTTCATAATTACTATTTTTCCGAGCTGCGAAAAGTTAAAATTTCACTATAACGATCCGAGTACTCTTTTTCAAACGCCGCCATTTCGGAAATTTTTCCTAAAATGTTTTATTCGAGGGTTGAACGATAAACGTATTCGTAAAGGATGGAATTTTTTAGAAATCGTTTGTTTCAGATTGCAAGGACGGTCGCAAACTCAACCCGCGAAGATAAAAAATGTTCGCGACATGACCTGTGCAACATCAAATATCATGTACAATTTTGAATAAAATGCTTCGAAAAAATGTAAGATGTTGCTTCAAACATGTATAAATATAACCTTGAAACACTAACATTGTAAATTTAACCGTTTCTCTAAATTTAATTCCTTAAAAGTCACCTTGAAAAAGGGTGTTTACGGTGGAACGGCCTTAATGGCGTAAAAGAAGGTAAGGTAGTCCTATCGCTTCACACTAGCCATACCACTGATCATACTTGAGACCTGTACAATTTATATCTTTAACATATGCCAAAAAAATAATTTGTAATAACTGAAATTTTCCATTTGTAAACTGTTTAATGAATGTTCACATTTAATTATAAAAATTAGAATCTGTCGCTTTTTACTCATTTAGGCGAGTTTAACCTCTATGCTTTTCAACGTCGATCTGTCAAAACAATGTCAAGTGCGGGAAATGTCAAGCATTGTATTCGGGCAACAACTGATAAAAAAGGTCGAAAATTTGTGTCGGCGAAATATGTCGGTTAAAAATGAAATATGTGAGGGATTCTCCGTCAATTCAGCCACTTATTTTTCGACCATCTCAGATCTGCCCCATAATTGGTTATATCGAAGTACTACTAAAAGGCATTCTATGTGAATATTTTCAGATTTTTTGATTCAACACTTTAGAAAATGGCGTTTTTTTCCAAATGAATATATCTCGGAAACTAGAAGTAACTGAAAAAAATGTCTTCACATAAAAGTTGTAGTTTTCTGTTAGCTTTCGAACGGACGACTTGAAATAATTTTTACGTTCCGGTAACGCTGATTTTTTACCAAAAAAGGAGGAAATTATTATTTTTTATTAAAAAACGGCCGTTTTTTGGCTGAAAAAATTACAGACTCTTCCATTATGTCTGACGATATCGCAAAAAAAATCGCTAGAGTGGCACGGAACGAGATTCTATGGTAAAAAAAATCAAACCACACAAATTAATTTTTTTATACCGGAACCTCGCTCCGTGCCACTCTGGCGATTTTTTTGCGATATCGTCATACATACTGGAAGACTGTAATTTTTTCAGCCAAAAAAATGGCCATTTTTGAATAAAAAAATAATTTCCCCCTTTTTGGTAAAAAATCAGCGTTAGCGGAACGTAAAAATTATTTTAAGTCGTCCGCTCGAAAGCTAACACAAAACTACAACTTTTATGTACAGAATTTTTTTTTCAGTTACTTCTGGTTTCCGAGATATATTCATTTGGAAAAAAACGGCATTTTCTAAAATGTTGAATTAAAAAATTTGAAAAAAAATCACATAGAATGCCTTTTAGTAGTACTTTGATATAACCAATTATGGGGCAGATCTGAGATGGTCGAAAAAAGTGGCTGAATTGACGGAGGATCCCTCCTGTGTGAAAATTCGAATGAGTAAGATGAGGTTACGACTACAGTCAGCTGATGCCTTGCTGTCACGTCTCTTTATCGTAGCGAGTGGTAATAAATCCAATGCCGGAAGTTCAAATTAAACTTCACATTACATGAAAATTAGGTCAATAAGCGTATTTTTTTCTGAGAGCATTGGATTACTACAAGTTTTGAGTATGTAAATCTGATTATTCTTAGGAATCTGACGGATTCGCACTATTGTATACACTTTTGTAGCAACCGGAAATCGGGTTTTTGTATGTCGTCTCAAGATGCTTTCACAAAAGTACGCAATTTTTATATTTTTTTCTCTGTAATAAAGTCGATAACCGAGCCTGACATTTTACAGAAACGATTATTAATATATTTAGTGAATGTCAAAAAAAAAAAATATGAAAATCCTATGAATTGAAGCCTAGCGATAAGACTACCTTAATTCGGAAATCAAACTAAGAATACGAGCGCGTTTCGCTGCTGATCATGTTTTTCAAACTAACCCGACGTAACGGCGCGCTTCAAATCCGACCATCTCGTATTCGAGAAACTCATTCAACTTTGGATATACGGTACAATTATGTAATCTCGATCAAAACTTATCAAAAACATTTTGAACAATCGAAACGCGAAGTAAAAAAAGTTCATTAATGAACCTTAAAAAATATCGAATTTTTTAAATTCCGTTTTCTTCAAAATAAATTAGATGGATATACTGCGAATTGTGGAGTAAACTTTAATTTCATCCATCGCTTGAAATTGTTTGCTCCTAATGCGTCTACGCTAAATTTGGTTCACTCCGAAATGAAGTAAAATAGTTATCTTGAAGAAATCGTAATTTGTTCAAATTAATTTTGATTCAATCGAATTTTAATAGAACGTAATTGTATCCAATTTCAAGTCATGTTTTCGTTTAATAAAATTTAAAGAATAAACAATGTTCGAATCGCCATGTCAAATTCAAGTATGTTTCGTTTTTTTCCGGTTTCCCTGTCCTCGCGTTAAGGATGTTGAGTCCCTATGAAACATGTTAATGTTAATCGTTCAATAAATAGCTTCTTAATCGTTATGAAATTTTTACACGACCTCCTGAATACTTTATGTAAAAACATACCAAATTTTCAGAATTCTATCATCATTACTTCAACCTCCTTAAGGGTTGATATAAAAAATGATAAGGAAATTCTGAAAAATTGGTATGTTTTTGTATGAAGTATTTAAGAGGTCGTGTTAAAATTTCACGATGATTAGGAAGCTCGTTATTAAAAAATTAACATTTTGTTAAGAACAATTTTAAAAAGAAATAAAAAAAAATGTATCAATAAACTTCGTTTTGTTTCCGTTTCTTTCAGTATATTGTAGATATTATAAAATTGAGAGGTCAAAAAAAAAACTTATTGCAAAGTTACATGAGTTTCCATAAAACAACATTTAATTTGTGAATGTTAATTGTTCAATAACGAGCTTCCTAATTATCGTGAAATATTTACACGACCTCTGAAATACTTCATACAAAAACATGCCAAATTTTCAGAATTTTATCATCATTTGCGATTTGGGACTCAACATCCTTAAAACATCTTCGCCATTACGTGTGGCGAGATACTCCGACGCCAAGGCGTCTGACCGCCTAAAAAACCGCGTCGAACTGTAGCGTGCCCCGTGAGAATACCCCGTCAATATATTTAATTGACTGAGATTCAGAATTACGTCACGTCGCTCATCCACTAAAAAACTGTCGTAACACAACGAATGCTGTTTCGAGAGAAATGCAGTTTATTTATTTCTTTCACATTGGCGAGGCCACTGTGACGTCAATATTTATCTAAATTGGCCTGTAATGAGTTAATGTATTATGAGATGTATTAACATTTTTGAGGGTTACAAATAATGTGTAGCCAATTGCAATAAAAATCCGATTACGCATTTTTCTGTGTTGTGACAGTTTTTCCGAGGATGAGCGATGTGTCCAAATGTTGCTGGCTTAATCAAAAGGTTCAACTGATTTATTTACTAACCGATTTCGCAGAGGTTTTTTTGGTACCCGGTCTTTGGCTGTTCGTCATCCTATCTTTCGGTTGAGAAACCTGAGCCTTTTGGTTGGTCCGGGTGCTCTCGGGTTTGTTGCTCGGTTGAGAATTCGCGGGTCTTTGGTTGGGTCGAGAAGCCTGGGAGTTTTGGTTGGATCGAGAAGCCTGGGAGTTTTGGTTGGATCGAGAAACCTGGGAGTTTTGGTTGGATCGAGAACCCTGGGAGTTTTGGTTGGATCGAGAACCCTGGGAGTTTTGGTTGGATCGAGAACCCTGGGAGTTTTGGTTGGATCGAGAACCCTGGGAGTTTTGGTTGGATCGAGAATCCTGGGAGTTTTGGCTGGATCGAGAACCCTGGGAGTTTTGGTTGGATCGAGAACTCTGGGAGTTTCTGGACGTGCCGGATTTCCCCCGAGAGCCTTCCTCATTTCTTGATTTTGACCGATTATTCTACAGATTGAAAAATGAATACGATTATAACATGAATCTTATTTTATCGACCATTTCATTATATTTTTGTGTGTATTTACCTGCTTAGGCCTCTTCTTATCTCGATGGCGTTCCTATCGACATAACCAATAATGTTTCTCATTATCGTGCTTTTTTTATCGCCGCGGCATTTTATGTATTTTTCATTGAATTCCCGCATCCGGCAAAACCTACCTGATCGCCAACATCACCGTAATCGTCGTCTTCGTAGTCATCTTCATCGTCATAATCATCGAATTCTTCATCGCCGTTCTCATCCTCCTCGGTGGCAACTTCCTCCTCGTCGAGATTACCATTACTCTCGCCACCATGTTGATCGCCCGTGTTATCGTTATCTTCAGGTTCGTTTTTCTGATCGACAGTGTCATCGAAATCTCCACCAGGGGTTTTCTGGTCGTCAAAGTTATCGGTTGGGCCGTTGTCTTCTGCTTGATCGTCATATTTCTATTCAAGACGATGCACAATTTACCCACTGTATGTTTGTAGGGCTGTAACTGCCAACGAAGAAAATTGTGCACGCGAAAGTTTGTACTTTTTCCCCACAGAAATAGACTTTGTCGAAAAAAATGTACCAGCGAAGCTTTGCATACTTCTACGTGTCACCGAATAAGCTCTACATGATTCCACTGATCTTCTATTAGTTAGGAAGAGCTATCAAGCTCACTGGAAGAGGGGCTGGCGTGAAAACGCTGAAAAATCGGCGAAGCCCAAGAAATTTGGCGGATGTAATATCGATCTTTTTGAAATGTCTAGATATACTTTTTCGAAAATTTATCGCTCATCTCAATAGCGTCGTATTTTTCCAAAACAATTTGGCGTGAAAATCTTGCAGGATGTACATGATCAACGTAGCCTCAAAACTTTTCGCGAGCGCGAAAAGTCCCCCCCCCCCCCTATCAATTGGCAGAAGGCGAGGCTGGGCGAAAACGCTATAATATCGATCTTTTTGAAATTTCTAGATATATTTTTTTTTCGATAAGTTTATTCTTCATCTCAATATTGTTGTTTTCTTCCAAAACAATTGAGCATGAAAATCTTACCCGATGTACAAGGTCAACGTAACCCCACAACTTTTCGAACGGACTTTTCTCATAGATGCTTAAGTTTATGAGAGAAAGGAAGCATCAGGCTCTGTAGAATTCACCAACCCAGAGCTTGACGCTTTTCTTTTGCCCCAAATATTGCTCATCTCTGAGAAATCCCCGTTTGACAATTTCAATTGTCTCCCTCGAACTTATATGTCACGTGGTACAGCTTCTTCGTATTATGGACCGGTACAATGTCAACATAACCTCACAAGTTTTCGAACGCAGTTTTCTCATAGACGGTTACGTTTTTCGGAAAAAAAAACAAAGCATCAGGCTGCGTAGAATTCACCGCCGAAGAAGTTGACGATTTTCTTTTGACTTGAATATCCATCGCTGAAAAATCGACGTTTGAAAGTTTCAGCTTTCTTTCTCGCACTCGTATAGTGCAGCTTTTGCTTCCCCTTACGAGTACCGTTTATCATTAAAGGGAAAAAAAAACTATTTGTTCCCCTATATTTCAGCGTCAAGTGACGCAAGGAATACAAATTTACAACGTGAAGAATGTCTAGTGTTTTTTTTCTGGTCTTTCTTCAAAGACTGCTTCATAAAATCGAAGGATCACTCACCGGTGTGTCATCAGGTTCTAGCTGCGATTCATCAGGATCTTGCCCCGCTCTCTGCGTGTACAAAAGATCAATCTGTCAGCTATTCAAGTAACTTTTTTTGAAATATTTCATACGTTGATTTTTCCGTATATTTACCGGCGATTCATCTAGTCGTTCTCCGACGCTGCTACCCCGTGGTTCTTGACCCTGCAAACGTGAAAAAGAGTTCGTCGGTTAACGTGCTTGTTCGTTTAGTTGAATCGTGATTAGGCATTTATATTTACGTATATCTATGGATATTTACAGCTCTGAGTGTTTTCAGTACATCGGAAACTCGAAAGTCGCGGTGGTTCGCCTGTGAACAATATGAAGGAATGCCTTGATAATCGCGCTTGTTCCATCATTTTTATCGTTATTTATAAAGGGTTAACGAATCGGGGAAAGTTGCGATAATCTTTAGAAGCGAACAAACATGTTCCTTCCGGACGACTTGGACGTACGATCTTCGTTTGAGCTGACGGAAAGGCATATTTGTTTCCACTATATTCAACCTTTTTTCTGCTGGTGAGAATCTACTGAGAATCGAAATGAAAGTGCTAATGGCAAATTTAAAAAGGCCCGATTCTTTGACATCGTGCTGATTTCGTCGGACTTTATGGGATTTTTAAGGCTTTAGGCTACTGTGAAAATGTCAAAACTTTCGTTCGTCGCTTGTCGCACCTTAAATTGAAGAGCAAGGTCCAACATATGGTGCAGGAATTACACATTGGAAGTAAGCTTATGATCACAACGATAGAACGATTGGGGTAGAATATCCATAAGTCGAATTTCCATAACGGAATATCCATAAGTACGAATATCCGTAGGTCGAATATCGATAAGTCGAATATCGATAAGTCGAATATCCATAAGTCGAATATCCATAAGTGCCAATATCCATAAGTCAAATATCCACAAGTACGAATATCCATAAGTGAATATAGAGGAGAAATGAGCGCCAAAAACAAACCCAAACGAACTCATTTCGACTCTGTACTCACTTATGGATATTCGACTTATGGATATTAATACTTATGGATATTCGTGCTTATAGACGTTTGTACTTACGGATATTCGACTTATGGATATTCACTCATGGATATTCGACGACAGTGGACAGAACTGCTACCAAAACTTACACGCGTTTTTATCGAGATTGTTTTTAAAACGATGTACACGATTTTTCGACATCTAATGAACGGATTGACTTGAAATTTAGCACACTTATTCAGTGTAGTAGCAGTTCAGTCTTGACCGATGTTTTTGTTCGTAACACCTTTTTTTAAATTCATTATTAACAATATTAATGTCCCCTCGAAAAATCGAAAAAAAAATTCAAACTTTTTCTTACTGATCGAAACACGATGAAAAAGCTCGGTCGAGTTTTGACCAGTTTTGACTATTTTGAGAAAAAAAATCGTTTTTTCGTTTTAGATCAACCGGGTGGTCAAATCAAGCACAGCGTTGAGTCCCTTACGTTCGAAGGTCCTTCACGAGATTGCTCATAACTGCTTGAATTGTTAATACTTTTTAATGACTTTTGGTATACAATTTTGTTAATGTACGTACAAATGAATGGTCGAATAATTTTTCAATCATCTTATTCCTCCAAAATTTTTTGTCTTCAAATAACCCTGATTTTCCGGTCTTCGCAGTAGCCTAACCCCTCAATGATGGAGACTCGTTTGCTGGGATTTCGCGGGGGGAAATGATTTTGATGGGAAAATATATTGAGGATATTAAAATCTCTGGAAACTCACCACTTCGACCAGTTCGTCTATCTTCTTGCTTTCCAAGTATGGTAATGACTCCTACGAACGAAAAATAAAATAAAATATAAATAATATGAAATATCCTGCATATTTGGACTTTTTCGATTGTTGCCCCATGAACACTTACGTCATCGACGGAAAGTGTCGTTTGGGTAAAATTCAAATTAAGTTTCTTGGTCTGTGGAAAAGAAATGAAAAAGATAGCTCAGTTGGTGTGCGTTTCTTTGTATAGAACCATACGTGATTTTATTAATTCAACTGCATATTTACCCCGAAGATGGTCATGCGGCGATTGGTATAAGCAAGACGCTGGAAATCAAAATTATATCGTACGTCTTTGTTCAGTTCAGGCAAGGAACTTAAGGAGGTACGATCACTTCCACGGGGTCAAAAAAAAGTCTACATTTATTTTACCTACAGCTGCTCTGATTGATGTTTACTTATGTTGATTATTCGTATTATCAATTATAGTGTGCCAAATGTTGTGGTAAATGATGAATTTATTGCACGTGAACAAATAAAAACTGAAAAATTAGATTGTCAACGACTCGGTAGTAATCTTCGTAATAATAATATTAACATATCCACCATGAAAACGGACTAAAAAGACAAAAAAAATCAGCTAGAAACCTATTAAAAATAGGCTTGAATTACCTCAGCGGAATTAACACGATAGGCAGAATATAATTATACATATTATTGATACGTGATAAATGATAAAACTCCATAAATTGTCGTTTGCATATTTTATGGCGGCTTCTATTCAAATTAATTTCAAAACAAAACTGGGTTATGTTCCAAACGCATCAGCTGTTACTCGCGACGTTGCTAAGTCTGTGGGTGCTATTTCGTCGTTCTGACCATTTTCAACCGGAAATTGAAACTTTCTTGTACCTCCTTAAAGTGATTTATCAGTCAGTCTGTTGGTCGAGGTGCGTTGCCTTGACGCACTTTCAAGACGAACAGACATACTTTTGGTATAACGGATTCTTTTCAACCAAAGATTCTCGCAAAAAATTGTGACGTTCTGGAAACTTCCACCCATTTAGAATTCGAAAAGAGTGTATTTTCAGTGACTTTTTGTTTTCATTTTGCAATGTTTTTTCTTCGCGTGTGGTTCGATGATGCGACATTTTAGTATTCATGAATAAGAGCAGAGGAAAAGTGTATCCCTGTGATTCCCGTAGACAATCTTTGGAAGAAAAATAAAAGCTCTGAAAATACTGAAAATCGCATCAATCAATTCCATCATTGAGAGACGTTCTCGTTGTGACTTACCGGCTCGCCGTGTGCGTTCTGAAAAAAAAAACATGAAAAAGAAGAAAAAAAACGTTATTACTTTATTCCGTAGGGTCTTTTTGGTAATTTTTGTTCAATGGAAAACTCACCGTAGCGAACGCGAGGAAGAGCAACGCGGAGCACAGGACTTTGACAATCATGATTTTGCCTCCACTTGCGTCGTGTCTGCCAAAGGGGAAGTACATGATTTATCGAGAGCTACCGAATTGGTGCAAATGCCGTCGTTGCTTTTCGTTTTTTTGCTTTGCTGAATCGTGATGAATTTTGGAAAAATTCAATAATAGGAAGTAAAGACAATTTGCAATATTTCAAGTTTGCATAATTGGATTAAATGTGTGTGTGTGTGTGTGTGTGTGTGTGTGTGTGTGTGTGTGTGTGTGTGTGTGTGTGTGTGTGTGTGTGTGTGCGTGCGTGCGTGCGTGCGTGCGTGCGTGCGTGCGTGCGTGCGTGCGTGCGTGCGTGCGTGTGTGTGTGTGTGTGTGTGTGTGTGTGTGTGTGTGTGTGTGTGTGTGTGTGTGTGTGTGTGTGTGTGTGTGTGTGTGTGTGTGTGTGTGTTCCTATTGAACTATTCAAATTTTTATTCGCTGATAGAGCCTTCGAAAATTGCTAAAACGTTTTACGATCGTTTTCAGCGACTTTCAATCCGAAACTGCAGGAAAGATTTTGCACAACGATAAAAATCGGAAATGAAGAAATTAAAAAGGGATTTTCGTTGCATTCCAATCATGTAGACTTTCATAAAATTTCTTGAGAGCTCGCAACAGAGAACACGACGACGCAAAAACTATTTTTCCATGCTAACGAAGAAAATTGCAAAAACTTCAATTGAAACATTTCAAACAATATATAAGTATTCTTCGAATTGCCTTTTTTCTGAGTGTTTAGCAGGCGCGGTATCGCGGCAATTAGAATTGCTTAGGTTTGCATTAGAAAAGAAGCCAGCAGTTCTTCAGGGCTACTTCATCGGAGCCGTTAACCCTACGATGACACTCATATTTTTTTATCTACTTATACACAGTAGACCCCGCCAACTTTCGAATGCTGTAGTTTCCTCAAAATGACATCTCTTCATATGACTTTTTTTTCAAACGAAAGGGCAAGCAATAAAAGCTGTTTGAGCAGACGAAGAAGTTGTGCGAAAGAGAAGAAACGCGAGTTTTTCACTTTTTGGTCGGGCTTACGAGACCCGCGAGTGTCGCCCTAGGGTTAAACTTGACCCGATGAGCCTTGACAAGCTTACAAACGACGTTCGTACTTAAAAGTTATTCATATCAGCCCCAGGTGTTGGCGTCAACTGTCACCATAATGGTTCATTTCTCATCGCGATCTTTCAATTTTTTTCTCACATATTAGGTGCAGTAAAGAGAAATCCATTATTTTTGCTTTCAATTTCATGCAAAAATAATGGATTTCTTTTTACTACATCTAATATTTCGAAAATATATGTCACGCGATTTCATTAGCGAGCAATTTTTTTTTCTCAATTCACTGTAGTGCAGCTGTTTTTGCGCGACGTTGCTCAATTGCTGCGCAAAATTGATTAGCTCGACGCACAATTACAATTCTACTTACAGTTTTAGGTATACGGTCTGCTACTAATTTTTTTGTGACAATATTGAGTGATGAATTTCACACGACATATAGGACAGCACTGGCGCAAGAAACTAGCGTGTACATGTATTTATACTCAACGATTTAAATTCAGCAGGAAAATGTCGCAACTGGTGAAATAATACTCCCTAATTAGACACTCCACTACATTTTATCTCCTTACAATCGTATTCCACTATCGAAACATGAATCCGGCATTTGGTCTGAGAGCCATCTGTATTGAAAGTCAATAGTAAAGCTGCGATCATGGCCAATGAAAATGTGACTGTGTAGGACACACATACAAGTCGATATTCAGAAAATTATTTAAGCTCCGTTGGAGCCAGCTGTACTCGTGAATTTTTCAGTTAAGGTATAATTCGTTACGTTGTAATCACTAACGCAGCGCTCGCGAACCCACGTCTTTTTCGTATTATCAATCAATAGATAGTGATTAAGTAAATTTGATTCGCGGAAGCGAATCGTCCGTCAAGTCATTTTCCTAATTTCAACGAGACGATCGAACGGGTCTCTTCGCAAGGAGCCTTTTTCCTCTGGCTTCGCGGCCTATTGTCATGAAACAGAATTGCCGACTAATAGTTCGCAATTGTGTTCATTCACGCGTTCTGGATACACGTGGGACGAGGGATACATCGATCATTTTTACTTCACGAAATAGTATCTGTCGAAATTTCTGGAGACTCGACAAGATGGTACAGTTGTTCTACAGGCTGATAATTACCGTCAATGGAGTGTGTGTGTGTGCGTCACGAAAATACTTGCGTCTTTACGTGTGAAGGGGGAAAAATGAAATAAAAAAATCGACGTAAGAAAGTATTCAAATGTAAAGCATAGTTCAATCGATGAACGATCTTCTTTCGAAAGAGCTGTCTCGACATTTGCAGCCGTACCTGCCGCGCAAATAATATTTCCCATGACCCAAGCTTCTGATGTTCCAATCAAATCGTTGACGGTGAGCCATTATAGTCATCATTGCGAATTTAACTGCAAGATGGACGTGCAAAGCTCGTGCCATTTTTGTCCATTCGTTTTAATTCATTGTCCCTGATGAGGCTGATGATCGGAATCATCAACGACAACGATGACGACGAAATGATCGTAATCCGAGTATATTAATTATTGATAAGCTTATCCATCCGCGGAGTAGCAATCGTTCGACTTATTCCATTTGTCTGGTGAAATATTGTTCGGGCACTTGGCAGCGAGGGAGGTGACAATGGGAAGTCGAAGGTTGGAGAAAACGTGAAGTATCTTTGTAACGAAAAAGTATTTGATGATCAAACATTCTTCGATAGTGAAATGCACACAGTGCCTGATTTTTAGCTGTCTTCATTTGCCACAAAAATGTGACGCTTCCGCCAACAGTGGAGCATCGAGTATCTCATTGTTAGCTCCCAACTTCATTAACAAGTCCACCTGCAAACTTTCCTTCGGGATCGTTCTTTTTTTTTTAATTTATTTATTCAGTAGCGGTTTTATCGTTCGTAGAAATGTTAACGAGCTGCCTGTTGTACATTGTAGATCTCTGATTGTATTTATCACCCGAATATATACATGCATATTTATCTATGAATATTTCATTTTCGTTAATTAGGCGCTCGGAACGAGCGAAACGCCCTTGCCTCGTTTGTTTAACGTAGATCGAACGCGGCCCACACGCCTCACCAGCGAGATCCGTTGTTCTATAAATCTGGCGAAAAAGATTCAAATTTCGTACAAAACGATTGACGCACGGACTTGCCAGTTGTTTCAACATTACGATACATCCAGAGGTTCAGAGTCAAACCGCTTAATGATTTTTTTTCTCCATTCCACTTTTTTCACTTCCATCGCTTCGATACGAATTTCTGATTCCCGAATCCGGGCGCGCCTTTTTTCCGTGTTCATCCTGTGAAGGAGGCGTAACGATAGACGCGGCATTTTTAATTTGTTTTTTCCGAAGAAAGAGTTGACACGACGAGGTAGGGATTTTACGCACAATTAATACACAGTCTAGTCAAGTTTGAGCTTTTTTAAATTGAAAAAAATATTGGTTAACAATGAAGTTATTAATATTTAAAGAAAGTGCCACCTGCATGGTCAATCGCTGCAGTTGCTTCCTACAACAAGAGCCATCCGAAATGAGAAATTATCGATGAACTCTCAGTATAATAGTAAAACTTTCGTACGACCGGATAAGTGTTTGAAAGTTTGGAAACTACGAAGATGGCGAGCTGCAGAAAAAAAGATCGATTTTCCAGCAAAATAACAACTTTAATCGTTCCTTGTAGACGAATCGATAAACAATTGAAATCATCCAGTCATACGATAGAGTTGTTAACTAAGCTCTGTCAGCATTTGAAGTGAATCGATTTACATCGTTTCATAAAACATGGCGTTCGAGAAGAAAGCAAAAGAAAAAATCGAAGGGGCGAGGGGGATGGGGTTGAATTGATGCCAAACTACAACCTCCACGAGGTCGGCGACGGGAGACAAAATGTTCAGAAAAATGCGGGCTTTATTTTGGTCCACAGCCCCGAAATCGCGGAAGTTCATTTTGGAGGTGAAAAAGTGGAGTGAAATTTTGAAAAATCAGTTTTAACTCAATAACTTTTTAGGAAAAATGCATACAATTTTTGTTCAAATGGGACCGTTGTAGCCCTTGAAAAAACGCGTCGATTGAATATTTGATCATCCCTCTCCAATATCTCCACCCCCAAACAAATCGTTAAAGGATAAAAAAAATTGTTTATTGAATAACTCAAAAACAATCGATTTTTCGGGGATGGTTTAAATGTACGATATGTAGAGAATAATTTTCTCTATATTTTCGTTTCCATGGACCACCCTTGAATTTTGCTTTTTCCAACCCCTCTCGGGGGTTGCAAATTCAAAATGAAATTCTGGGGAAGTTATTGACCGAAAATAAAGAGATACGAGTTTGGCAATGTGAACAAAAATGTAGCTGAGGGTTCAATCTACAAATTGTTCCACGTCGGCGTATTCGCGAGGTCAATAGTTTTCCCAGAATTTCACTTCGAATTTTCAACACCCGAGAGGGGTTAAAAAAATAAAATTCAAGGTTGGTCCATAGAAACGAAAGTATAGAAAAAATTCTTCTCTACATTTCGTATATTTAAACCATACCCGAAATTGGTTGTTTTTGAGTTATTCAATAAGCAAATTTATTTTTGGTATTTCATTAGTTTTGGGGGTGAAGATATTATCGACGAGTGATGATAATATACTCGATCAACACATCCGTCCAAGCGCTACAACGTTCCTATTTAAACAAAAAGTGTAAGAACTTTTCCTCAGTAGTTATTGAATTAAAACTGATTTTTCAAAGTTTCACTCCACTTCTTCACCCCCAAAATGAACTTCCACGACTTCGGCGCTGTGGACCAAACTAAAGCCCGGATTTTTCTGAACGTTTTGTCTTACGGCGCCGACCTTGTAGGGGTTGTAGTTTGGCATCAGTCCACCCCATCCCCCTTCATCCCCAAAAAAGACCTTGCACCTCGATTTTCAGGCAAACCTGGACTTAGCATCCGCGATGCCTACAGAATCACCTGTCAAAAAACTGGCCTTCTAATTTTTTTTCGATAACTGGGTTCTTCAGCAACGGATCCGAATGGAACACATTGCAAGAAAGTTCTACAACCGTTTATTTTCGCGCCAACTTCGCTCAATCAAACAGGCGAAATTTCCGAACCCTCTCGGAATTCCAATCCCAATTTCGAGCTTCATTCAGAGCTTGGACTATCGGAGCTTTTTCTATTACGGTATTATTTCGATATCAACAAGGATATCGGAGTACCGGAACTTCGATATTTTCCAATATTTGTGGGAAACCTTGTTTAAAAATGTTAGACTCTTGAAACTGAGGATGAAATTTGTAAACGGAATAGTCTAGAGCTTACTGAAACCACAGTATTTATTAAAAATCATCGTCTTTTATTGACATATTAATTTATTATCCATTTCTAAACACACTGTGCTATGTTCATGAATATATCCAACCCAAGATAAACTAAGAAAAGCAAACGAAAATCAGGACTTTTCATGCAAATCAAATAAGTAGTAATAAATCAAAATTAGGAAGTTTTGTGCAAGTCGGTGTAGGGATAAGGTTCCGAAAAGCCCCGCCCCCTTCGATCGATCTGAAATTTTGCACAAACCTCCCTTTCAATATTTTAAGAAAACCCCTGAAGGGATTTTTGGCGATTCGCAATAGTTTTCTAGATTTTCAATTTTCAATTTTTTTTTAAGAGTAGGTTCCGCAGCCCCCCTCTCCCGCCGATCGAGCTGAAATTTTGCACAAACCTTCCTTTTAATATTTTAAGACAACCCCTAAAGGAATTTTTAGTCACTCACAATAGTTTTCGAGATATTTAATTTTCAAGTTTTCTTTTAACGCGCGTCGACTATATCTATATTTGCTACGTCTCCGTTCATACCTATATATGTGATCGCGCGCTCCGTTTTGTCAAAACAAAAATACCCAAACGAACCCAGACAAACCCAAGCAAACCTAAACCCAAAAACGATTGCGCGTCGCCCAAAATCGGTTTAGGGATTGTCTTAAAATATTAAAACGAAGGCTTGTGCAAATTTTCAGCACGAGCGGAGGGGTCGAGGGGAGGTTTCCGGAACCTTACCCATATTTAATGTAGGTAATAATAACTTAAGGATGTTGAGTCCCAGATCGCAAATGATGATAAAATTCTGAAAATTCGGTATGTTTTTGTATAAAGTATGTCAGAGGTCGTGTAAAAATTTCACGACAATTAGGAAGCTCGTTATTGAACAATTAACATTCACAAATTAAATGTTGTTTTATGGAAACTGATGTAACTTTGCAATAACTTTTTTTTTGACCTCTCAATTTTATAATATCTACAATATACTGAAAACAACCGAAACAAAACGAAATTTATTGATAAATTTTTTTTTATTTCTTTTAAAAATTGTTCTTAACAAAATGTTAATTTTTTAATAACGAGCTTCCTAATCGTCGTGAAATTTTAACACGACCTCTTAAATACTTCATACAAAAACATACCAAATGTCCTGAATTTTCTTATCATTTTTTATTTCAACCCTTAAGGAGGTTGAAGTAATGATGATAGAATTCGGAAAATTTGGTATGTTTTTACATGAAGTATTCAGGAGGTCGTGTAAAAATGTCATGACGATTAAGAAGCTATTTATTGAACAATTAACATTAACATGTTTCATAGGGACTCAACATCCTTAAGTCTGTTAAACGTAGTAAAAAAACAAGTGAATGTAACTTAAATGTTACATAATTATATTTTATTTTTTTCAACACTGATATCGCTATATCGGTATTGTTCGAGTCCAATATCAGTTCTTCGATATCGCATTTTTGGAATATTATAATTTTATAATATTGGTAAGATAACGTTCGATCCGCCGGCCCGTAATATTCCGGGTCTTCGTACAGGCCAGAACGCCTTGTCCCATTGCATTCCTTTTTGTAGATAAGATTTTCTTCAGGCCTCCGAAACTCCTGGCACAATCGGCAAAACATTTAGATCCTATCCCTACTCTGCTCATCACCCTTTCTATAAAAACCGGTAGCCCGACAATTCGCGAGTCAGTGAGCAACCGAACTTCTGCGCCACGTTATCGCCAAGGATCATAAAGGATCGAGAGTCTCCTGTGGTCCGACAAAGTGTTCATCATGTGTTTCCCCATCCCTCCGTCCCGGCAGAGTCAGCCGAAACCCATAAACTATTTATTCGACGCACCAGGTGGATTTATTTTCATCGGTCCCAACTGCCGAAATCCAATTGCTTCGTAAACGACGTTTAAAGAATTTTTCTACCCTTTTCGTCAGATTTTCAACTTTTTTGGTTGAATGAAAAAAAGCTCGGATCCAAAATGTCTACAATGGAAAAAATGTCTTTGGAAAAAAAGCTCAAGTGCATTTACATAAAAAGAGATAAATAATTTGCAGAACTTCTAGGAGCAAAACCCGTCAGGTTTTTTCTGTTTATATTTCTCTTGATCGTATTGACCATTTATCGAATCGAAGTGCCAAAACGCGTACCCAATATTGGAACATCGATCGCTCACAGATATTTGGAGCGATATTTTTAAATTATTTTTGCAACATGGTTGTTACGCATTATTGACTCAGAAATACACGAACTTTCCCTGGTTTTCCACACAGGTTTCAAATGTCACAAAATGTCAAATATTGAAATTGAATTAAAGAAAAAGTGGTGCTCGAAAAATAATTTAAACACTGTGAAGTAAAAAACAATACATTAAAAGCAAATACAGAACCTGTTCTTTATTATGAACAGAAGTTTTTATGTTGGTGGCAATAAATGAAAAATAAATATACACACTTATCTGCAATAATAACTGTATGGTTGTGTATCGAAAAATCGAATGCAAATGTGTACAGCTTTAGAGTAAATTAGCTTTCACTTTTTGAAATTTCCGAGGATTGGCACTGACACCACTTTTTTTTGATATAATGAAGAATAATATAAGTATTCAAAATAAACAAAAATATTCATTTATTTACTTTTCAGCGTTTTTTTTCAAGTCGTTTTCATTTTTCGTAATTCATGCAAAAAGTAAATTCTAAAAAAATTCCTGTGAATTTTCAAAATACCCTGACTTTTTCCGGATTATTCCTGGAGGAAAGAAATTCCCTGAGTTTCCCTGGTTCTTTCTGTTTTCCATATGGGTAACAATCATGTTCAACCATACAGCTTTGTCGCTCGATACGCAGCTTTTTCCTTATAAGCCTGCAAGCTCTCATGCATCATTGACGAAATTCGTGTTTACCGGTAACGTTGAAAACATTAAGGTCTGATATACCTTTGGATGATCGGAAAACAAGGCTTTTTGTGAAATTTAAAAAAATACTAATAGAGCAATGAAAATGAGATTTGGAGGGTTTATTTGACGCACCTCCAGGTAGTCCAATCAACTTTTTATTTTCCATAAAGATACAAATTGGCGGCTCCATTCTCGATAGAAATAAAACGGCATTTTAGGCCTTCCACTGGCGGACTTTAAGACGCACATGAGCGCCTAGAGCGAAAGATAATTTTTTTCCGTAATCTGAATCTGCTAGCGAAGTACATCCGATTATTACAGAATATTGATTTTTGCAAATTGAGCACCATGGTGAAAAAGTCGCAATTTCGACAAAAAATGGCCTCAATTTGTTTATCAAAAGCCTAATGGTCAGTCGAACGTAAAAAATCGTGTGTACTTCGCTAGAAGTTAATCGGTTGAAAGTTGTATGATCTACGAGTTCGCCCGATTTTAGGAACCTCGTTTCAAGAAAAACGCGTTTAAAGTTTCGAAACCATTTTTCTTCGGACGATATAATTCTGGGATTTTTTCACATCACTTAAGGGGCTATACCAGTGTGACACTTTTAAAAAATCGATTTTTTTCCTTTTTCGACAGTTTATATTTTCAAGAATATCCTGTAAAAAATTCAAGGTCGCGCCTCAAATACTCCCCGAATGGCAGCCTTCTAAAGAGAAATCGCTCGTAGGTATAAAATCGATAATTAAGGGAGCTTTCCAGTGTGAAATTTTCAAAAAATCGATTTTTTTTTTTTGCTTTATCGAATAGTATACACTCTTCCGAATATTCCCTGAAATTTTCATGCCGAAATTCAGATTATTTCGGTTACTGTACAGCATTTCTTGGAAGAAGGCAACGGAGCGCTACAGCTACAGCGAAACTTTGAACGCGTTTTTCTCGAAACAGCATTTTTCAAAACGGTGTCCAACTTGGAGGGCAGAGTTTTAAAGCTATCGAGTTGAATTTTTTACACAATATTCTTAACGTCATTGTTTATCGTGCTATGGAAGCTTTTTTTTTTGACATCTTCCTATTTTTTTGTAAAAAAAACTGCCAAAAAAAATGCTAAAATCGATACTTTTTGTTCAAACCGGCGCCATTTTTGCAAAAAAAAAAAAAAACAGCCTCCATAGCACGAAAGCCAATTATATACCGATCAATAATCTTTTTGTGTTTTTTGTTTCAGATCAAAATTGTGACCCCCAACGTGGACACCACATCCAAGTGCATTTTCTGCAACAATTGTTTCATCATTTTTATAGATATTAATTAATAAATAAATCGATCTTTAAAAAATTGTTTTGTATTCTTCAATACCCAATTAATATACAAAAAAAAAACCAGACCGATTAGATTATTTTTTCTTTAAAAAAAAAAAATCGCGAAAAACAGCGATTTTTCGGGCTGTCACACTGGAAAGCTCCCTTAATATCAATGCGTACGTTATCATGTACGTTTACGCATTTCTGAGACAGGTACCGAAAGGCCATAATACTTACGGTTTACTTCACTGAAAATAAACACTGCTTCAAGGACACTTTAATAAGTTTGCAGGATAAGATAAACATGATAAGATTAGTGTCGATAAATCGGTCAATCGAGTACAATGTATCCGTTTGAAGAGCAAGTCGATATCCTTTTTATTTATGGCCAGCTCGTTCCCCAGACCCAACACCTTTAAACTTCTTTCTATGGGGAACATTGAAAGATAAAGTGTACAAAGGAGTACCAACTACACTTGACGACATACAACAAATAATTATTACAGCCTCTGCATCAATAAGTTCCGACGCTGTAAAACTTACAAGTCAATCAATCGAAAAAAGAATCCAATCTTGCATTAATACCGATGGTCGTCATTTCGAACACTTACTATAAACGTAATAATTTTATTTACTACCGAAACTGTAAGTATTATCGCCTTTCTGTACTTTCTATGACCTTCAATGACCTTATGTTATAGGTCGTTGAACTCGTTGTAAGCTCCTCTTTCATGATACAGAAAAAAACATACCGATCCATTTAAAAAAATGGAGTTGACCTTCAAATATCCGAAGTACCTCCACCTGCTTTTTTGCAGGTGGAGGTACCGCTGTCGGATGGTCCCTTTCGTACTGTGACATTTCATTTCAGCAAATATTTCTGTGAACCTTATAGTTTCGACGATTTCCAAGGTGCTAATAGTTATTGATCCACCCTGTATATGTATGAATAATCTTACAACACGATCCTTGTTCGCTTGCTTTCCGCCTCGTCAACTAGGCGAGAGGGAAGATTAACGTAGACGAATGTTAAGTAACAAGGGACGCAAGTGTACTCAGGTTGCCGCGGAATGGTATAGTGGGGATACACAAATAGCCGAATGATCGATGAGAGTCATAGCCAACATGTGCTATTGGAAAACGACAAATGAGAACTTTCGCGGCGTTCTTTTTCTCGTATGCAAATATATTCAAGTTCTTAGGCTTCGCGGAAACTTCCTGACAGGGATCGACACGTGTTTGGCTGAACGGAGGCGTATATGATGTTCGAGCGTAATAAAATATGTGACACATAGATGCTTGAAAAAAGCGGTCAACTTAGCATGCGAGCGTTCGCATGTGTATGTAGTACATAAAATAAGACACATTGGCTCTTCATAGGCAGAATATACACCTAATTATATCTATCAACTTTAAAGATTTTTACGATTGAATTTCCGAGCTTTTTCCTGGATTTTAAAACTTCGCCTCTTTCGACTAATCGAAATTACTTCGACATTGCTCGCTTTTTAAGCGAGCATTCAAAAAATTTGCTTCGTCTGAAAATAAGATACGGTTGCAAATTAGCTGGTTCGAAGATGAAACAGGAGAGCTCAAGGTGCACAGTGATCCTAAAAATGGTCAGACGCGCAACCAAGTTGTCATACTTTAACCCTTCGCAGTCACACGGGGTCCAGGTGACCCCAAGGGCGACTGAGGCAAAATTACTATAAGCGTAGACGGCCAAGGGGGCTGGCCTACCTTGTAAGGGTGCTTTGGAGTGTCCTTTGTAAGTACCGATTAGGGTCGTGGTCGTGGTAGCCGTGGTAGTCGATATTTAAAAAATCGGCCGGGCGCTGGGGTCATTTTGACCCCCATGTGACCTGTACGTATATTTTTTCGTAAAAAAGTGGTATTTTCTTTTGGTTTCTTCGTGGGATCACTCTGCGTAATGTAAGTATGAATATGAGAACGGGTAGATTTTTTTCAGTCAAGTTTATAGGAATTGCTCCGAAGCGTGAATTCTTTGCGACGTCCGTCTACGTCATTTAAAATTCATTACAAAACTACCTGGAAAACCATAAAAACATTCAGAATGTGCGACAAGCACAGAGTTTTCATCTGTGTCGATTGTGGGAGGCAAACTCGATTTATTTACTATTTTTCAATATTTCGTAATTTTCATTATATTTGTTTAAGGTAAATGTCCCATCTATTGAACAGGTCCCAATTATTGAACACTATCTTGTATTTTTATTATTTCCCATTCACCTGCATGCATTTACTTATTTATAAAAAATTCATTACATATATGGAACTTTTAGCTATCGAAATGTTACCTTACATGTGCAAAACAGCTTTAATTAATAGAGAAAAAAATAATTTAATCAGCAACGGTGACCCGATTTGACGTCTCGTGGTAGCTGCTTTTTTTTTTTACTAAGACGCGCCGCTTCATGCGTAAGGGCATAAAAAATTCAAAAACTGTCACATCTCAAAAAGTAAAGGCGTTTCAGGTTCCTCAGAAAATTTCTCACAAATAACAATTAAAAAAAAAAATTTTAATTAATTATTCGTTAAAAAATACGGTGTCCGATCATTGGGACATAGAAAATGCCGTGTGTCCCAATTGGGACACACGGCAGTGTTCAATAATTATTGAACACTCGAATTCTCCAAGATGGCGTCATTAAACCCATCAAAACATCGAAACAGTTAACGTGTGACAGATCGTGTGGATCGGATTTATTCAAACAAAAACTGTAAGTTCCTGAATAAACTTACCTTTATTCTTTTAATAATAACTCTAAGATCGTCAAATATATTTTTTATTTGTATTTTCGTGCAATAAACATAAAAAGAAAAGTAAAAAGAGAATATAACCTAAATGTAACCTAAAAATACGAATGTAATGTTAAATATTTTTTGCTCTCCGATATTTTAGGGACAAAATTTTTTCAATAAAACGGCATAAACGGCGACAAAAAGACGTCGCTCTGCATAAAGTGCGGAAGTTGTAAAAACCGCACTATAAGCGGAGCGGTAAATAAAAAGAAAATCAAGCTGGAGTCGAAAAACAAGAAAGCTGCGACAAAATCAAACAAAAACAGAACATAAAAACGAGGAAGCTGAAAATAAAAATAAAATAAAGTTCGAGTTGAAAAGCGAAAATAAACCAAATGCGAATGAACCAAAAAGCTGTCAAAAAGGACTAAATAAATATTTTTGTATTTTTACATGATTGATAAAAGATTATTTGAGTGTTTGATTTTGCTTTTATTTCTTAATATTGTACCCAAAATAATATTTTCAGAACGGAAAAAGAATTCTCGAGAGTGTTTAATAACTGGGGCATGCCTGTTCAATATTAGGGACATAGGCAGTTCCAGTGTTCAATAATTGGGACATTTGCATGCTTTACATTGTTATTCTTTTTTTTTCATTTGAAATAATTTAAAAATAATTTAAAGGGTGATTTTTTGAAAGTAAAGATATCAAAGTATCATTTGAACATGAAAGCGATGGTTTTTTTCTTTATTTTATATTTTTTCTCACCGAATTACACCCCCAGGATCCTTAACTGTTTAATAATTGGGTCATTTACCTTATATCTTTCGTATATATTGTGTTTACACTACGATCTCATCATTTTTCGAGTTGCTGTTGCGAATAAATTGCTAATTTTTCCGATTATCGTTCTTTTTTTTTTACTGCGAAATGGGCCCACTTCAAATGTCCAAATAAATACCTTTTTTGACTCACCCATTATGAAGCTATTTTTTCTTAAACTATCTTTTCTCAAGAGTATCACGCTAATTTTTTGTTTAATTAAAAATTGCAGGAGTTGTGATTTTTTAAGGAAAAAATGGCTTTTTTCACGCATTGATCCCTTCCAGATTTTTTCCGCCATTTTAAGTATCGACTACAATATTATACCGAGAATGCCACAATCTAGAAGGTTCAAACTAACACCCTTAATTTTTTGTAAGCCATTCGGAACAATAGAAACAACGTAGCAATAGTTTAAACATGGCTGGGGTCCCACGGACCCCATGTGACCAACGACGTTGCTGGCTGAGGGTGTGACCTCGAAGGGTTACGTATGTTTTTCTTGGGCCCACGAAAATTTGCGCCACGCTTCGTTGTTGTCCTTGCTTCAGCAATTAGTTGTCGGCGCGGAACTTTCCACACTTCATTGTAATGAAGAGCGGGGCTAGTTGTGCCGTATCTGTCGACAGGAGGACCGATGGTGCGAAAAAAAGGCAGAATTGTAATTTTTTTTATATTTAGTTATTCTTGTCTGTACCTGCCGCCATTATCGTTACGGTATTAACGTCGTATCATGGCATGCATTGACGTATTATTTACAGGCTGAAACCAAGATTTTGTGGCTAAGGTAACCTAAAAAAATATCGTACATTTTTGAATGGTCAATTTTGGTGATGTGGCTAAAAGTTACAAATATCGGGGGTAGGTAGTGACGTGTCATAACCTGCCCGATCTAGTACTATATATCCAGTGAAGAACGCCTCAGCTGAGGAGAAAAACAAAAAGTACAGTCAAACGCTCTTCAGGGGTGGGCACCCCCCTGCCCAAATACTTTAATAAAATTTAAACTATTCACTTTGTCGTAATTTCGTAACTTGTATGAAAAGTAGCTATTTCATTACGTAAATTAAATAGATGTTCAAATTACACGATTAAATAACTGTGGGCGAAATGAAGACATTAGATTTGCCGGCCGATACACAACCGGAAGTTTACTGGAGGATCAACATTTCCTACCAAGTAGTAGATAATATCATTGTTGATCTAGAGCGCTGATTTGAACAATTACTGTTTGCTCATGCAGTTGATGCATTTATGAAGTTGAATATGAAGACCGAAGAGGATTTCATAGATGTAATTATTGTTGAAATCTCAATAATTGATACTTCGTCCTTAGAAGCTGAAGCGGTGGTCATGAAAAACATACGTTCACTTTAAAAGTATGAAATAAACGCTAGAAAGTAAAGAAAGCATAATGAAAAGGAGTACTGCCCTAACTTATATGAAGTTTTCCAAGCACCGAGTAGTCCCGGTAGCTCCGCTGGCTGTGAGTATTCTTCGTGTAGATTCAATGGAAATTTTACACGAGTGCTGAAGAATTATGATACAACAATTTCCCGAAAGAACAATCCCACGCGAACAGTTTCCAAAATTAACAATTTCTCGAATTAATAATTTCCCGAATGAACGTTTCCCAAACAAACCCAAACAATCGCGATTTTAATTTAATAATTTCATAATTTTATAATAGTTTAATTATTCAGTTATCATTAAATTAGTATCTTCACTTACACATACACTTTTCTAATCGAAAGTATAATTTAACGTTTTATAAAGTTTTCTTTTCAGTGAGTCAAATTGAAAGGAAAAACGCAAGATTTTTAATGCAAAATGATCGTGGAATGCAAAATACGTTCCACGAAGTAATGATGCAATAATGATGGAAATATTAATTATTCGAAATTGAAGTTATGCAATTTATTTGTAACTCGATCGTTCACCCTGAAAAAAATGATTGATTCGGGAAATTGTCCATTAGGGGAACTGTCCATTCGGGATATTGCATTCGAGAAATTCTTCATTCGGGAAATAATTCTTTCGGGTAATTGCATTAGAGAAATTTTCTTTTGAGCAATCGTTGTCGAAGAACTTTCCGCCAACGTCTGAGTCGTCGGTAAATTACAGTGGCGCTCAATAAAAAATAAGTTGCAATCAATTATTAGACACAACGATAAACGGAAATAAAAAAATGTTGCACAAATCTAGTCGAATTGGACATTTCAACATTTTCTTTTACAAATCGCAACTACGCTGATTCTTCTACTACTCACATTTTTTTCCAACTTTTATCATTAATATTTTCATTAAACATTCGGTGGTTTCGGCCGTTTTAATTGTCGTTTTGGAATCTATAGAATTTTTTATACGCGTAGAGGCATATGTATCGGGCATCTAGAGTTGTTTAGTGTATAAATTATTAGATGGAAACGCTGCCAGCGTGTCATCTCCGTAAAGTGCCGTATAAATTAGACGATTGTTAGAGTCGTCAGTTTTTTGTTAAAAGTTCGGTAACTTGGCTTGACATTTTACCAGTGAACCGGGATGTATTTTTACTTACTTGTAGACGGAAATCAGTCAATTGTTAAATGTTCGGGTTCGTGAAAGAAATACCTAAGGCCATCGTCCAGTGTGACGAATGGAAAAAATCGATTTGTTCAAATGCGTTTTCTGAAAGTATAATTCCTTCCAAATATTTTCATTTCAGAGCCATAAAAAAATTCGAATAATTATCCGAGTTATGGGCCGCAAAGGGGGTCGAATAGACTCCGAAAATCGCAATCCTCAAATATTAATGAGCATTTTGAGCGACAAGATGCACGGTCCCGGAATTGCAGACTGAGCGTAAGTTTAAGGAGGTACGATCATCACCACGATCACTACGGATCCAACTTTCGGATTTGAAATTTTTATATGATTTTGACGATTACTTTTTGCGGCTATTGCCAAAATTTGAGCTATTTTGACCGTTTAGTTTTTTCGCAATAAAACTGCAAATTCGAGCACTTTCGAGTTACCGAAGCACGTCGTCTTATGGAGACGGTCAACCGGAAGTGCGATGATCGTCGTTATTCTGCTCACGTATCCAACTAAACCCGTTGGAAAACTCAAATTCGATAGATTAGATATACTAGATATTGTAAAAAATAAGAAAATCGATCTTCACCGCGTAGTTAAAGCACTACATTACAAGAAAGTTTCAATTTCCGGTTGAAAATGGTCCGAACGACGAAATAGCACCCACAGACTTAGCAACGTCGCGAGTAACAGCAGATGCGTTTGGCGAACATAACCCAGCTTTGTTTTGAAATTAATTTGAATAGAAGCCGCCACAAAATGTGCAATCGACAATTTATGGAGTTTTATCATTTATCACGTATCAATAATATGTATAATTATATTCTGCCTATCGTGTTAATTCCGCTGAGGTAATTCAAGCCTATTTTAATAGGCTTGAATTTTATAACGTTAATATTATTACGAAGATTACTACCGAGTCGTCGACAATCGAATTTTTCAGTTTTTATTTGTTCACGTGCACGAAATTCATCATTTACCACAACATTTGGCACACTATAATCGATAATACGAATAATCAACGTAAGTAAACATCAATCAGAGCAGCTGTGGGTAAAATAAACTTAGACTCTTTTTTGAAGCTGTGGAAGCGATCATACCTGTGGAAGCGATCGTACCTGTGGAAGCGATCGTACCTCCTTAAGGGGTTACCCCCACTTGCGATTTTGAAAAAATCGATTTTTTTTATTGCATTTTTTTGAAGTATAAGTATCTGAGAATATGTCCTGAAAATTTCAAGTCGATCCGAACAAAATTGACTGAGATATGAGCGTTGAAAGAGAAGAATCCGTTCTTCGTGTAAACTGAAATTGAAACTTTAAACGCGTTTTTCTCAAAATGGCATTTCTGAAGTCGGTGACCAAGATTACTCGAACACTAATGAACCGATCTTCTTGAAATTTCGCAGGCTTATTTAATACATAAAAATGTAGTCTTTAATTGTTCGATTTTTTTTTCGAAAAAAATGGCCGTTTTATAGCCAAAAAACGGCCGTTTTTTTCGTTAAAATCGAACCATTAACTTTGACTGTCCGCCATTTTGTGAAAAATGAATATTTTTTAAAATCCTTCGATTAAAGACTAGTTTATACTTATATTTGACTAAATCCGTCCGCATTTTTTTTTCAGATGATCCACTTCGCCGCAATGTTGGTCACCGCAAACCGTGTATATAAAAACATTATGTCATTGACGGCCATTTGCCACTAAACAATGTAATATTTTTCAATAAAAAAATTACTGAAAGTTCTTCAAGATGTGTTCTTTAAGATGGTATATTGATCGATTAAAAAAGTTTTGTAGTTTTCTTTAAAAAAATTCATGAAAAAGGCCTTTTTTTGCGCTACAAGTGGGGGTAACGCCTCAAAGCTTTCGTCACATTTGTGCATGTACCGCTCTTCAAACTTAAATGCGTTTTTCTCAAAACTATTTTTTTTCATTTTTCCGGGCAAGCTATATCGAAAACTAATCAACCGATTTACTTAAAATTTAAACCATATGTAGTGTATACTGGTGTCCATTGCGTATACTAGAATCAACTCGATGAGAATATATAAACTATTTTCAACACGCATCATAATTCATAATTATTGCATGAAAAATCTTTATGTTCGATTACATCGTCGCCATTCTTTCGTGATTTCTTTTCTCTCGTTCATTCTAGTAAGATTAATAATTAAGATTTTTTCAATCTGTAAAAACGTATGTGTTCTTCGTTTCTTGTTTAATAAACCACAAAACTTCGAAATGCCCTAAGTCTGATGGTTGGCAAGAAAAAAAATGTCAAAACATGACTGTGTTTCTCTATCTTCGCACTAGACGACGGCCTTGATGACCTGGATCACAGGTCCGGTCGTTAAAAATCATACGGCCAAGTTTTCCCCTACATGGACGACAGTCCGGGCAAGCGAAGAGAAAGAAGTCGCTCGTCGTTCAACAGAGCGAGAGGTGGTTCGGTGTAACATTGCGCCTCAATAAAGATCCCTCGATGAAGTTCGACATTCGTTCAAACAATATTTAATTTTGCCAACACTACCGAATCTTCGCTTGTCTGGCTACTTTCGTATTTCTCCAAGGTGTATTTTTCTTGACGTTGTTGCGTATTTTCGATCGTACGATTTGCTTCAACTCGCGTCTCACATGAGCAAAGTTATTTGCCGCCGTAGGCCTCGTGCTGAAGAACTCTTCGGCTTCTAAGGACCGAAGAAAAAATGAAGGCTGAGAGTTGCCAGTAATCGGATGCTGAGGCGGAACGTACGTTGTTGTTTTTTTACCTTTGAACCGATGATCGTCAATGGCGAAGAAAAATGCATCGCTCGCGCCCTTCACTTGGCTTTTGGCCGCAATCTCTGATTTGCAAGTCAGCTGGTCCATCGAAGGATACGGAGCTTCGTCGTCCGACGATTCGTACTTGAACGGATATTTATCCTCGCAACCGCTCTCCCATTTTTCCACTCGGGCCGGATTCGTCGTCCTGTACTCATTGGCTGTGTCTGAATGGGATAAATCGAAACACGTACTCAGTGCGTTCCAAAGAAAACTGTTTTAGGGCTCATTTCGATTGTTACTTTGGGGAATACCTTAAGGGATATGCATAACCTTGGAATTCCAGAAAATCGACTTTTCGTTCCTTTTACTTTCTTTTTGCGTGGAGTCTTGACTTTGATTTGGTTAAAAGATTTTGTAAAAGTTCCGATAAAATTTACCGAATAACTATTGGGACGAACGCGTGCATTTCAGGGATGTAAATTTTAAATAAAAGATGTTTAATTTTTTTACTAGCTCTATTAGTAATGGCTCTATTACTATCCCTATTAGTAATAAGCGACGAAAATTAATCGCATCGCCTCTCACTCATCGTTTTGTCCCTTTCACTCATCGTTCCGTCTTTCCCATAAAAATGTTCCATGTTCACATCTCCATTACTAATAGAGCTGGCAAAAAAAATGAGAGACATTTTTTATTCTCAATTCAAAAAGAAACATTTTTTATTTCTAACTATTTTCTACAAAATGCACTTTTTCGTCACAATCGTCGTTATAACAATTAAATTGTTTATAACGAAAACGATTCTAGAACAAAATAAACGTCCTATTCGTATTGCCCGTACCCGAAACGATAAAGAACCACCGAAGATATTGAGAAGACCTAAACATTTATACGAAAAAAGAGGATTTAGTACGTTTTCTTCGCTTGCGTTTATCTCGAAAGTATACTTTGCAATTTGGCGTACGTCATATCTCGAAAGCTAATCGTCCGATTTACTTCAAATTTCGATTGGACATATTTTATAACATATTCAATCGACTGACCGGATGATTTTTTCATATGTTCCTCCGTTTGTTAATAATAAATGTTTAAAGTCGTTATTTTTAGTCGAAAATCGACCTTTTCTTTAAAAACAGTGCACTTCATGCAATTTTTAAAATTTCGAAAAAGTATCCGGTGAGTCTGTAGCTTTACCATTATACTAAAAGTATATTTTTCCGATTCCGACTTTAGATGAATCAACTTACCGGAATCAAATACGCTACCTACCGAGCCGTGCGAAGGCTACAGCCCTGAGATTCAATAACTATGATTACGTTGTTTGTATATAATTTGCAAAAAAAAAACGGTGACATGTCGAGACTATGTACTATCTGTGTGCGAAAGATCAACCTTATCATCTCAATACCTGAGACGAAAACAAATATTTAAAATCGATGTTTTTTAACGTCAAGGTTATGCATATCCCTTAAGGATGAAGTCACGAGGCATCTGGAATTTTAAGAAAACGTGGAATACAATAACGGCTTTTTTCGCATATGCCGCTTTTTAAACATCCTTATATAAAAATTACAATTTTTCACACTACACTTTTTTAAACAGAAGAATATAAACTCTTTCCCCGGTTTTTCCAAATTCATTTGAAATTATCCTTTTCTATGATAGGTCGGTGGGGTGCAAACATTCCGCCAGGTTTTTCCGTGTGAAAAAACATGTGACACTGGTGAGTGAAACTGTCATAATCTACTGAGTGATTTGATCATTTTTCACAACATTTCAAATATTTTTTCACGCTTTTTCGTGCGTAAAACTGCCATTCAGCGATGAGCCTAGGCATCTCCCAATGTTAGAAAGTGTTTTATTTTCAATTGTAAATTGTATAGCAACGGTGTGGACGATAGATTTAAAATTTGGATGGTGCATTTAGTATGTGAGAAAGAATTTACTGTATACATTTGAATGAAATGGTAACATTTCACCGATTGTTCCGAAACTCCTTAAAATCCGTTTTCAGGTTGAACATGCTTTACCCAGTAACAACTAGTTCTAACTGAACGCCTTTGTCACAACTTGTTTTTCGTAATAAAAACTAAAATTTACCTTTAGACACCCAAACAAACCTAAACTTTGACCCAGCAAAAACTAGATTTTATGTTTAAAAACTCAAACTTTAACCTCAACTTTGACATAGCGAAGACTACATTTTATGTTTGGAAACCCAAACAAACGTAACCTTCGACCTAGTTAAAACTAGAGTTTGTTTAGAAACTCAAACAAACGCAAACTGACAGCTTAGACCAAGTGAAACCTAAAATTCGTGTTTAGAAACCAAAACTTTGACCTCGTGCAAAATTTAATTTATGTTCAACAGTCCGAATAAGGCCAAACTCTGACCTGAAATCTGACCTAGTAAAAGCTAGAATTTATATTCAGAAACCCAAACACAGCTAAACTGGCAATTGTGACCTGGTGGAAATTAGGATGTATGCATACAAACCTCAACATTGACCTCAACTTTGACCTAGGGAAAACTAGAAGTTATTTTCAGAAATCCAAACGCTGACCTGAACTTTGACGTAGTGAAAACTAAAATTCATGTTTAGAAACCCAAACTTTGACCTCAACTCTCGTGCAAAATAGAATTTATGTTTAAGAACCCAACAGTTGACCTGAACTTTAACCTAGTGAAAACTAGATTTGAAGTTCAAAAACCTTAACTTTGAGTTTAACTTTAACCTAATGAAAACTAGAATTTATTTTCGGAAACCTAAACAAATCCAAATGTTGACCTCATTCGGAAACAGTTGTAACTGATTCATCTCGTTAGAACCAGTTTTTCCTAGTTAAGACGCATTTCAATTAGCCAGGAAAAACTAGTTGTAACGAAGGCGGTGAGTAAAAACTATTTTTTACTCGGGAAACCCCGTTTAAACTAGAAACGTGTTTCAATTGTAACACACACACGCGCACACACACAAACGCGCGCTCTTGCCATAATTGCAATTTTTCAGTTTTGAAACGTCCTAGCCATATTCTCACTAAAATCTCGTAAAAAATAAATGGCACCAACAAAGCTATCACTATGAGGACGCAAAATTGATCAATATTCCATAAAGCTCTTTACGAGCATCATCTTCTCAATTGGTACTGGACTTTTCGTCTAAAGCGTCGTAAAGATGAGCGTCGAACGATTGAAAGTCGAGGAGGAAGGGTTAATTGTGGAATAGGGAAATACACGATAAAAAAATACTGACTTTTGTCGGTTGACGTTGCGGTTCCGAACGACTTCAACAAGCTGAATCCTTCCTGCGGCTTGAGAGTCTCCGTGAGATTTTCCGAAACTTCGTAAAATACTTCGCTTGAGACAGGAATCGGTTTCTCTTCTTCTTCCGTTGCTTTCGTCAATTTGACTTTTTTCTTTTTCATCGTGGGCTTCTCAATCGGCAATTCGTGATCTTTATGACCGCTCGAAGTTGGATCGTAGCGAATCATTTTATTTTGTTTCTTTCCAGCGGGCTTTTCGTCCCTCGCTTTGAAGGGCTTGCCCAAAACGTTTTCTAATATGTTCAACTGCCACTTTGTCTCGTTCCTGATTACATCGTCCTCGGCTTTTTTCTCTTCCCCCGTTTCGTCGAAAAATCGCTCGTCGATCTCGAATCGTTTGTCATGACTCGAATTGCTCAGAGATAATTTGAGCTGCACCGTAAGAAAAAATAAGCACACACACAAAAAGATTACACCTGTACTGTAAACATGTAATGGAATTATCGATTGATTGAAAAAAAGACAGTCTGGATACGAAAGAATAATTGAACGATAACACAGTTTGATTCCTCTTGGTTTACAAAATCTATGGAGTCGGTTTACTTGTGCGTTCCGCTTTTCGTCATGTCGAAACGTATCTTCGTTCCAATCGGCTTGGTCCTCCAAATTGTCGTCATCGTCGAACAAAGACTTGCAGCTTTTTCCTGCATAGGCAGTAATTTCGTCAATGTCGTCGGAGAACACGACTTTGTTGTTCCTCCTGGTGTTGTCCTAAACACGATTTTCCACGACGTTAGAAATACAGGAATAATCTAAATATAGAATCGTGTTTTCTAAGGTATTCCTTTCGTGGCAGGCCGTATTTTGTTGCGGCATAAGGAGGGCCCTTCTGAATTATTCGTAAATTACAGTGGCGCTTGATGAAAATAATACAGAATCATTGTACCATGACATTCATGGTATAAATTTCAATGATCGTTCATGGTATAAAGCTCAATTATTATCCCACGAACGTCATGGGATAATAATTGACTGTGAATTATTTTTATCAAGCGCCACTCTAATTTCACTGTAAATTCAACGTCATATAGTACCCAACGATAAAGTAGAATTAAAAATGCGCTAATTTAGTAAATTTAGACATTTTTACATTTTCCTTGAAAAGTCGCGGATACGAAAATTCTTCTGCTAGTCCCATTTTTCTAAGTTTTATCGTTAATATGTTCTTGATACACTGCGCGATCCCCTGTTTTTAGCGTCGTTGCGGGATCTTTAGGATTTTCACACGCTCGAGCAGTTTATATCAGGCATCTAGAGTTATTTAGTGTATGAATTATTATATAGAAATGTGACCAGCGTGTCCTCTCCATGAAGTACCGTATGAGAAAATTTTTACAGTCATTTTTCGTTAAAAGTTCGACAACTCGGCTTGAAACTTTACCGGTATACTGGGATGTATTTTTACTTCATTACAGACGTAAATCAGTTAATTGTTAAATATTCGGGTTTGTGAAAGAAATACCTTAAATTTTTTCATTGTGAATTGAAAATATAAATGTCCTTACCACAGCCTTCAAAGCTTGACTTATTATGTTTCCGTGCGTTTTGAACGTCTGTCGTTTTTGTTTCACGGAAGCCAATCGTTTTATTTCAGATTCACTGAGAACTTTTTTTTTCGGTACTTCCGTTGCAGTTTCGTCAAATTTACTAGGTGTTGAGTTTACTACCCTCAATTGTTTTTCGGGTGCAACCGTCTCGACTCCGAGCGCCGGATCGTATGCAAAATCCGTTGCAGCATTGGGTCTTTCTTCGTTCTCCGTGGTGTCAAAATGATAAATTCTCTTGGTAGCTTGGTTCTTGATAGTCTTGGGTGCTTTGATATTTATGCTCTCTATCGGCTGATCGCGAGGCACAACCGTCTTGACTTCCGGTGTCGGCTTTGATGCCTCCTCCCTTTCTCTCTTCAAGCGCCCCAGATAACTCTCTTTGGCTACCTCGATGCTGATCGCATTGCCCTTGAGGACCGTTCCTCTTGTTGCTCTAAAGCCTGTGCATAAGAGTTCGGTTTGCAATAATCGTGATGACAGTTAAAGGCTGAATTTGGGATTCCACAGCCTTCCGAAGCTCCCTCAGTTATTGTTTTCCTTTTTGCTCAGAAAACGTTTCAAGTAGCCTACCTATGATATTAGAGCAGTCGCTAAATATAAGGTTGTGAAAGAACTACCTGCTCCAAAGCTAAAATCATCATCAAAGACTCGGATCAGCATTGAGTTTCCGAACTCATTGAGAAACTTCAACATTGGAAAGTAGATGAAAAATAGATAGGTAACTTTGCAAAAAATCATTAATTTAAGATGAAAAGGAAATGCTTGATTACTGTCACGATATAACGATACCTTAAAGATTTAAGATTATTCAATAGGAATAGAACACTTAGTTAAATGATAAATAATAGTATGATGAGTTTATTAGATACTTATGTGTTTTTGACTAAGCAGATTTTATTATAGATGCTACATAAAAATGTTGATTGTTCTGATATACGTACAGTTGATAAAAATCAGTTTAATGAACATTAAATGAGACTATAACAATTTCAACATCTTATATTGCATACCTACATTGCTGATCCTGAAGAAGTAGGCAATGGTATCATGTGCACCCTATAAATGGGAGATATGCTCCCATGGATCAAGTCACCCATATATATGGGACACTTTCTCTTCCTATAGTTTTGGTAGGATATTCACAATATTTATAAACTAACCTTAGTCGTTATTATACTGATTATTCCCAATGAATTTCCACGTTTTTCGGTGCCAAGACATTTGGAATATTATATCAAGGGAATTTGGGGTCAAAAATAGGGGAATCAAGTATCCCCATCTCCCCTAACTATTTCACTTTGGTTATTGTTTGTGTGATATCCCATAAGGATGCGGTTTTGCACAAAGGTTTCTTATCAAGGTGTGTACAAGTTCAACAAAACATCACAAATTTTCGCACACTGCTTTCTCATAGATGTTTAAGTTTTTTAGGAAAAATGAAGCATAAGGCTCTGTGGAATTCACCGACGCAGAGCTTAACAATTTTATTTTGCCCGACATATCATTAATCTCTAAATAATCGCCGTTCGAAAATTTCAGTGATCTCTCTCATACTCCCGTCACATGGTACAGCTTCTACTTTTTGTTTTGAATATAAAACCAAATTTTTCTAATTTTGAACAAAGAATCGCTTACAATTGTTCAAGTTGGCGTCCGTCGTCGTGATGTTAACGAAAGCAATTCTAGTGCCATCATCGTGAATCTTCTCTTTGATATCGACATTCGTAACATTTCCGTACTCATTGAAGAGCTTTTCCAAATCATCGTTATTGACAACCCCCGGCAAATTTCGCAAAAATAATCGATGATTTTTCTCCATTTGCCTAGAATGATAAAACACAAGGGTATTCGAAATTTTCCGATACACATACGAACCGAGTTAGCTATGCTCGGTTCGTTTACTGCAATTTTATATACCTCGGAGCCTTTTATTTTACGTATACGAAAAACTTCGTTATCTGACTAAATTAAACGAAAATAAATTCTGATATTGCTCGACGAACGAGCGCACGCATGCGGATCAAGAAACAAAAAGTGAGGTTATGAATGCCGAGCGTAGATTTCTATTCGACCGACGAGGATGAACCGAACGTATATATGATAACAACGATATGGACTGTATCGGCGAAGAATAACGACGCGGACTGCCTTACCGGCCGCGCACGATAGAGTTTGTTCTTTTCAAGTCGAACGTGGCTGTCATCGGACTTTGATAATCCCAGGAAGGTTCGATTTGTCGGTACAGTATCGTCATTGCAGTGAACACCGAAATGTCATCCTCTTTGTCTTGTGCATCGTAGAGCAGTCGCGCTCAAAAGATCGCGCAAGAAATCGTCTCGCTTATTTGTCCACGCGGTAATTCACAATCGTCAATTTATTTACGTAATTTGTATCACTCGTTCAATCCCAACTATAACAGATATATGCCTTTTGTGACACACGAACATACAATTATAAGCCGAAAAGTCACGAAGCGCCGCACCTCTCGCATGAACAATTATGACGAACGCAGTCGAAAACTAAATATATCCTTCACAATCGACGAATTTCTCTCTCAAATTCGTAATCACCGAAGTAATTGTGCGTCGAATGCGCTAAATCAAATTGTTTTTCCATTTAATTTGAGGTTAGGTTTCGCGATGTGCCGCAAAAAGTTTTTCGTGTCTGCGCTTCCTCCTTTTGTCTCGTACGTTGGTCGATTGTTCGTTCGCATCCGGCTTACGAAGAATGTTGATAAGATCGTTAGTCCGTGTAGACAATGTCGTATACGGATTTGGGAAAATGATCGCTGACGAAAGCCTGTATTCTCTCCTTGCGCGTAATCGGCGTGTACCTCTTCATGGGAAAGGTCTTGGTGACGCTGTCGACGAGGGCTCGAAGAACGAACGTCAAATCGGCTTCGGGTCCCTTGGTATATTTCTCCAATGAGAGCATTTCTTTCTGGAATAACTCCTCGCCGTACTCCTTGCGAGTACGAGGATCCAACTGTATCCACATTTCACGAGCTTGATTCAACAGCGCGGCGTTGTCCTTTAGCCAAGCGTTGCCTGATATGTACTCCCCCGTCTCCACTATGGAAACGTCCACTCCCCATCTGCGCATCTCCAGTCTCAGGCAGGATCCCCAGGCTTCTACGGCTGCCTGGATATCGATAAAAACATACATATTCGGAATAACATTTAATGTACGACGAAATACGTTAAGAGCTAATTTTCATTCAGGGCTGCAGCTATTTTTCCTCGTCACTGTGCATGCTCCAGGGTATGAATAATTCGAGCGGGAGCTTTCCGAGTGCAACAATACTGATCTCGATTTCTCAAAACTTGTCGCAGAGCATCAGGCAGGTAAAAACGGTTTAGGGGAATAAGTTTTACTCAGAAAACACTCGCAAGCGTGAATATTCAGTGGCCCATCGGGGCTGTTGAAGCAGGAAGACGTTTTGCTCTGGGATTTTTTGATCGATGGCTTCAGATCAACGGTCCAGAAGTTCGCATCTCTGGAACGCAATGAAAATTCTCATCATGTGCTTTCGCCACCTTCTAGCTGTTTGGAAACATCTTTGTTGCAGATTTACATTACAGACCTCTGAATAAGCAAATGGAAAAATTGTTGAGGGATTTTAGTTGGCAGGATCTACCAATATCTGAGCAAATCAAACGGAATAATCTTCATTGCATTTCATTGATACCAACTTCAATCCCGCATAGTTTACGGAGGCTTTTTATCGCTCAAATGCTTCTTCTCCGATTTAGACTGTGAAAGTCGCCCAAACGTTTTTACATATTCCTAATAGAAATATACAACGTTAATTTAAAAAAAAACGGCTTTTGATAATGGAAAAAATGAAGAGATAAAAAATGAAAGAAACGGTTGCATTCCAACGATGTAAACTCCAACATCATAGGAAGCTATCCGACAACATTAGTCAGGCTTAGGGCGCTGCGCCATCAGAGACAAACGAAACTGCAGAGTTACTTCCAGAGCAGTGGCAGCCAGAAATAAAAAGTGTAAATATCGTAACCGAGAGATGGGCTATTTTTCCTTGGCGTAAATATTCTTCCAACGGTGACGAATTTACTCACCCCGACTGCACATTGTATCCCGCGTACCCGACTCGGTATACGGGCTAGAATACTGGATACCAATATTATACGGCCCTTGGAACGCCGAACCAAAGGGAGAAAGACCTGACACGTGAGACGCTTCGTTAATTAATCTATCAATTTATCATTGAAGGTATATCGAAAATGACGTCCATGTTGTTCGAGTGAACACGACCAGCTGCGTTACTCGAATAGTTAAGAAAGCAAGAATGTCGGGTTAAAAAAATGTCACATACCTGAGTCAGGCGGGCAACACTGAGGAAATTAATATCTACGGTTCGTTTCAGTACGGATTGAGGAACCCACTCGCATTCTCCGAGTGTGACCCAAGCCGCCGAGTGCACGATTCCCCATAGCCCTGTGATGAAAAATATTTCAACCATACCTTTCTTCCATACTCTTCACATATTTAAAACAGGAAAAATGATATGAATAGAAAAAATCGTATTTTTGCACTCATATTGATTTTATTCATTTGCATATCTTATTTTTATTTGTTCAGTACCTGGGGCTTCGTCGGGAAGATTCTCATTAACGTACAAGAATGCCGAGTGAATTTCACGTTCGCTCGTAATGTCGAGCTGCAGAGGGTGCAATCTACCGGAGCCATTGTTCTTCAATATTTCGAGGCTCTCATCGTTCGCCGCTATATTATTGAAGCCAGCAAAGACGGTGAATCCCTGAGGAAAATCGACAACTCATTATTTTTGGATTCGCCTGTGTCTCTCGGTCGACCGGGTAACCTTCTCGCCCATAAATTATTCACTCACTAGTTCGTCGAGCCGCTTCGCCAAAGAATAACCGACCCGCGATTCGCAGCCCGTTATAAGCACGGCTTTCCCGGCCGATGTTACCTGAGAATGAAGAAAACAAGGTCGAAAAGTCAACGCTAGTAACGATTGATTTACTCACAATTAGAATGCAATTGGCAACGAGTGTCAGAGGGAAGTAACGAAGGTTGCATCCTTGGAATGTAACGAAAATGTTTTTTCTTTTCGTTTGCCGTATTTCACATTTAGGCTAACAAAGACACTGAAATATTTTTGAGATTCATTATGAAAAATGAATGACTATGATTAAAATGTTTCATTATGAAGAATTAATGATTATGACATAGCCCAAAGCTGCAAAAAAAGAATTTAGATAATGCAAGTAAAGAAAAAATCAAGAAGAACTTTGGGTGTACTCCGACGATGCAAACTTCAACACCATTGAATAATGGAATACAAGGCATGAAGTTTTTTCTCTTATTTCGCGAATTTCCTTTGGCATATTCGAGCTACGAAAATCACGCGAACATTTTTCAGGATTCTCATTGAGCGTTCTACAACAAAAATCTGCAAAATATGATTCTGGATGATTATGAAAGTGAGAAATTGAAAAGAACTTTCATCGCATTCCAACGATGCAAACTTGAACTCCATTAATCCCTGAACAATGGACTCTAATCATATAAACTTTTTCTTCGGTCTGGCCCAACTATTTATTTCATCAAGCCTTGATTATTCGGAGAATACGGTTTAGGCACTTATCAAACTCCCTAAACTTTAGATCACAAGAAAAAAAAATATACGCGATAAGTTTCGTTTGGAAAGAAAAAATGGCAGAATATTTCAAAAGCTCCTTCGTTAAGTTGAAAAATCTCCGATCGCGAGTTTTGGTATTCTAAAGATTAATTTCGCTATTCTCTCGATGAAAAAATCCGTTCCCTGGCTTTTTCAATCGTTTAATTCTATAAATAACTTCAAAAGAAACTTTCTATTATTTCAATCGTTATTTGATGATTTAATATTTCGATAATTTTGCTTTACTCGTTGATTTAAATTTGATGGCGAATACACGAAAGATTTTTTCCGCAATACGGAAGCGAAATCCGACGACGGGTGTTTTGAAAATACCATGAAGTTCGCTCGATGACCCACACTGGTCGATTGGATCATCCGCGTCAATTTTCGCATTCCATTATTGTTTTCCTGTCGCAGCTGCTTCCGATAATAATTTTGAAAAATAAAAATAAACGTGCGAGCCGAGTTTGGCCACCGTCTGCTCCACCTTATCGCCAATTTTTTTCGACAAACCTTCACGTCGCGTCGAGGAATAAAATTAACAAACGGACAAAGTAGGCTTACCTTCAAATTGTGGTAGAACAGAGTAAATCCGACAGAGACGAAGAGAAAAATTAGGAACAGCACGAAACTTGATGTTTGAGAGATTCTCAAGGTGTTCAATACAGCCCCGAGGATAACGGCTATAGCGTGAGAGAATGCGACAGGCAAGAAGCATCGTTCGATCAGCTCCCACGTTTTACCATCGTCGGGTTCTTCCTTTAATTTCGAAGGCGGCATTTCTCGATTTGTCGATTAATTTTATCGTTTCGGCTTTATCGTTGTTATCAACTAGCGCGTTGTTGCTTTCGTAAATGTTTTTCTTTTTGCTTCAAAATTTACTCGAATTCGACGAAGTCATTCGGACACGGTCTATAAAGACAGCCCCTAGAAGAGTGGTCTGGGCTAGAACTGAGCTAACTTTAAACTGGAAATAGTGTCTCGTGTTAATGAACTAAATTTAACTACAGTGCTCCGCGCGCCTCTGAATTCTCGTATCCCCGGTACATTTTCTCTCGTTCGGCGTTAACGCGAAATTGCCGCTTTTTTTCTCACCCCAAGACCTTAAAAAAATCGCAATTTTCAAACGGGCGCGTTAAACGTAAAATAACGATAAACCGTAAAATGGGCGAAGGATTAAGGGACAATATCGTGTCAATGATCGAAGAAGAAAAGTTTCCGCAGCGATATTATTTCGCGATGCAATTGAAGGTAGAATAATTCCTAACGAGTCCTCGGCAATTTTCATGGACATGGACTTCGAATGGGCGTTGTGCTTTTCTCCAGTCTACGAATCCGCCTGCCCGAACGGTCCCCCGACATTTTTTTTTGCAAAAAATTAGCCAACGCAGCTTTTCGTTTTACGCTTGTTTCTCGTGTCTCCGTTTTTTTTTCTTCATCCTATCCACCCATTTCGGAGTGCCGATATTCTCGTTGATCCGACGAAAATTCAAGCGCCGGAACAAGCGTTTATCATATTTGATGAGGCCCGACGTAAAAGTCTTCGCGAACTTTCTCGAGAGCCATTACCGGATAGCGTTCGAGAGGGGAAAAAAACGTCAAAACAAAAAAAACCTACTAAAAAGCTTTGGGCAAGAGCTCGTAAATCTTGTGTAAGTTATTTATTTCGCTGGCGGAAAAAAATTTATTCGCGTACGTTGCACAGGCTTTCACGCTTTTCCGAAGATATAAAGGCACTCGCTACGCGTTAAACTCACGAAGAAAGCAAAGTCTCTCCGCAACCTCGACCGAAAGCCACTGAAACACGAAGCAATCCGAGCGAAAGGGATATTCACTTGAATTAAGGGGGTCGCCGTGTGTGTCAGATAAAAAAAATCGACTTTTTTTCGTCATAAATCACATCTAACAATGAAACATGTATAGAAGACGTGGGTAAAAGAATTTTTCGAAATTTGAAGCCGTTGAAAAGTTACAGCCGTAAACCAGAGCAGGTATACGGACCGATCAAAACACGATTTTTTCGAACTGCTTCGACGACATCTAAAAAACAATTTAAACGATTCTGCTCAAATTTATACAGCATCTTTAGTACATACATAACTATAAATTGAACTAAAATAATTAAGGGGAGGGTAAGGGTTTCAGCGTGAAAAAAAACACTTTTTTGCGAATATTTTTCATCTATATGGATGAAGTAAATTTATTGAAACCTTTTGTACATTGTTAAGTGTCATTTCAAAAACATTCCGTGAAATTTGTACGCGAAAATATCCACAAACAAGCCGGTGACAAAGCTTTTCCAAGAACGCCTTTGGAAAATCACGATTTGCGGTGTTCACTGTATCTCAGCTAGAAATTATCTGAAATCAAGTACCATTAAAATTTCGTCAAAGTATCATCAAATCCTCCCCCAACGGCCTTTGATAATTTTTTTTCATTTCTAAATTTTTGGTGCTCATGTAAAGTGAAAAGTGCTATTTTTCACGTAAAATTCCGCCACTTTGGGGGTGGAAAATCGCCTCAATGTAAAAAAAAAATCTCAAACTAACCGTTGGGGGGAGGTATTTTATATGTAGAAAGTGTGTACCAAGTTTGAAATAAATCGGTCATGGAGTTTTCAAATGGCAGTGAACACGGACTTTGAAAAAGTGGTTTCGAGAAAAACGCGTTTGAAGTGTTAGCTACAGTTTGAAACGCGAGCTACAGTGTTAGAGGAGCGGGACTAAATAGTTAATAACTTCGAGAGTTTCGCTCTGATCGACTCGAGATTTTAGGTTTATATTCTTGAAATGTTAAACTATAAGAAAAGACAACAACGAAAAAATCGATTTTTCAAAAGTGCTAACCCCCACCCTCCCCTTGAGAGCGTACACCGTTTTGAACAACGACATTTCGAGAAAAACCTCGTTTGAACTTTCGAGTGCGGAATTTTCATATAAATTGTCTACTTACGATCAATCGGCGATACCAATTCATGTACATAACCATCTATACTATCGGATGGTGCAAAATCATCGATTTTTCGAAAATTTTACCCCACGATGATCCCTTAAAGTTTTACCAGCAGTTCTATCGTCGCAATCACAAGTTTACCTTCATTCAGCGATTCCTGCACCATACGTTGGGCCTTCCTCTTCAATTTGAGTTGCCTCGAGCGCTGAACGCGTGTCCGCAATACCCACCCCAGCCTCACCCCTTAAACATATATTTATTTTCCAACGAAACGAACAATGTAAAAAAGAGACGTTCATACATATCGCCAGGGATTAAGGGGTTAACCCCACTTGCGATTTTGAAAAGATCGATTTTTTTATTGCATTTTTTGAAGTATAAGTATCTACGAATATGTCCTGAAATTTTCAAGTCGATCCGAATAAAATTGACTGAGATATGAGCGTTGAAAGAGAAGAATCCGTGAATTGAAGAACTGAAATTGAAACTTTAAACGCGTTTTTCTCAAAATGGCATTTCTGAAGTCGGTGACCAAGATTACTCGAACACTAATGAACCGATCTTCTTGAAATTTTGCAGGCTTATTTAATACATAAAAATGTAGTCTTTAATCGTTCGATTTTTTTTTTCGAAAAAAAATGGCCGTTTTATAGCCAAAAAACGGCCGTTTTTTTCGTTAAAATCGAACCATTAACTTTGACTGTCCGCCATTTTGTGGAAAATGAATTTTTTTTATAATCCTTCGATTAAAGACTAGTTTATACTTATATTTGACTAAATCCATCCGCATTTTTTTTTCAGACGATCCACTTCGCCGCAATGTTGGTCACCGCAAACCGTGTATATAAAAACATTATTTCATTGCCGGCCATTTGCCACTAAACAATGCAATATTTTTCAATAAAAAAATTACTGAAAGTTCTTCAAGATGGTATATTGATCGATTAAAAAAGTTTTGTAGTTTTCTTTAAAAAAATTCATGAAAAAGGCCTTTTTTTGCGCTACAAGTGGGGGTAACGCCTTAATACCGTGCGTGTTCGTACATAATGCTTGAAAAAATTAATACACCGCATCTGCTCTTCTTCAGCGTTCATGATCGATATTACCATGGCGATTTTCAAATTTTTCCAAAGGGTCAACGCTGGCGGTAGGGCTTGGCGAAACAATTTTTCGACAAGCCCAACATGTGTATACACATACGTACGTTCCCACGTCATGCCTCTTTCGCATCCACTTTTCAAATTGAAGAAGAGCCGATGCCCGCTGTGGTGCACGGGCGAAGATGCACGCTGTCGCGGTGCGTCGAGGAAAAGAAAAGAGAGAGAAAAAAAACGCGAACAAAACGGAGCGAAAAAAAAGTGTAATAAAACTATAAGGCCGAGAGTGGGGTAGGTTATTGATTTCCTCGTGGATACGATGCTAGGAGGGGGTTGTCACATGACTCTATATACACAGCCGGAGAGGCAGTCGGCAGGTGGTATAAATAGGAAGGGTGGTTGCACCATTGACCCAGTGCTAGTTGGATTATCCTACGACCGCAAGCCAGTTCGTGAACAGTCGCGAACGCTCTTGCACCCTCATGAGCCTCCGATGCCCAGTTACGTTATAGCACGAATGTCCACGTAGGCGAACAACTCGCCAATGGGATAAGGGCTCGGGAGATACTTGAACAACGGGAGAGCAAAAAAAAAACGTGTTAAAAGGCAAATAGAGAAGCCCAATGGTGGATCCCTATGAGTGAAAACGGTACAATCTTGAAGACACTGCCCATTTTTTGACCAACTATTCCCATGGGGTCGAGTCACCATGCGCCATTCGCCTAACTGAGTGATTTGACTATTTATGACCGGAAAGAAGGAAAACCATTGAAAAGGTGATCCACGGTTCGATCCGCATTATTGACGATTTCGTCATCTTTCCCCGCTGAATGATACGTTTATTGTGCGACGATTAATGCTCGTTGGCTATTTTGGATATTAATGCCGCGTCTGTGACTTTTCAGTGCTGGGAGGACGACGGACGGATTTGACCTCGATTGAGAAGAAAAAGGCGGGTCCCCCCGACGAAGCCTTCGTGGAGAGCGATAAACGGCAAAAATGTCCGAAAGCACGGAAGTCGCACTGGTGTCCGGGAATCCTTACAAAATCGTCGATTACACGAGAGAAAAACGCAAAGGTATAACGGCCTCGTCCCTCGAGGAATTGACCAACGTCGCACGGTGCAGACTCTCACTATCGGCCGACGCCGATCTGACCATCGTCCTCGAACAGGATGGTAAATTATTCACATCGTACAACAGTCCCGAATTAACCGAGAAAATATCTTCCGCACGCGATCATTTGGTCCTTTTTCTCAAAAGAAAAAAACTAAACGTCAGTTCCGTTGGATGAAAGAAGATCGGCTATTTTTTGTAATTATTTCGTTACGAGGATCGTTGAATGTAGGAAGGATCAATGCTTCATTGAATTGTGTCATTGGTTTGGGTCCACGTCTGATCGTCTCTTTGTTTTCAGGCACGGAAGTTGACGACGAGGAATACTTCGCGACGCTCGAGAAAAACACGAGTCTGATGGTGCTCCAGGGTGATCAGAAGTGGAACGTCGCCGGAAGCTTGAACACAGCCTCGCGTTACATCGTCGTCGACAACGTCGACAGCGTTGGTGACAGCTCATGCGGCAGCCCGAGACGTCACAGATCGCCGATAGAGCCCCTCGTGTCGACGCTACACGGCGATCGCTCGCACATCTCACTGCTGGGCGGTCACGATTTGGAACTTCTCAGCGACATGAATCCCGACAGCTTGGCCGACATTGTGCCCGATAGGTGGGTTGAACGATGGACAGGTCTCAGAAGACTGCACACGCTTGTCGTGCAGGAGCAATAGCGATCCAAACTCGTCCATACCAATCGGCCCACTTTCATTTGAATTTCTCGGGCATATCCCTCCGTAACGTTATTTCCTGTCATTTTTGCGCAATGAGAATCGTCGGGAAGCACATACCGACTGGATTTGCTCCGATTGGGCTTTTTGGCATATAATTAAGGGGCTGTGTCTACCTAGAGGCCGGAAAAAAAGTGCCAAATTCTGATTTTTTCCTCGAGGAACCGTTGGTGAAAAGGAAACACTTTTTTCGAGACACAAAGGTACATATGTGGAGGGCCTTCGAAAAAATAAAAAATAAGTCATTTTTTATGAATTTTTTTAAAGATGCTAAAATAATCGCATCGTTTTGAAATGTTGACATTATCTTTTTGCAACTTTGAAGTGTTGAATTTGTTTTTTCTTTTTTAAACAAAACAACGTGGCGGCGTTATAAGGAATTCCTTTAGGCGTCTTGAAAAACTGCTCATGTTGTAGCACAAAAAGTTATTGATCGAACTGGCTGAAATTTTTGGACGTTTCCTCACTGTAACATTATTGGAGGGATATGCCTAAAGTATTAAGGTTATCGCGTTTTTAAATTACTTTTTTGGGGTAAAAATTGTGGAGAAAATGGTCAAAGATATCAACAATTTATTACGAAGCCTACTTAATTTTTAATTTTATACTTTTTTATATTTTTATCGGTATATCCTTCCAATAATGTTATAGTGAGAAACCTCCCAACATTTCAGCCAGGTTGACCATTAACTTTTTGAGCTATATCATGAGCAAGTTTTTCAAAAGACGCCTAAAGGAATACCTTATAACGCCGCCATTTTTTTTTGTTCAAAAAAGAAAACAAAAATGTCAAAATTTTGACATCTTATGATAATGTCAAAATCTCAAATCGATGCGATTATTTTGTCATCTTTAAAAAAAAGTAATGAAAAATGACTCATTTTTGGACGTCTAAGGGGACTTCCCGCCTTAAACGATCCAAATGAAATCTGCAAACCAAACGGGTTATTCAAGTTAACAATAAGCACGAGGCGTTGACGATCGTCGATTTTTCAAATCTTTTTTTAACAACGTGCCGATGAATTGAAACGCGAGCATGCAAAATCGATGAAAAAGGTCGAAATTTCAACGTAACTATGAAAAAATGAAGATCGATTTTTCAAAAGTGGTATCGTCAACGACCTTTTCGACGCACCTAGGTAGATGTAGCCCGTTAGTAACGACAATTAGTTCACTTTACTTAAGGGAGTTCATCTGGTACCGAGTTGGTCAAAAGAAAAATTATTACGACTAGCGTAGTCCGTTCAATAAGGTTGGCAACGCTGCAACCAAGCGCGACCGCGTATCCTGTACAGCTGCCATGTGCTAGAAATTTTTCACTCACGTCCATGGTTCGTCGTCGATCTCTTCTTCGACCATGGAAGAAATTTCAAAAAAGAAAGCGTTTTTTGGGAAAGGCAAACAAAATCAATTTTCGAAAATCAAATTTTTTCTCATCAGTCTCGAAATCAATTTTTTATGTGTTATTATTTCGTATCCTTTTTTTATAACTACAAAGATTTTATTTGCGATTAATTTATTTGATTTTATTCTTCAAGCCGATTCAGTCATTACATTTCCAGTTACTTCTGTATAATTTGCTGTAGAAGTGTAGTGCACATTGCGTAGTTCGGAAAGTATTAGTGTTGATTTAAAAAAGCGCGCGGTTGCGACGTTGCCATCATAATATGCGACTGGAGTAATATGGAGGTTAACCTCCAAAAAATCAGCACTTTTGAGACAAATTAATTTATTCTGACGTTTACAAGTATCTAATGGATTTTAGAAAGCCGTCCAAACGTTCTTTAGATATTTTTTTATCCATTATAAAAGTTTCATTCGAAACTGTTTGTCAATGCTTGCAAATTTCACGATTATAGACGGGAAAAACACGACATTCCATAAGAGACCATGTTAATTTAGAAACATTTTATTTATTGCCCACAAACAACGTATCCGGAGAGTTTAAAATATGAACAGGTGACATTTTAGATACTCATAAGTGAACTCGAATTTTTTTTATCAACATCCGTATGTTAATTCGACCATCAGATGAACTTCCTCAAGTTCATTTCAGAAAGGGAGAAAAGACGTGACTTCGCAATTCGTACCGCCAAACGACGCGCGTAGCAAATTCGCGGCTAGGAATTGTTGGGAATAAACGATTGGCGGCTCGCGAGAATAATTATCGCGTACGTTTATCCACAGGCTCTTCCTCGAGCAGCTGAAGGAAGCATCGGGAAGATTTTTGGCCGAGAAACGTCAGGCGCAAGAATCGATGGCATTGCTCCAGATGTACGCAGGTGGAGGCGAGATGGAGCGAGCGTAGGCCATGTGGGGGGTGGGCGCCCTCACATTGGCCAACATGTATCGCGTCCGACGTCGAATATTCTACAAGGGACGTCAAATGCAACAAACGTTAATCCTCTTCTGGAATTGAGACCCTGTTACTAATCCCGCGCGAAAAAAGAACAACCGAATCTTTTCGTCAGCGAGACGCAAACGAAACAACGAGAATTGGAAAACAAAATTTACGACTTTGTGTCGAAAAACACACACACACTTACACACATGTACGCACTGCGGTGGCAACATACAAACACACGTTGCAACATTTTGAGTCATAGGTATGAACAACAAATGCGGAATAATACTCCGGCAGAGTTTGTAATGGCGTATAAACACTACGAAGAAGGAAAGAGTCGTGTTTGTCCTCCGAGATCGTCGGATTTCACTCGAAAAAAATTGTACCAATTAGACCTTGACCATAAGTCCCGGCGAAAGGGACACTCGAGCCAGTTTTCCCGAAGATTCATCGTGACGCTTGTCGCACCACACGAATGAATCTCTTGCCGAGATAAAGAGCCCTAATCAGGCAAAAACGCGAAAAATAGCTGTTGTCGCGTGTCAGATGTCTCGCAGCGTCTAAAAAAATACCTCACGGAATTCGCATCGACACGATATGCTCACATTAGAGACACTTGTGCAGTGGCCGATCTCGGTCGTTTATTGTCTGCTCGGAAGGGGGGGGGGGGGGGGCGAAACGCAAGTGTACTCGTTGAGAGCGAAGGAAAGACAGAAGCATAATTATCGCGGAAGAAAATAGAAATTACGTCGCTTCGAAAAGTTGTTCCGTAACGATGTTACAGTATACAGTAATTTAGTGCCGACCGGAGAGGATGTAAGAAAATATCGTAAAAAAAATCAGCGAAGGATAGAATGACCCATTATAAGGTAACGCGCGACACGCACACACGAAAAAGAAAGAAAACACACATACACAATTTGTACGCGGGTGGTACGTTAAAGACACTAATTTTAGTTCAACGACGTGTAAAAATGATTTAAGACTGAATTTATAGATGAACAATTATCATGTACCCATTTAGATCACCAATGCATTGCACACAAAAAAAACCTAGCAAAGTAATTGAAAGAAAGAAGAAAAAAAATGATATCATTCCTTTGATACCAGGCGATGCGTTTGATAAAAAACGAAAAAACGAAAGAATATCCTCTAGTATAATGATCCCACCGTTTCGGGGCTATTGATAAGATCAACGTGCATAAATGATTTCCCAACCGGTCGTCCTTCCCTCCTCGATAGGTTTTTCTCGAAGCTCATTTCTTTTTTATCCCACGAATTCGCAATGAATGGAAGCTTTGGAAGTTTTTGTTCGAGGCGACTCGCGAGTTTGACGAACGTTTGAACTTATTTCATATTATACATACACCGGATGACACAAATACGTAACGACATGAAAAAAAAGTAATCAAAGAAACAGTAACGCAAATGATATTTGTAGCAAATAGTCCGGCACTGAAAATTCATCCCCCGTGTTATCACAAAGTATGAAAAAAACTAGTAAATTTAAATAAGAATGCAACGACCAGAATACTCGGTACGCTAACCCTCGAATAATTCAACAAGCAGATTCGTAATTGCTAAGAAAAAAAAACCAACAATTTATTACGCTATGAATATTATTAGATGAAGAAAAAAAAGACACTCAGTTTTTAACGATTAAACGCTACGAGTACGTGTTTACGTCGAAAGAGAAAGCGTAAATTACGGAACGATACGTTTTGTTAGTGAATAACTAAAGTATCGAATAGAACTGCCAATTAAGAACAAAAATCAATTAATGCTCAACAACGTCGTGGCGAATAATGGTTCACCATGTTTTTAATAACCGCTCGACATTACACGTCATTATCTGACCGGTATATTATTGTGTATTATTATTATTAATATTATACATAGTTAACGATAACATTGTCGTACGTTTACTCGATTATAAAGCGAAATACTCGAGCGAAAAACCGATGTAGTCTGTTTTTTGTCCGGCTAAATTTTAATGGAACTCAAGAAATTCGTGTCGAACAATTGGAACAACGCGCTCGAAGAGCTTTTCCATTGATTCGAGGCGTTTCTCAATTGACAAGCTGATTCCTGGACGGTCGACTCGCTCTTCACCAATTGACGATTCACGGCTATCAATTCTTGGATAGCGTGGCTGATCGTACCCTCGCTCAGTCCGACGACATTTCTGCTCAAGGATTCGTTGCACTCGTCTGTTTGTGGACACATTTGAAAAGCCAACAAATAAAACGAAAATATTAGTGAGGATCCAATGGCCGTGCGGCTGTCTCCGACAAGTGGCAAATACTTTGATCGGAAAACGGTTGGGGGCTTTTTAAAAATCTGTTACGTCAATTGTAGCAATCGATATTCATTATAGTTTCCTCGATGAAAGTAAATCTGAATAGTGGGATAATCAGTAGATTTCGGAATTGGATATTTCGTGAATATTTTTACTCGTAAAGATGTTTTTTTTTCTCTGAATGTCCAGGGACAAAAGATCCCAACTATGGAAATTTCAAGACCGCACTCGGAATATTTATGGAACAATGAAAATTCATTCGTCACAATTTTAAAGAAGAATCGTTAAATTTACGAGGCAAAGATTATTTCTGTTTCATTCACGTTGATCAAACAAGCAAACAAATCGTTTTATATTTATCGCTCAATATTGGCGCTATATACGTTTCTTCTACGATTTCTTATTGATACTTTTTTGTCACGTGTTTTTTTTTTCTTCTATTATCACGGTGAAGCACACGGAAGAACGACTTTAATTTACAGCTTTTTGAATACCAATGTACGGCCGGAATATCCTAAATGGTATTACGCCTCACGTCGGAAACTTTTTTCACCGCAGCCAAGTGTATCATGCACACGAGGGGGAGGCTGGAAAGTTCTCGGCCCGAGGTACCGGCGAGCGAATAGGACGTCTCGTCATATCTCGGCCGAGAACTTCTCAGCCTGCCTTCGTATTTGCGTATCGTGGCACTAATTCCATCGACTTTGCAAATGGATTTTTTGTTGCAACGAAAGCTGTCGAAGCGAGATGAGAACGAAAAATCGTAATTTTTTTTTGGCATTAGTGCGCCCGACGTGGTGTCACTATTAACGAGGGAATATTATAGAAAAGTGAGAAAACATTTGGAAAAAATAGTATTATGAGGATAGAAGAGTCAATGACCAAGTCATTGATGATACATTATTGTCAATGGTAATATACCACATTTAACGGAATCATATTCTATACCCCGATTTACAATTATGCGCGTATATTCCGATTTGTTTAAAGAAGAAAAGGATTATCTTGTTATCCGTCGTATGAGAAATTGAGAAGGAAAGAATTCTGTCAATAAAGTCTTTACCATCCAATCGAGGCTGCTACTTCTTCACGGACTTACGCAATTTTTTGTGCAACAAGCTGTTGTACTTGATGAAATTTCTTTTTGATTGGGAATGCTTAGCATCCGCGTACGGAGGACAGGCGGTCGGGTCTACCGCCGCACTAGCGCTGCTCCAACTCATTCCATCTGTGTGTGCATCGCAAAGACGTCAATAACGAACCGTTCGTATATTTCCCTAGACAATAAGTGTCAAACTTTTGCCTCCTTACCGTCGTCGGACTCTGTCGCTTCGCCGGATATGATCGTGCCAGATGCGTGCCGCTCTTGAGCTACGGCGAATCGCGTTCCCTGAAAGAGACAAACAACGTAAAATTTGGATATTAACAAATACATTTTTTTTAGCTAAAGCTTACGGTGCTGATGCCGACTGTATCGTCGTCGGATTCCGGCGCTTCGCCTGGCACGACGACAGCTCTTATGTCCATCACTACCCTTGGACTTCTCTATCGAGTCATTCTTCTTTCTCGGATAGCTTCCAACTATGGCAAAAGTCTCGTCTACGGAGCAAAGTAACGATTTTACCGAACCAAACGTTTGTAAAATGTTTCACAATAAGCCAATCAGAATATGCTTTCTGGCGTCGCAAGGAAAGAGAAATAAGAATAGACTCGCTCTGTGACAGTCCGGAAGAGCCAATGTTTGAATGCACTTTGAACAAATAATTAAGCATTCTGGCATTTAGCTGTCTCGCGATGATTTTTTCATAATTGTTTTTTACCGATGCAACTGAAAAGTGCAATTTTTTTAACAGTCACAACATTTCCATCCCTCGGATGCGTCAAGTCTGGAATCATTTGGTGGCGGGCAATTTTCACGTGGGTGAATGATTTTCGCTGCCGACGTTTTCATTTGCCTCGGACGAGCCCTGAGAGAACTAAACGGCCCGCCGGTAATAGTAAAGTATATAGTTTATTCGGTTTGTTCAAGGACTCCGAAGGAGTCAAATTTACATGAAATATATATCTCGTTATCGACAAATTCAGCGATCATTTCATTTGCGGTTAGGTTCCGCATCACTGTTTCTAATGTGCAATTTTCGTAATCAATAATAGGCGCCATTGTATAAAGTGATCTGTTTTTTTACCAGAGGAATACTTTCCGATGAAAATAGGTACACAACGGTGGACGAATAAACAATGTTTTCCATCGATCACTGACAGTGTTTTCACGGCGCAGGCGCTGTGAAATGGCGCGCGCCGGCGCAGTGCGACACAACATATATATAACGCTATGAGCTCAGCGGCGAGAAGCCTCGACCGTGCGGTCGAACAAATTAATCGTTTATCATGCAAACGTATATATATCAGAAGATGCTGATCGGAAAAACCCGCTCTAAAAAACACGTCCTACGGAAATATACATTTGAGGGGAGACATTAAAAAAACGGTCGGCATTTCCAGCGAGCTGTTTTCAAAAAGTTACATTCGATTAACCGTACCGTCGGTCCGAAAGTTTTCAACGAATCGACTGGACGCAACATACGACAGATTGTTTGCAATTTGCAGGCTTTTCGTACGAGGCGCAACACTGCGAAAGAATTTTACAAATCGTTTCTTTCGAATTGACACGCTAGATGAAAAATATTCTGTACTCGTTGCAATTGAGTCGTAAAAATTTGAGTTTCAACTTATGTACTTATGTACTTCAAAAATTTGCGTTTCAACTCAATGAAGAGAGGAGAGTGAAAGAATTTGAAGCGTTATTAAGGGAAAAGGCCTACGAGGCCGAAGGTTCGATCGTAGTTTTTATCTGAGAGTAAAAAAAAAAGATCGCTATTTTCATAACCTTACTATGTGAACCTATCACATGGAAATCGAGTGTAAACTTTAATATCTTTGCAAGACGTTGACAAAAGTTTGACGGTTTTCGCCAAAAACAATTCAACATCTTGCGAAGAAATTATCCACAATGATTTTAAAAAAATTAGGTTCACACGGTAAATAATTAACTCTAATTATAATGAATTAATTTATAATCATAAAAATAACGATATGTTTGTGTTTTCTTTTCAGATAATTACGACCGCAGCGGTATGAAGCTTCAAATACTCCGTTTTTTCGATGTAAAGATTATTACCTTCCGATCGAAAAATAATTCCGCATTGTTACAATGTCCAATTGAATTTTCCGCTAATTAAGACGCCATTTTTTAAATTTTATCTCAGAATAAAGTAATTGCGAGTAATTCTGAACCCCAAAGTTCAGAATTAATCATTTCTTTGAGAAGTTTCCTTTTTATCACTCGTCTTCCGGGAATAATGCGTAAAAACTGTGCGTTTATCTTCGACTTGCAGTAGTTGATCGTGCGAAGAATAGGCACGCGATAAATCGTCAATAATGACTTATCTCGAACGAACGTCCGTCATCTCTATTATCCCCTGAGAATATCGAGCTCTTCCGGTGTGACGTGCATCCGCAGGTCTTTTTCGCGTATAACGTCTTGGATCTGTGTGAGCAGTTGAGGCGCAACCTCGGCAGCATCGATGTATATCCTTCTCGACCACGGGCACTGCGCCACACTCTCGTGATAAATTCCCTCGCCTCTCTCCTGCGAGAGAGCTTGTTCGCGAAGCAGCAGCATCTGCAGTCGCCAGACCAACGGGCAATGTCGACTCTCGGGGCTCCTGTAAAATATTTTTACGCAATGTGAGCGTGATTTCGAGTTTGCCCTTTTCTGGTGAAGTATTTTGAGGCATTCCCCGCGCGAATGCCCTCATAACTACGTCAATTCCGTACCTGGCGAGACTGCGATGAAAACAGATCAATTTGTTGATAGCCGCGGTCGCCGCGCCTATCATATCTCGTCCTATGAACGAGTGTATCCTCGCGCGTCTGGCCAGGCATAACGACAAATTCTGCCATGGTTTGCCCGACTCGTTCCTCGTGCCGAGTTTCCAATTTGGCATTTCGCTCTGAAACAATAGCGACGCGTTGTGAGAAACGCGGGACATTATTTCTTCGTGGACGCAAAACAACGAGGGAGAGACACGAGAGTGTAGGGGCCAAAAAAAAAACACCTCGTCTAGCGTCAGACGTTACACGTGGGTTGTAACTTTTATACGTAGGCGCACGTATTAACACTGAGAAGTCATTAGCTCATGTGAGAAATATTTGCAAAGACGCTTTTGCATGATTCGCGTCACTAGGCGCTCTTCATTTTCATAATTCATTCTAGTCGATCTCACAACCAAACACGTGGGTCTGTACGGATTCTAGAAACGTTCGTACCTCAACTCCAGCGAGTGCGGAAAGGAGATAAAAGTTGTTGGGATGAGAGTTCAGTGCGTTCTGCAGCGCTGCCGCATAGGTATGATAAAAACCACACAATCGCTCGTTTATTGCCTGCAGAATGGCGATTTTATTCTCGCAAAATCGTTCCTGAAAAGAGAAGAAAGAATTAGGTCGTAGAAAACAAAAGTTCGTTTTTTCTTCTTCTGGAATTGCGCTTTTGTAATAACAAAACAGAATTGTATTAATAGAACAGAAATAAAAGCGGTTTTTTAAATTGATATTTATAAAGATAATTGTTAATTGTTTTTATATTAGGAAAATTCCAATCGTAGACGCTTACGAGATTTTGCACACGCTATCTCAAAAACGTTTAAAAAGTAAAAAGCTACTGTAATTCTCATGGAATGATGTATGAAAGTGGGCCTGTGACGGCAAATATGAGCAATTCGCCGAGCACAGACATGTTCATGGTGAAAGAGTTTCTGAGCGACAATTCTCGGTTTAACGCTGCAGAAATTGATGAGGCCAAAGCATCATTGTAGGTTTAACTTTTGACGAATTACTTTTCGTGGTATTCAAACGGAGAGGAACGAAACAAATTGTGGAACTTCATCGTTGCTATTTTTGACAGAATACTATACTGCGTTTAACGAGAGGACACAGCGCCGCGCAGGTTGAGCGGCCTGTGGTTCGAGTGGTGGTAGTGGGGCTTGCTGCTCCGTACCTCAGCACCGTAACATTGGGTGCGAATTCCGTTTGGTAATGCGGAGGGCAAAGGGGGCGGCGCATCAGACGGGATCTGACCGTACCGAACGAATTTAGTTTTGGAAGCGTGTCGTTCTCTCGTTGAACGCATTATAGTACTACACGAGTACATGGTTCGTGTACAATTGTGACGTCACAGCACACTCAGGTAACTTCGAAAGCGCTAGGCGCGTTCTTGCCGAGCCAAGTAATATACATATTTCAGTGCTATAATTTTGTTAAATGATCACAGTGTAAAATTCTCAAAATATCGATTTTTTGTTGTCGTCTTTTTCCGATAGTATAGACAAAAAACATACTTTTGTTATAAAAACCGCACATGATCTTTAAAGTGAAAATTAAAAAATCGTTTTAATGACCCAGCGTTTTAATCCCAACGCTCGCAGATATGTACGAAAAACGGATTCTCTACGCTTATTCCGTATGTTCGTTTTCTCACGAGAACTTACGTGCAAGTACTTCGCCCCCTTCGCGTGTTCCAAGCAGTCGTCGAAGACGCTCAAGATGTCGGAAATTTTGCGATCGTTCGCGTAAAGGAGATAAGCGTAGCAAGCGATTTCGTCGCATACGGGAATCGGCGAAAAATGCGTGTCCATCGTTGCAATTTGTTCCACGGGCAGTTCGGCCAAAAAATTCGTGAAACGCGAGCGCAAGTAAGCCTCGGCGAGTGCGATATCGTTCACAGGCTCGTTGCTAGGAACGAGTTGACACAAAATTTCGTTCACTCGAGCCCCATTTATATCGTTGTAGTCTCGCACGTCGAGCAGAACTTCGATCAGCGTTCTTTGCAAACTCAGAAGAGCCCGTCGATCATCCTCAGTCTCCGTTGAAGCGGACCCGATCGCCGTCTCCAGTATATTGACGCAACTCTCGTGACGACCCATTTCGCGTTCTATCAGCGCGTATTCGCGATAGAAGTAAAGATTATACCGGTTTTCCTCTTTCTTGAGGAATTCTTTGAGCAATCCCTTTAGCTTTTTGCGACTGTGGATGAATCATCCAAAATTATTGTAGTACCTTGATGATGGTTAATTGGTTGGAGGATTCGATAAGAAACGGTACAAAGCGAGTTTTGCCCTCCGTTTATGAGATTAGAATACTTCGACGAGGTGAAAAAGTGTTCAATTTACAGATGAGTAGCTCGACAACTCAATGATGTATATCGGCTTGTTGTCGAAATCGAAGACAACATCGGGCTTAGTCGCTTGAAGCGGCCCGATGGTCGCGAACGAGAAGTTCCAATAAATCTTGCACATCCCGCCCATGACGGTCATCATAAAAATGGTCGTTTTTGGATTATCCGAAACGGAACGACGAAGCATTCTAACCCCTTAAACGTCGAGCGTATTATCTCTATCTTATTTGTTATTTTCAGGCTGAACTGTTTTGTTTTAGAGAATTTCGGGTTTCTCCTCTACGGATGGAGGGAATGAAAATCTTTAACGTCCAATGTACTCACCGATTATCGCTCTTGGGCTCGTCCTTGCAAATATAAACGAGCATTCTCTCGAAACGCAACCACCAAACGTACAAGCTTGTTCTGTGCGTGGGCGAGAGACTTTCGGCTATTGCGCGAAACGTGTCGCGGACAAAGTCCAGATAAGGCTCCTGTGCCGGATGATAAGTCAGATATTGAGGACCCGAAGTCAAGCCACCGTTCAATAAACCTTTCAGCAATAGTTTCCGCTGGCCGTGGCCTGCCAGCTCGCCAGCCATTGGATACAACATTGGGAGTAAGGCCTCTATCGAATCGATCGTCCAACTGCACTTCTCCAGGCCCAAATCCTTTCATTGAAAGAAAGTCAGGAAATTGCTCATTCGTTCCTCTGCTACGCTGCTACCAAAGATGATGGTGCAATGTTGAGTGAAAAAAAGAACTTGCTGACACGATCGGGCGAAGGCGTACCGTCAAAATTGCGTCACCAGTCGGCAAAAGAGGCACTTTCAAGGTGATGAGGGCGTAAATGGCGAGTCGCAGGTTCGAATCACGCGTCAGCATTGGATGAACGAAATCCGTAATGTCCTCGGGTGACACGAAACGGTGGGAGTCTCCTATCAATTCCCACTGGTCCCGACTAACGCTGATCCAGTGGCAGTGCTCCCTCAGTGACTCTACTCTCAACCACAACTGGTTCAATGGCAATCGCGACGTCAGGATGACTTCCTCGAGCTCAACTGCGACGACGTTAATCCCTCGTGATTAGTTCGTCGTCACAGGTCGTAATAACTCGTTGTACTTGCAAACATACTCAATTTTTTCTCATCTAGCGAACTCTGAAATCGCAGTGCGTCCTTGGGGAGACTGAGATTGAAGACGAGATTCATCCTCAATGCTTCCCACATTTGTTCCCACATTCCAGCCTGTCTCAGAAATATGAAGCAGTGATACATCATCTCTGTTGGAGAATAAGAAATCATTTTGTAATCGGGTCTATCGCAAGTCCGACACTTGCGCATTGACCCTTCATCAAAGTTGACTTCCACGAGGAAGCTTTGCGCGCGAAAATAAAATGTCGAGGAAAAAACATGCAAGATTGTAATTTACGCAATTCTTCTTTTCGAAAGTGTAGTTTGACAACGCGCTGATAAATGTTGCTCATCATTGCTACGCTAAATATAAACCTTGTAAGTTTACAAGCATAGAATTTAATTCGAGTATGATAAATGTTCGTCAGTTCGTCAGTGGCGTCGACATTTGTTTTTTTTTATTACTTGGCGTCAAAACGCTGCCGCGTGTCTTGATTTAAAGAAATTTACAGGGTAAAAAGATTTTTCGAGAATGGGAATTTCGTTAAAACCAAATTCTCAATTTCCCGATTTCCTGACCACTAGGCATATTCGGTGGTAGTGATACTCCTCGCGAACGTACCCAAAAGTCGTTCGTCCCGAGTTTGCGAGCTGGCGACGGACCAGAGACGAAGAGTGCCGAAGCACTTGGTATACATCTCCACAATCTTAGGTACAGTGCACATGGCTACGGAGCTTTGGATCACCATAATGTTAGCTTGCCAAAGTAATATATTACTCGTATCCTTGCTGATAAAAGCCTCTAGCTGTTTGACGAATTGATCAGCCGGATGCAATTCGCTCATGAGATAGAGCTTTTCCCTCAACAATTCTTTGGAATCGGAATTTCGCTCCAGTGCCTTCTCGACGACGGATAATTTTTTCTGGCAGAGCGCCGTTTCGTTGCTGCTGATGCGACACTTCTCAAACCGCTGGGTGACATCGTGAAATTTGATGTAACGAAGCCAAAGATCAACGTCGTGGGGCGCTTTGGCAAGTTTCTCGTTGAACTCTCGGGTAAGAGTTTTTTGCTCCTCCTCCTCGCCGGGCACGCATTCGATGAGAGGGAGAACATTGTGTGCTTCACGATTCGCTGGTATGGGGGGGCCTCGCTTTATGATTTTATCCGGTTTTTTCAATATGTCCTCAGGATATAGGGAACCGTGGAAGTAACGCGCCAAGACTTCTTTCTTCTGCTGAAAGTCGTGAGGTCTGAAGCCCAGCGAGGTGAGAAGCATGTGATAAACTCCTCTAGCTCTCGGAGGCAGAGTGTCCCACACACAATGCAACGTTTCCTTCTGCTTGTCCTCGAAGTACACATTGGAAACTTGGGGCGCATAGTTGAGCGTCTTTTTGCACGTCTTCGGTTTGTACAACTTGAGTGGTTTCTTGACGACTCGCTTCGCTTCACCTTCCGTTTCCAACTTCGAAGAGAGGACTATCTCGTTGTTGCTTCTCGACGGCCTGGTGGACGGCAGGCAATACGTGCGCTCGGACGATACGTCTAATATCAGCTTCGGAAGAGTTGGGGCGTTTTGAAAACTGGAATTGGCCAGCCACTTGGAGCTACCCGCAGCTGCGAACAGAGTCGGAAGTTTGAGAATTCGACTGCAAGCTCGCGTGTAATTAACACCGAATACGTAAACTGCGACTTTGGAGCACGATTAGGTGGACGTCAATGACATACGAGCGTGTTCAACGTAATATTCGATATTCGTGATTGTCAAAATAGAGCTTTGCATCGAAACGAAGAATCGTCAAAATCGAGCTCCGGGACAAAACAAAGTGCACCACAGGATATTTACCTCCAACGGAATTCGTAACTTTGCTCTCTTCGGTAACCGTTTCGGCCCGATTCTTGTAGGCGGGAAACAACGACATAGTGTTGTTTCTCAACTACGCCGAAATGACAGAAAGAAAGAACGTCAAGACGGATTGAGTTTGCTCACGCCGTAAGAACGAATAAAAGTGCCATTTGTCGCTTATTTGATAACAAAATGAAGCAGCTTCTTGGAACTTGAAGCGCGTTACACATAGCTACCAGATTTGTAGCGCGACGTTATCGTAACCGGCAAGTTTCGACGAACGGTGTTGCTCAACTTCCGTTATTCCCACAATGCCATTGGACGGAGCCTTATGATTGAGGTATGGGAGCTTTGTGCAGCGGGCTTTAAGCCGGCAATTGTTTCGTTGATTGTCTGTGGCGCTTCGATCGCTTTGGGTGTTCTCCCGGCTCGCGAATTTCCGGTGCGTCATCTCGAAGACACAGGGCGCACGCATCATAACACAACGCAGAATGGCCCCGGCCGCTCGGTGATTGCAATTTTTTCTGCCTACGTTTATTTTTCGTTTTATCAGGGCATTCTATGGATGATAATACACTATAAAAATTAGTGTTGAATGTGGTGAGAATGTAATAATAAGGGGGAAGACCACGTACAATCGAATTTACGATAAAAAAATAGTTTATTATTTTAAAACGGAATAATAATTATTAAATATTACTTCATTATTATTAAGCAAATAAGCATTGAATTAGAAGAGGATTTTTGATCGATTATTTAGATATCTAATTTTTTAATTAATGAATCTAGTAATTCAGATAAATTACTTTTATTGAGTTGAATATATTTTTTTTAATATTAGTTTTGAAGGTTAATCTTAACAATGATTTGATAATAAAAATTCAAATTAATTGAAGTTATAAGAACCGAAATATTTAATTGAAGAATAATGTTACAATATTTGTGTATAAAATTAAAATGTTATTTGCCAAATTATTGAAATAATTTTGATAATATTAATACCATGGCGCAGCGGATAATTAAGGATGTGCGGTTAGGCAATCGAGCAGGTATTTTAAATGGGTATCCGGATGATTGAAGTGAAAGCGGTTGAAGCGGCTCAGTTGAGTCAAAGGACGGTTTACGATTTTTTTTCAATGAATCTCAAAAAATGCATACGAGGTTTATATTTATTCTACAGATGCTTATTTTGCATAAAATATATAATTGAAGTGCAAAATTATCCTTTTTTATATTTTTATTACGTGAATAAGAAAAAAAAACTTTTGTGTTACTACCAACTTGAAGAAGTATGACCGTATCGATTATCATTATGAAAAAAAACTGCGTCAGCGAATGTTTTATATAACTCAGAATAAAATTTCCAGTCATTTATAATTAAGCCTATTTATATTGATGTTACGAGATTATTTATTATGACCATTAATATTAAATGTTGACGAACACGGCAACTTCGCGGACATTGAGGTTGGCGGCAATGGTCTTCATCCGCCAGGCAAGATTCGTAATCTTTCAACAAACATTGATGGTTCAATATCAAATATATATGGTTTATGATGGACAAGATGTTTTTTTTCTAAATGTTTACAAAGGTTTAGTTTGCTTGGATCTGTTAGGAATGGTTTGTTTTGGTGGTTAATAGCCAAACAAAAATTACATCCCCGTAGCGTGCACGTCATGCCCATCTAAAATAATCTTATCGTTAAACTGTTTTTTATCTCTGGTGGTTTGTGGTGGAAAATTTTAAGAACAATCGTAAAGACAACATAGTCTAGACAATGAGATATATTGTTTAAAAAAAAAATGTTGGCTTATGGCTAACGCTCCAACTTCCTTAAGGACATGGGTCACACGTCCAGTCGGTAAAAATCCTAGTGCCAAGTTCTCTCTCAGACGAATCACATTCCGGGCAAACGAAGAGAAGGACGTTGTTCGTCGTTCAACAGAGCGGAAGGTCTTTCTTTTCTTTCTTACAAAAAATCAGCAATTTAGGAGGAAACTGGGAATCTGAAAATCAGCTATCGCTCTCGCACTCGTGGCCGCTCGGTCGGTGTGACACATGGCCTTAAGTATGCGATTTGTTTAATGGCGAGTAAAAACTGTCGAGGGAAAGGGCGATGTGACGATTGGAGGCTCAGAGATGAACTGAACTCTCTGGGTCCAGCGGGAGGAAGCGCGAAGGGGCCTAAGAAGGTGCAGGGGATGTCATGAGCGAGCGTAGAGAAGCGCGTGGGACCAAGGACAACGAGACAAAGAAGTTGCCGTCGAGGTTTTTCAGGAAAGGAGATACGGTTTAGATGAGCGCGAGGTTCTAGCCAAGGAGACTAGAGAGACGGAGTCGACACTCCCTACCCAAACAGTGCAGAGTGCAGCCAGAACGCGCGTAAACGTTACCCCCTCTCTAGTCTCTTACGCGCCCATCACACAATCATAGTAGCGCGTTCCGTGAGCGAGCGACGCTCGGACATCTTCGGAAAGAGCCGAGTGCGGTCGAACTGTCCCGACCAGTGCAGCCAGATCGCGCGCAAAAGTTACCCCCTCTCTAGTCCCTTGCGCGACCGTCGGACAACCATAGTAGCGCGTGTCCTTGAGCCAGCGACGCTCGGATATCTTCGGAAAGAGCCGAGTGCGGTCGAACTGTCCCGACCGCGCCTACGGCAGCTACACCAACACATAGATACGCTGAGCACGCTCATGTGCGGCCAAGCCGAACGAAGGCTTCGAGGGAAAAAGCAATCTGAGCACGGCCCGCGCGTGACGTCACGCGACGGCACGCGCGAGGCTTTTAGATGATTTCAATGCTTATTTAGCTCTTGATTCTCTGCGTTATTAATGTATACAAAAAAATGTATCGCGCACTCTGAACGCTTATTTTTTTTTGTTTATACGCTAATTTAAATATAATAATAAATCTAAATTACAACTAATTTATCTTCTAAAAACTTGTTTACGCTTTACTCACACCCGTCCTTATGCCAAATAAATTATAATTCAGAAAAGTAAGTGAAAATATATTTATATTCGTATTATTATATTAATTCACATACATTCATCAAGTGATAAAGTATTATTTCCAAAAATAAGTTAATCATCCATCCGGCCGCTATTCGTAAGTGCCAGAAAGTGCATTTTTAACACAAGCGATAGGACGGTCCCGTTGGTAGCGTTCCTGGCATCGGTCCGTAGGGGCGCAGGATCGTTCTTCACGCTCAGCGGTTTTTTCTTTTAACCATGGTTACTATTAAGGATGTTGGGTCCCTATAAAACATGTTAATGTTAATTGTTCAATACATAGCTTCTTAATCGTCATGAAATTTTTATACGACCTCCTGAATACTTCATGTAAAAAGATACATAATTTTCAGAATTCTATCATCATTACTTCAACCTCCTTAAGGGTTAAATAAAAAATGATGAGAAAATTATGAAAATTTGGTATGTTTTTGTATGAAGTATTTAAGAGCTCGTGTTAAAATTCCACGACGATTAGGAAGCTCGTTATGAAAAAAATTAAAATTTTGTTAAGAACAATTTTTAATAGAAATAAAAAAAAATGTATCAATAAACTTCGTTTTGTTTCCGTTGCTTTCAGTATATTGTAGATATTACAAAATTGAGAGATCAAAAAAAAACTCATTGCAAAGTTACATCAGTTTCCATAAGACAGCATTTAAATCGTGAATGTTAATTGTTCGATAACGAGCTTCCTAATTGTCGTAAAATTTTTACACGACCTCTGAAATACTTCATACAAAAACATACCAAATTTTCAGAATTTTATCATCATTTGCGATTTGGGACCCAACATCCTTAATTCTTATTTGATTAGTTATTTTTATTAGTTATCATATTTATTATAATTAGTTATCTTTTAGTACCGAAAAATTTGTCGCGCACTCTGACCACTTGTTTTATTAGTTTTTACGTTAATTTAAATATAATAAATCTTAAATACAGCTTATTTATCTTCTAGCAAAATGTTTGCGCTTTACTCACAACCGACCCTATGCCAAATAAATTGTAATTCACAAAAGTAAGCGGAAATATATTTATCTTCGTATTATTATATTCATCAAGCGATAAAGTATTATCCCCAAAAACAATCATCCATCCGACCGCGAATCGTAAGTACCAGAAAGGGAACATACATTGACACAAAAAATTAAAGGAGCAAGAAAAGTTGAACTTTGTCAAAAGTGGTCGTACAAAAAAAAAGGATTTTAAAGCTTCAAGTTTCTCGTTTTAGTTCCGACAATGATTTTTTTTTTTAAATCACTGATTGCGCGGTCGGAAGAAATATCACGGCACAAAAAATTTTGCAAATTTTTACGTTTTTCAAAGTTCTGCACGTGTTTTCGAGATTTCTTTCGGACTTGACCAATATCAAAGTCATTGAGCCCATTCAATTCACTTCAATTTGCTTTTTTTTTTCTCCGTACGACCATTTTTCGCTGAGATATCTCAGGAACTAATGGTCGTACGGGAATTCGGTCGGTAGTTTTGGAAACGTGAATACTCTACAAGCTCCGATTATTATTGTAGTGAAACTTTTATTCTTTATTTTTGCCATTAGTTTTAGAAAAGTACAAAAAAACGATGTCGTTTTGGTTTTTATGCAATCCACCGCTACTTTGCAAATATTGCGATAAAGACTAATGTTTATGCACGGTCATTCAGCTCAATATGTCCCCAAGAGCCATGCAATATTCCACGTTGATCCGATTATCGGTCTTTCTTGCCCGATTAACCAAAATTTGAAAAAAAATTAAAGGAGCAAGTTTCCTGCTTTTCAGACATCATTTCATGATTATTAAGAGGAAAAAAAAACGTTTCATTACTCTTCGTACAATTGGGTATTGAGTACGCATTAAATGTTGGAACAAAACCGTGAAAATCGTATTGACTAAAAATTTTCGAAAAAAATTTTTTCTAATAAAAAAAAATATTGAACATTTTTATTTTTTAATGCTGAAATTTTTTTCAAATCAACATTGTACCGCCAGCATTAGAATTACCCAAAGCATACCACGGGGAGGTACGCTTTGGGTAATTCTACGTACCCTTTGGGTAATTCTAATGCTGGCGGTACAATGTTGAAGCGAAAAAAAATGTCAACATTAAAAAAATAAAAAAAATCGAAATAGATTTTTTTATAAACAAAAAAATTTCAACATTTTTGTTATTAAAAAAAAAATTCGAAAATTTTTAGTCAATATGATTTTCAGGGTTCTTTTCCAACATTTAATGCGTACTCAATACCCAATTGTACGAAAAGTAGTGAAAAGTTGTTTTTCCTCTTAATAATCATGAAATGTCTGAGAAGGAGGAAACTTGTTCCTTTAATTTTTTTTCATATTTTGGTCAATCGGGCAAGAAAGACCGATGAACGGATCGATTTGGAATTTTGCATAGCTCTTGGGGACATATTGAGCCGAATGACCGTCCATAAACATTAGTGCTTATCGCAATATTTGCAAAGTAGCGGTGTTTTTTATAAAAACCAAGAAAACATCGTTTTTTTTGTACTTGTTTAAAACTGATGGCAAAAATCATTTTTTTTTAACCTACAATAATAATCAGAGCTTGTAGAGTACGTTTCCAAAATTGCCGGTCGAATTCCCGTACGACCATTAGTTCCCGAGATATCGATGACTAAAGACGAAAGAACGTTTTTTTCATTCAGAGGCCGATATCTCAGCGAAAAATGGCCGTAAGGAGATAAAAAAAAATCAAATTGAGCTGATCTGAATGGGCTCAATGACCTTGATATTGGTCAAGTCCGAAAAAAATCTCCAAAACACGTGCAGAACTTTGAAAAACGTAAAAATTTGCAAAATTTTTTTTGCGTGATATTTCTTCCGACCGCGCAATCAGTGATTCTCAAAAAAAAATCATTGTCGGAACTAAAACTAGAAACTTGAAGCTTCAACATCCTTTTTTTTCTACGACCACTTTTGACGAAGTTCAACTTTTCTTGCTCCTTTAATTGTTTGTGTCAATATATGTTCACTTTCTGGTACTTACGATTCGCGGTCGGATGGATGGTTGTTTTTGGGGATAATACTTTATCGCTTGTTGAAAGTATATGAGAATGAATATAATAATACGAAGATAAATATATTTCCGCTTACTTTTATGAAGTTAAATTTATTTGGGATAGGGTCAGGTGCGAGTAAAGCGCAAACATTTTGCTAGAAGATAAATAAGTTGTATTTTAAATTTATTATATTTAAATTAACGCAAAAACTAATAAAATAAGCGGTCAGAGTGCGCGATAAATTTTTCGGTGCTAAAAAATAACTAATTGAAAAAAAATGATAACTAATAGAAATAACTAATCAAATAAAAATTAATAGTAACCATGATTTAAAAAAAAAAGCGCTGAGCGTGAGGAACGATCCTGCGCCCCTACAGACTGAAGCCAGGAACGCTACCAACGGGGCCAGCCTATCGCTTGTGTTAAAGATGCACTTTCTGGCACTTACGATTGGCGGCTGGATGGATGATTGACTTGTTTTTGGAGATAATACTTTATCGTTTGATGAAAGTATGAGAATTAATGTAATAATACGAATATAAATATATTTTCACTTACTTTTCTGAATTATAATTTATTTGACATAAGGACGGGTGTGAGTAAAGCGTAAACAATTTTTTAGAAGATAAATAAGTTGTAATTTAGATTTATGATTATATTTAAATTAACGTATAAACTAAAAAAATAATCGTTCAGAGTGCGCGATACATTTTTTTGTATACATTAATAACGCAGAGAATCAAGATCATCTAAAAGCCTCGCGCGTGCCGTGCCCAGATTGCCTTTTCCCTCGAAGATCCGCACAAAGGGGTCGTCCATTAATCAGGTGCGGCTCAAATTGAGCGGCGCGGCGGGGGGGGGGGGGGTGGTTTCGGATAACATCACGATTGATCACACTGGGGAGGGGGATTGTTGGGACATATCACGTATATTTTTTTTGGTAACTGCGCGGACAATGCCATTGAAATATACTGAAAACATATATTACTTCGTTTTTCACAATAAAATACCGTACTCTCTATAGCTTGTGGCTGACATTCCGTAACAAAAAAAATACACGTGATGTTGCCGGCGCGGCCGGAGGGGGGGGGGAGTATTCTAGAACCTCACCACATATCACCATAGGGTGGGGGGTTCAAAAAGTGGCCTAAAAAACTTCACGTGATTAATGGAAGACCCCAAAGCGTAGAGCGTGATAACATATATAGGTATAGCCAGAGTCGAGCCTGTCCGCTATAGATATACTAGAAACGCGGTGAAGAAAAGCGGCAACGGTTACGATCGCCCTAGCTCGACGAAAATCCGCACAAAGCGGAGAGCGCGATAATATATATAGGTATAGCCAGAGGCGAGCCCGTCAGCTATAGATATAGTAGGAGCGCGGTAGAGAAAAGTAGCACTGTGTTTTTCTATCGTCCAAGGTCGACGAAAATCCGCACAAAGCGGAGAGCGCGATAACATATATAGGTATAGCCAGAGTCGAGCCCGACCGCTATAGATATACTAGAAGCGCGGTGGACAAGAGCAGCAACGGTTTTGATCGCTCTAGTTCGACGAAGATCCGCACAAAGGGGCCGTCCATTAATCACGTGCGGCTCAATTGGCGTGGGGGGGGGGGGGGGTGTGGGTTTCGGATAACATCACGATTGATCACACTGGGGAAGGGGATTGCTGGGACATATCACGTATATTTTTTTTGGTAACTGCGCGGACAATGCCATTGAAATATACTGAAAACATATATTACTTCGTTTTTCACAATAAAATACCGTACTTTCTATAGCTTGTGGCTGACAGTTCGTAACAAAAAAAATACACGCGTTGTTGCTAGCGCGGCGCGGGGGAGGGGGTACCCTAGAACCTCACCACATATCACCATAGGGTGGGGGGTTCAAAAAGTGGCCTAAAAAACCTCACGTGATTAATGGACGACCCCAAAGCGTAGAGTCAGTGCAGCCAGATCGCGCGCAAAAGTTACCCCCTCTCTAGTCCCTTGCGCGCTCGTCGGACAACCATAGTAGCGCGTGTCCTTGAGCCAGCGACGCTCAGATACTTCGGAAAGAGCCGAGTGCGATCGAACTGTCCCGACCGCGCCTTCGGCAGCTACACCAACACATAGATACGTTGAGCACGTTCAAGTGCGGCCAAGCCGAACGAAGGCTTCGAGGGAAAAAGCAATCTGAGCACGGCCCGCGCGTGACGTCAGGCGACGGCACGCGCGAGGCTTCTAGATGATTTCAATGCTTATTTAGCTCTTGATTCTCTGCGTTATTAATGTATACAAAAAAATGGATCGCGCACTCTGAACGCTTATTTTTTTTTGTTTATACGTTAATTTAAATATAATAATAAATCTAAATAACAACTAATTTATCGTCTAAAAAACTGTTTACGCTTTACTCACACCCGTCCTTATGCCAAATAAATTATAATTCAGAAAAGTAAGTAAAAATATATTTATATTCGTATTATTATATTAATTCTCATACATTCATCAAGTGATAAAGTATTATCTCCAAAAATAAGTCAATCATCCATCCGGCCGCTAATCGTAAGTGCCAGAAAGTGCATTTTTAACACAAGCGATAGGATGGTCCCGTTGGTAGCGTTCCTGGCATCGGTCCGTAGGGGCGCAGGATCGTTCCTCACGCTCAGCGGTATTTTTTTTAACCATGGTTACTATTAAGGATGTTGGGTCCATATAAAATATGTTAATGTTAATTGTTCAATACATAGCTTCTTAATCGTCATGAAATTTTTATACGACCTCCTGAATACTTCATGTAAAATCATACATAATTTTCAGAATTCTATCATCATTACTTCAACCTCCTTAAGAGTTAAATAAAAAATGATGAGAAAATTCTGAAAATTTGGTATGTTTTTGTATGAAGTATTTAAGATCTCGTGTTAAAATTCCACGACGATTAAGAAGCTCGTTGTGAAAAAAATTAACATTTTGTCAAGAACAATTTTTAATAGAAATAAAAAAAAATTTATCAATAAACTTCGTTTTGTTTTCGTTGCTTTCAGTATATTGTAGATATTACAAAATTGAGAGGTCAAAAAAAACTCATTGCAAAGTTACATCAGTTTCCATAAGACAGCATTTAATTTGTGAATGTTAATTGTTCAATAACGAGCTTCCTAATTGTCGTAAAATTTTTACACGACCTCTGAAATACTTCATACAAAAACAGACCAAATTTTCAGAATTTTATCATCATATGCGATTTGGGACCCAACATCCTTAATTCTTATTTGATTAGTTATTTTTATTAGTTATCATATTTATTATAATTAGTTATCTTTTAGTACCGAAAAATTTGTCGCGCACTCTGACCGCTTATTTTATTAGTTTTTACGTTAATTTAAATGTAATAAATCTAAAATACAGCTTATTTATCTTCTAGCAAAATGTTTGCACTTTACTCACACCCGACCCTATGCCAAATAAATTGTAATTCACAAAAGTAAGCAGAAATATATTTATCTTCGTATTATTATATTCATCAAGCGATAAAGTATTATCCCCAAAAACAATCATCCATCCGACCGCGAATCGTAAGTACCAGAAAGTGAACATACATTGACACAAAAAATTAAAGGAGCAAGAAAAGTTGAACTTTGTCAAAAGTGGCCGTATAAAAAAAAGGATTTTAAAGCTTCAAGTTTCTAGTTTTAGTTCCGACAATGATTTTTTTTTTGAGAATCAATGATTGCGCGGTCGGAAGAAATATCACGGCACAAAAAATTTTGCAAATTTTTACGTTTTTCAAAGTTCTGCACGTGTTTTGGAGATTTTTTTCTGACTTGACCAATATCAAAGTCATTGAGCCCATTCAATTCACTTCAATTTGCTTTTTTTTTCTCCGTACGACCATTTTTCGCTGAGATATCTCAGGAACTAATGGTCGTACGGGAATTCGATCGGTAGTTTTGGAAACGTGAATACTCTACAAGCTCCGATTATTATTGTAGTGAAACTTTTATTTTTGATTTTTGCCATTAATTTTAGAAAAGTACAAAAAAACTATGTCTTCTTGGTTTTTATGCAATCCACCGCTACTTTGCAAATATTGCGATAAAGACTAATGTTTATGCACGGTCATTCAGCTCAATATGTCCCAAAGAGCCATGCAAAATTCCAAGTTGATCCGATTATCGGTCTTTCTTGCCCGATTGACCAAAATTTGAAAAAAAATTAAAGGAGCAAGTTTCCTCCTTTTCAGACATCATTTCATGATTATTAAGAGGAAAAAAAACTTTTCATTACTTTGCGTAAAATTGGGTATTGAGTACGCATTAAATGTTGGAAAAAAACCTTAAAAATCATATTGACTAAAAATTTTCGAAAAAAATTTTTTTTAATTAAAAAAAAAGTCAACATTAAAAAAATAAAAAAAATTGAAATAGATTTTTTTATAAAAAAACAATTTCAACATTTTTGTTGTTAAAAAAAAAAATCGAAAATTTTTAGTCTATATGATTCTCAGGGTTCTTTTCCAATATTTAATGCGGACTCAATACCCAATTGTATGAAAAGTAGTGAAAAGTTTTTTTTCCTCTTAAGGATGTTGAGTCCCAAATCGCAAATGATAATAAAATTCTGAAAATTTGTTACGTTTTTGTATGAAGTATTTCTGAGGTCGTGTAAAAATTTCACGATAACTAGGAAGCTCGTTATTGAACAATTAACCTCCACAAATTAAATGTTGTCTTATGGAAACTGATGTAACTTTGCAATAAGTTTTTTTTTCACTTCTCAATTTTGTAATATCTACAATATACTGAAAGAAATGGAAACAAAACGAAGTTCATTGATGCATTTTTAAAAATTTTTTTTTAAAATTGTCTAATCGTCGTGAAATTTTAACACGACCTCTTAAATATTTCATACAAAAACATACCAAATTTTCAGAATTTTCTTATCATTTTTTATTTCAACCCTTGAGGAGGCTGAAGTAATGATGATAGAATTCTGAAAATTTGGTATGTTTTTACATGAAGTATTCAGGAGGTCGTGTAAAAATGTCATGACGATTAAGAAGCTATTTATTGAACAATTAACATTAACATGTTTTATAGGGACTCAACATCCTTAATAATCATGAAATGATATCTGAGAAGAAGGAAACTTGCTCCTTTAATTTTTTTTTCATATTTTGGTCAATCGGGCAAGAAAGACCGATGAACGGATCAATTTGGAATTTTGCATGGCTTTTGGGGACATATTGAGCTTAATGACTGTCTATAAACATTAGTGTTTATCGCAATATTTGCAAAGTAGCGGTGGATTTGATAAAAACCAAGAAAACATGGTTTTTTTTGTACTTTTTTAAAACTAATGGCAAAAATAATTTTTTTCAACCTACAATAATAATCAGAGCTTGTAGAGTATGTATTCACGTTTCCAAAACTGCCGGACGAATTCCCGTACGACCATTAGTTCCTGAGATATCGATGACTGAAGACAAAAGGACGTCTTTTCATTCAAAGGCCGATATCTCCGCGAAAAATGGTCGTAAGGAAATAAAAAAAGCAAATTGAAGTGAATTGAATGGGCTCAATGACCTTGATATTGGTCAAGTCCGAAAAAAATTGCCAAAACCCGTACAGAACTGTGAAAAACGTAAAAATTTGCAAAATTTTTTTTGCCGTGATATTTCTTCCGACCGCGCAATCAGTGATTCTCAGCAAAAAAGTCATTGTCGGAACTAAAACTAGAAACTTGAAGCTTCAAAATCCTTTTTTTTTTGTACGACCATTTTTGACGAAATTCAACTTTTCTTGCTTCTTTAATTTTTTGTGTCAATGTATGTTCACTTTTTGGTACTTACGATTCACGGCCGGATGGATGATTGTTTTTGGGGATAATGCTTTATCGCTTGATGAAAGTATGAGAATTAATATAATAATACGAATATAAATATATTTTTGCTTACTTTTCTGATTTATAATTTATTTGGCATAAAGACGGGTGTGAGTAAAGCGTAAACAATTTTTTAGAAGATAAATAAGTTGTCATTTAGATTGATTATTATATTTAAATTAATGTATAAACTAAAAAAATAAGCGTTCAGAGTGCGCGATACATTTTTTTGTATACATTAATAATGCAGAGAATCAAGAGCTAAATAAGCATTGAAATCATCTAAAAGCCTCGCGCGTGCCGTCGGTGACGTCACGCGCGAGTCGTGCTCAGATTGCTTTTTCCCTCGAAGCCTTTGTTCGGCTTGGCCGCACATGAACGTGCCCAGCGTCCATGCATGGAGACTAGAGTAAAGGAGCCCGAACGCATATGGCGGAATCGTCGAAAAGTGGATCGCGAAAGTGATGAAAGATCTTGTAGTTCGAAAAATATCCGCAAGCGAAACTAGCTCCAGCGACCAAATAGGATAGGTCCGTGAGGACCGGCTTAGCAGTGTTTGTGACATACATGCAATGACGTTTTACTGTCAGTTACTATGTATGTGAGCAGTATATATATGTCAGTTACATACAGTTTACGCAGTTTACGTCGTTACGCATCGTTGACTGATATTTCGGTATTAAACGTATTTTTACAATCAAAACAGAAAAAGACCATCCAATAAAGGTAAGAACTGAACCTTAATATTATGTTTATGCAATTAATTCGCGAATTAGCCAAAATATTGACAAGTATTAGGATCGGCATGTGCAACCACATCTTGATTCATTTTGTCAAATCGTTTGTATTTTTTTAATTGCATGCTATCGTCGCCGAATTTAATTATAATTGCCATTAATGACGTTAGAGATTTCTTTGATACACAGCAAAAATGTAATACATGATGCTTGGACAAAAAAAACGTTTTTTAGGTTAAATATGCGATTCCTTTAATATAAATACCCCTCGCTCCCATTTCGTTATAATGTACGATTTGAAAAAAATATTTTTCTTGGAAATCCAGTATGCAATATTCACATTATGGCTGTTTAATCGTACATGTCCCCGTATAAAAATAAAACATTCACAGTATAGATCACCTCCAAGTCAAAAAATTACTGAAATATTGTCAGTTCATAATTTAAACAAAAGCAGATCAATATTACTCTTCAGTATTGCACGCTGCGCTAATAAGAAAGAAATATACGACAAATTGCGGATCGACGATTCAAAATCACCGCGCAGACGGAGCCCGCAGTGGTAGCGCCGCCAGGCGGGTACAATCCGCGGATCGTTCATCGCTTTCATAACCATTTTGCCAGCATTGCGTTTGGGCTCCTTTACTCTAGTCTCCATGGTCCATGGTTGGTGTAGCTGCCGAAGGCGCGGTCGGGCAGTTCGACCGCACTCGGCTCTTTCCGCAGATGTCCGAGCGTCGCTCGCTCACGGACACGCGATCTGGCTGCACTGCCCAAACAGTTCTTTCAATCGGTCGCAGAGGTGTAGTACTCAGTTCCGCCGCAGGCGTTGCTAGCGTTCTTGGGAAATAATATTATATAGTAATACAAAACTGCATAAGGCGAAACTGACCGTGTTATGGCGGCAAAATTGTTTGCCCTGTCAAACACAAATATATCTGTCGTGTACACCAGCACAGCAGCTACATAAAACCTTCGCGAGCGAATTCTTTTTCAGCGAATTTAATTATTTATTTGCGACAGCAACGGTAAAGAAGGAGCAGGGAGTATTTCAAAATTTACTGTTAAATTACTCGTGTTGTACTTATTATATAATTATTATATCTGATGTGCTTATTATATAGCAAGCCCATGTGAATAAAAGAACACGATTTGTTTCATTAATATGTGCTTTATTAATATTGCTAATATTTTATTTATTATATATGTGTACACAATATTATTATATATTATAATGGAAGGAATCCCCACTTGGGGGTATTATCGTTCGGGTGTGCGAGAGAGAACGCACCATGACTGTTCCAAGTGAGTACGAGAGAGCAACACGATCACCCCAGTTTTGTGATCGGTCGTTGACGCGGAGCTCGGTCCTTATGCAGGTTTGTATTACTATATATTATCGTTTCCCACGAACACCAGCGACGCCTGCGGCGGAACTGAGCACTACACCCCTGCGACCGCTCGAAGGACCTTCGTACATACAGGCTAGGATAGGGAGTTTGGATTCCTTTACTCTAGTCTCCATGGTTTTAGCTGTGGGAAGCAGTTGATAGCGGCATTGGTCGGTCAGTTACCGACGGCATAAGGTGCCGCACCTGGGGAGAAGTAACGCCATCTATACATTTTCTGTACGACATACCGAGGCGAAGAGGAAGAAATACGCGAGCGAATCAACTTCAAATGTACACTCAATGTTTGCCGACACGTTATCGAAACTGGGTGGCCAACTGGCCAGTCTGGTGGCTGATCTTGCACAGCCATCCAGAAGAGTCGAGGAGGAGGTTGTCATCGAGTGACAGTTGGCCAATTAATCCCGTAACTCGTCGGTAACGAGAGAAACGCGTGAATAAGTTAGAGGCTAATAGGTCCGCGGCAATTTCTGACAAAAGAGAGGGTATTCTGACATCCTAAGATGGGCGACTCGCTGGACGGTTCCGGCGAGCCATCGCCCGAGTCACAAAACATCGCTGTCGTCGAGCAAACGGCGTTCGTTCATTTTCTTCGTAAAATCGTTACTATACTCGCACCCGAGGAAGATGGTGTACCAGCCGCCTTCATGTCAGCCCTCGAGGAGAAAAACAATCAAGAGTGCATCAGAAAATTTATCGGTGACTCGCAGGTCTGGGCTCTCTGTGTTCAAAGAAGCTCGATCAAAGGTGAGCCGCTTGCCGATCTTTTTTCCTTTCACAAGTCTATCAACTCGGCGACTTCCGCCAAAAACATCGGTGCCAAAACAAAATCTTCGCGTCCATTACTATTTTCGTCCAAGTTAAACGGTACATTGTCGCTGCGATCAGCTATGACGCAAGTACCGTACCAAAAATCAATGATGTTCGCCAGTTCGATTCTATCGAGTGAGTCACTCGTGAGAGCTCGTTCGACCGCCGTTTTTACCTCCATTCACTGGCGACTCCTTGATACCGAATGAAAACTCGATTCTCTCGCGTTTATGCAGATACATTGAGTTATTGCGATTCTCACGATACAATGTCGCGATCCAATGAGACGCGAGTTGATTCGGCACGAAAAAGAATATTGCCGAATCTGAATAGAGGGACGGCCACATCCGGTTTTTCTTTCAGATCTTTTCAGATATCAGATTCCGATAAATAGATTATGTTGAAGTTCGCATCGTTGGGATGCAACGATTATTAATTCTTTTTAAATGTTCAAAATTCTTTTTGGCTGTGGAAATCACTGAACCGTTTTTACGTATTTTTATAGGACCTATTAAGGACATATTTAGGACCTCAGTTTGCATAGAAGGCAGGCTTTGCATACGCATAAAAGTAATGAAATGGAAACTGAACGAAAAAAATCGTTCCATTCCAACAACGTAAACTTCAACGTCATATAAATACAGCGAAATTCGTTATTTTCAAAATGGAAACCGCGTTTCTGGTTATCGGGCCATCATCCAGTGAAGCGGAGATGAGCAGAGCTAGGCAAAAAACAACCAAAAGAATCGCCCCGTTCACCACCGGTGACAAACTCAGCGGTTGGCTGGTTGCCTTTTCCTAGCTTCTTTTTGTCACGGTCAACATATCAGTTTTCCAAAAATGTATATTTTCAATATTATGAATGATGATCATTGATCGATAATTAATTCATTAATTAGTGGTCACTATCGATTGATAATTAATGAATGGTCATTATGCATAATTAATGGAGTTATGGTCAATACTGATCAATAATAATAATTTTTTATTGATAAATGGTTTAAATATTTAGTCACAGTAGGGAAAATTAGGTAAAAAACGCTGACAGCGTGTACCTTAGGAAAAAACAAATATATAGTTTAAATATTTAATATTAATAATGGCCACTAATTAATAGTAATGGATCAATAATCAATAGTTATTATTACTTAACAATACTAAATCAATGAGTGGTCATCATTAATCAACAATAATAAATCGATCAACAAATGTTCATTGTTGATTAATAATAATTAATTAATTAATGGCCAAGTCATTAATGTCATTAATGTGTAGTGTCATTAATCATTAACAAATTAATAACAATCAACTATGCCCATTATTTAATTGATGCATTATTATTAATTGATATTTACCAATAAAATAACGAATTAAAAATGATAGATTTATGTATAACTCTATCGACAAATGGATTCCTGATATCGCGGAATATAAGTTTGGATAAAGACTGCACAAAGTATAGCCTGGAAGTTATATTTTCATGTCATTGTCAAAGATTGTTAGAGTACATAAAAAATTATCAACATTTGTAACATAAAATATGTTGGACTATCGGAATTCATTTTATTTCCCGTAGATTGTTAAGTTGCAATATTCAATTGGGCTATCTGCAAAAGTTAAAATTCAGCCGAATCGCCTCTATGTACTCGACGATGACACATCAGCCTTTTTATCGCAATTCTCAGGTCCTTACCTGCGGAAGAGGCATGCCATTTTTAGTCATCTATGGAACATGTAAGGCCTGTGCCCCATATCGTATTGCCTCCCTAGTACAAAATACTAAGCAGAAGTGATTGTTCGATAGAAAAAAATGATTCGCGATGTAGTCTTTATGAGTTTGCGGATGTTGAAATAAGTTGAAACCATCAGCTCGAACATTGTTGAGTACGACGTTGAATTTCAGACGAAGACAGCGGCGAGGGTGACGAGGATAGGGAAAGCGCCATGTACCACATATCCAACGAGATTTACTTCACGAATCCGAAAATGTCGTCGGTGGTACTGACTAAGAGGGGCACCGTCATAGAGGCGGACAAATCGATACACTCGCAAGTGCGACTGGTGAATTATCCGGACGGTCCGCCGTACGAGACCCTCCACGCGATAAGCAAGACGATGGCGCCCTTTTTCAAGAGCTACGTGAAGGAGACGGGTCGTGCGGATCGCGACGGTGACAAGATGGCGCCGTCCGTGGAGAAGAAGATAGTCGAGCTGGAGATGGGCCTGTTGCATCTCCAGCAGAACATCGATATACCGGAAATATCGTTGCCGATACATCCGGTTGTTCTCCAAGTGATAAAGCAATGCGCCGAGGAGAATCGAAAGCCGAAGGTCGCGGACTTTGGTGACAAGGTCGAGGACTCGACGTTCATGAATCAACTGCAGAACGGTGTTAACAGATGGATAAAGGAGATTCAAAAGGTAACGAAGCTCAATCGGGATCCGGAATCGGGCACGGCTTTGCAAGAAATTTCCTTCTGGCTGAATCTCGAGAGGGCGCTTCATCGGATACAAGAGAAACGCGAAAGCATCGAGATAACTCTCACCCTCGACATACTAAAATACGGCAAACGCTTCCACGCGACGGTGAGTTTCGACACGGATACCGGTCTTAAGCAGGCACTCGCTATGGTCAACGATTACAATCCGCTGATGAAGGACTTCCCGATAAACGATTTGTTGTCGGCGACCGAGCTCGAGCGCATACGCGCCGCGATCCAACAGATCTTCACGCACCTCAGGAAGATACGCAGCACGAAGTATCCCATACAACGAGTGCTGAGGCTGGTCGAGGCTATATCGCGCGATCTCGGACAACAGTTGCTCAAGGTGTTGGGCACCCGAAGACTCATGCACATTCCATTCGACGAATTCGAAAAAGTCATGCTCCAGTGTTTCGAGGTATTTATCACTTGGGACGACGAGTACGACAAGCTCACGGGCCTGCTGAGGGACGTCATCAAGAAGAAACGAGACGAACACATGAAGATGTTCTGGCGGGTCTCGCTCGCTCACAAAAAGCTTCAAACGCGAATGGAACACATGAGACGCTTTCGCCGACAGCACGAACAATTGAGGGCCGTTATAGTGCGCGTTTTGAGGCCTACCGTGAGACAGAACAACGCAAATCCGAGTATGGAGAATGCCGACAACGAGAACTCCAAGGTCGAATTCGCCCTCGACGCAGCAGACGCGAATGCCATCAGCGAGGTCAATCTCGCATACGAGAACGTGAAAGAGGTCGACTGTCTCGACATCACGAAGGAGGGACTGGAGTCTTGGGAAGCAGCGGTTCATCGATACGAGGAACGCATCGAACGCGTCGAGGCCAGAATCACCGCACATCTTCGCGATCAACTTGGCACCGCTAAAAACGCGAACGAAATGTTTCGCATATTTTCACGGTTCAACGCTCTATTCGTGAGACCCCACATACGCGGCGCTATCAGGGAGTATCAAACGCAGCTTATACAACGCGTCAAGGACGACATCGAGGCCCTGCATGAGAAATTCAAGGTCCAGTACTCGCAGAGCAAGTGCTGCAAGATGAGCATCGTCAGGGACATTCCACCGATATCCGGCTCGATCATATGGGTCAAGCAGATCGATTATCAACTCACCATGTATCTCAAACGCGTCGAAGACGTTCTTGGTAATTCTTTTTCCTCTAGCTTAGGGGGCGTACATAAATTACGTAACGCAAACTCCCAATTTTTGAACCCCTCACCCCACCCCACGTAACAGAACCGTAACGCCTGGCCTGAATACCCCCCCCCCCCCTATTCCGTTACGTAACGGGTGCTTTGTCGTTAATAATTGCATTTTTTTTTTCAAAGAAATAACTAATTATGAAAGGATCGGGCTTACCCGGGGTAGAAGTATAAAACCGGATTTTTTTTTGTAAAAATTACACGTCTGTTGTTTGAAAATGATAAAAACGAATGGAGACGGCTTTCCGCGTCACATTCAATTGATTCGTGAGTTCTTGTTGACTTTGAGTATCATCTTCATCCAATGAAGCTTGCAATTCGTTGTCTGCGAACCTTTTCGGTGGTTTCCCACGCTCTTCGTTTCTCACGTCAACATTACCACTTTTGAATTTTTTCAACCACTCGAAACACTGTGCTTTACCAAGAGCATGTTCACCGTAAGCTTCGACAAGTATTCGATGCGATTCTGCAGCAGTTTTCTTCAAATGATAACAGAAAACCAATGCTGACCGCAAATCGTAGTTCGTGGGCACAAAACTCGACATGTTTAAGGTTATAGAAAAATATACCGGTGCAGAAGCGGTCCTACGGTCCCTAAACCGATGGCTAGCACCATCTATAGGGAAATTCTGGTTTCATACTTCTACACCTGGTATACGCATTTTATGAAGTATATATTCATCTACTTTTATACCAATTTTTAAGAATTTTTATACAATTAACCCTGATTTGGCAACGAAAAAAAATCCTCTTCATTGTCCTATCGATATCTTTATGAAAGGTTATCTGTAAATAAAAAGTCAACAATTTATCGATATCTATACCCAATGCAGCCATCGTTATGCGTAGCCGTTTTTTTATTTAGTTTTTTTTTTACAAAATGCCGACAGTTTGGACATTTTTTTCTATTTTCAAGGCGCTTTTTTGTACTCGAGCAATCTTTAAAAATAGTAATGATCAAAATTTGAAAAATCGGCTACGTACAATCTTAGTCACTGCGATTACAAAAATGTTTTTAAAAAATTGAAAATCGGTTGATAAGTTTTTGAGTATTCGCTGAGACAAGGTCGAAAAAAGTAGTTTCGAGAAAATCGCGATCAAAGTTTTCGTTTCGTTTTTCTTGATATAAAGTTACGTTTTTTCTAGAATATTGATACTTACATTAAGGGCAGATATACACCTAGGAGCCGGAAAGAAAAGGTAATTTTTGTGAATTTTTTCAAGGAAAACTATTTGAAATTTCGGATTGGGGTTTTAATTGTCTAAAAGTATATACATTCAAAAATATACAATATAATGAGATTGAAGTTTGCATCGTTGGAATGCTACGGAAATGATTAGTTTTCGATTGCTCGAATGTCTTTTGGCTAATCTTCGTTACGAAAAAATCTTGATCATTTTTTAATTCGCGTTTTTAGAAATCTGTCATTTGAATCTACAAAACGAGATTTTTCAAAATAACAAAAATAATTAAATGAAAACAAAAAAGTATTTTCGTTGCATTCGAACGATGCAATCTTCAAGACCATACAATATAATATAATTGTCTAAAAGTACATACATTTAAAATATGTTTAATTTTCTTTATTTAAAAATATCAAAAATATACAAGGATATTGTATGATCCTTGGAGCGTCGTAAAAAAATCGGTACCCAAAATTTCTCGAAAACCGATGAACCGATTGCCTTGAGGTTTTTGTGGTTATTCTATACACCATTATCTAGTACTTGTTACAGGATTTTTTTTCCGTTACTTCGTTTTTATTTTATAGGCAAAATAATAACTAATTTTTGGCCCAAAAATCACTATTTATGTTCAAACGTCCGCCATGTTGTCATAAATCGATATTTTCAAAATCGACTATGACAAGTACTAGATAATGGTGTATAGAATAACCACAAAAAACCTCAAGGCAATCGGCTCATTGGTTTTCGAGAAATTTTGGGTACCGATTTTTTTACGACGCTCCAAGGATCATACAATATCCTTGTATATTTTTGATATTTTTAAATAAAGCAAATTAAACATTTTTTTGAATGTATATACTACTTTTAGATAATTACAACCCCAATCCGAAATTTCAAATAGTTTTCCTTGAAAAAATTCACAAAAATGACGTTTTTTCCGGCTCCTACGTGTATATCTTCCGTGAAAAGTATCAAGCCGCGGGCGATATGACGGTTTTTCATCTTCATTATATTTCTCAAAATAATAAGAGCCTGCACTTCATCTATTCTAAACGATGAGTTTTAAGGATGTTAAGGCCCAAATCGCATATGATAATAAAATTCTGAAAATTTGGTATGTTTTTGTATGACGTATTTCAGAGCTCGTGTAAAAATTTCACGACAATTAGGAAGCTCGTTATTGAACAATTAACATTCACAAATTAAATGTTGTTTTATGGAAACTGATGTAACTTTGCAATAAGTTTTTTTTTTTGCCTCTCAATTTTGTAATATCTACAATATACTGAAAGCAACGGAAACAAAACGAAGTTTATTGATACATTTTTTTTTATTTCTTTTAAAAATTGTTCTTAACAAAATGTTAATTTTTTAATAACGAGCTTCCTAATCGTCGTGAAGTTTTAACACGACCTCTTAAATACTTCATACAAAAACATACCGAATTTTCAGAATTTTCTTATCATTTTTTATTTCAACCCTTAAGGAGGTTGAAGTAATGATGATGGAATTCTGAAAATTTGGTATGTTTTTACATGAAGTATTCAGAAGGTCGTGTAAAAATTTCATGACGATCAAGAAGCTATTTATTGAACAATTAACATTAACATGTTTCATGGGGACTCAACATCCTTAAAATAAAAAAAACTCGAACATGCAGAGATTTGGCTATTTCTGGCAGTTCTAAAATCGTGACGTAACGCAAACCTCGATCCCCCCCTCAATTGCGTCATGTAATTTGCGTACAGCCCCTTACTTTGCGGCGCGCAGGAGCTGCTTTTTACGTTGAGGGAGTAATTAGAACACCATGACCCGAGAAATCAGGGTTTTTTGGAAAATCTAATTTCGAAGGTATAAGATGATGGAAAAATCGTTTTGATATTCATTTGGGCAATTCTTTAGATAAGTGACTTTTCCCATGAGCCTAACATCTTTTTGTGCTATTTTCTCACTTATTGGGTTATAAATAATGATATTTAGTCGGGGGGAAGCAGTGGAGTTTTGATGTTCGCGAAAAAACGTTATAAAATGCGGTATTTTTGAACATTTCGACGTCTATATTGGGTTTGGCCGTACAATCTTCTTTTTTTTTACATTTCGCATTTCTTCACGAAACTTTAACTCGAGATATTTGCAATCGAAGTTAGCGACTTTTTACATATTCCGTAACGCAAGCACGTTGAATGCTGACACTCGTCTGGCTCTTTTGACTTTCATTGGAAAAATACCAGACGGCACTACGAATTTTCCCTTTAACGACTGTTGACGCAATGCAGGCAAGGGTTGGGAGAATCACATCGAGGGACAAAAGCTGAAAGCCGACGGCGACAGTTTCCGTCTGAAGCTGTCGACCCAAGAGATATTCGACGACTGGGCACGAAAAGTCCAGCAGCGAAACATCGGCGTAACCGGAAGGATCTTCACGATCGAGAGCGTTCGCTCGCGTTTGGGACGCGGCAATGTTCTCAAGCTCAAGGTCAACTTCTTGCCCGAAATCATAACGCTGTCGAAGGAGGTGAGAAATCTGAAGAATCTCGGTTTTCGCGTGCCGCTTGCGATCGTCAACAAGGCGCATCAGGCAAATCAGCTCTATCCGTTCGCCATCAGCCTTATCGAGAGCATAAGGACGTACGAGAGAACGTTGGAGAAGGCAAGTCACCAATCATTATCTCGTCACAGTCTCAAATTCATCTCGTGAAAAGCTGCCACGACCGTTGGCTCGGTCCGAATATCCTTCTATCGTACATCAACAACTAACAGACAAAAGAAAGAAAATAACGTTTTCACATCGATAAAACGCTAGTCGATAGCACGAAAAATGAAATTGGTGAGGCTAGTTTGTTTCGCACTGTGCGGAAGGTGTTATAATCCCTCCGATCTCCACAATTTTTTTTTAGCTTACCAATCGGAGCCCCCACTGTCCCACGTTAAAGGTAGTCATGAAACAAAAACCATGATTTTCGCCGAGTAATGCATCTTGCCTTATGATTATTGCCATTTATCATTATTGTATATGCCTGCTTAGTTTACGTAGCCGAAAACGAAAGAGAAACGTGCCTCTCGAATGTGTAAAAGAACAAAGATTTTTCTTTTCCCGCTCATGACATTTTTTATATTCTCGTATCTATACGTGTACCTTGTACAGTAATATTTGGTGTACCCATAGTCGAGCTTGTTACTTGGTTCATTGTGTCGTCAGAGCGCCGACGAAGATATCGCGTTATTTCTGCTATGACAATGCAATGAAATGAAACTTCTTGATTTTGCATTATAACGTTGGATCGTCGGGGAGGTACGACTATACGACGGATAATCGTTTTTCAAAATGGAAAAGCTCTTTCTCAAAATGTACCTGTCGGAATGGCTTTCCTGGCTACTTTTATTAGCTTTGTCGTTATCGATTCGATTTATAAGTTCGATTACTTTATCGCCAAATGAATTGAGAATATGCGAACGCCAGGCGTATTTGGGTGTTGGACATTCGTATAGCCTATCGTGAATTTTTGCTCAGCTGTTTCAATTTATTCGCACATTTTAATCGTGCGTTATTCACGCTTACGATTCGTGCCTCGAGAAACGCGAATGTTTTTTACGGCATTTTTAGTTCTACGCAACTTTATTAAGGTGATGTGAAACGCCACTCCCACGGATTTGCAAATAATCGAATCGCGCAGAATAATGAATCACGTTAATTGAGCATGGGGGCGTACGTAAATTACGCGACGTAAAACTTCCTCGTTTTTACCCCCCCCCCCTCCCACACGTAACAGAACCGTAACGCCTGGCCTGAACCCCCCCTCCTATTTCGTAACGGGTACTTTGTCATCAATAATTGCGTTTTTTTTCTTCAAAGAAATAACTAATTATGAAAAGATCGGGTTTATACGCATTTTATGAAGTACACATTCATCTAGTTTTATACCAATTTTTATGATAAAAAAAAAATTAACCCCGATTTAGCGGGGAAAAAAATTCTCTTCGTTGTCCCATCGACATCTTTATGAAAGGTTATCTGTAAATAAAAAGTCAATGATTTATCGATATCTATATAAATGTAGCTATCGTTATGCGTAGCCGTTTTTTTATTTTGTTTTTTTTTTCACACAATGCCGACAGTTTGAACATTTGTTTTCTATCGTCAATGCTCTTTTTTATTGCCGAGCAATCTTCAAAAATAGTAATGATCAAAATTTAAAAAATCGGCTACATACAACCTTAGCCACTGCTATTACAAAAATGTTTTTAAAACATTGATAATCGGTTGATAAGTTTTTGAGCATTCGCCAAGACAAGGTCGAAAAAAGTAGTTTCGAGAAAATCGCGATCAAAGTTTTCATTCCGTTCTTCTTGATATAAAGTTATGTTTTTTTGCTTTCCAGAATATCGATACTCACATTAAAGTATCAAGTCGCAGGCAATATGACGGTTTTTCATCTTCATTATATTTTTCAAAATAATAAGCACTTGCACTTCATTTATTCTGAACGATGAGTTTTAAATTGAAAAAACTTGAACATGCAGAAATTGTGCTATTTTTGGCAGTTCTAACACAAACCTCGACCCCCCCCCCCCCCCCCCCCTCCAATTGCGTTACGTAATTTATGTACGCCCCCTAAGCACGTGGAGCGTAAATTGCTCGAGCTAGTACATGAAACTTGGCAAATTGCGAGAATTGTAAACAAAAGTTTGGATTGTACCAGTAGGTATGTGCCATAAAAGAAACCGAAAATTCACGAAATTACTAATCTTCATCATTGACAAAACTAGACAGCCGAGACTAGTTGATAGTTGGCCCGATAGAGGTGCTGAAAGCGAATTGGAAAGCCCGTTGGTCATCGTATAATTAACTTGCCAGCGAGAACGGCTCGTGGAATTTATCGTCAAAGGGCAGAGCCATTTGGTCAATTGGAATGTCGATGCTATGAGTGGGGGAGGGTTCTTCGGGAGTGGGGGATCTTTCACATCACTTTGCCTCGCTGAACCCGCCAAAAAGAACAACGAATGACAATCTCGAGATTCTATGCGTATCCTTGCAATAGTCGTGTTTCCTTGTCGACCAACATCGAGAGACCCTCGATCGACAATGTTTGTCAGTGTCGTACACACGTATTTGTAAACTGTGAACGCATATGTTCGACATTCCAATACGTATAATGTTTAAAAAGCAACATCTGCGTTCCTTAGATCGAGGACAAAGCGAGCATCATCCCACTGGTGGCTGGCATGCGAAAAGACGTACTGTCGTTGATATCCGAGGTTGGTATACTAAACCGTATATTCGCCGCCGGTTCAGGTTCGAAAAAGTACAATCGCTGACGATGAATTTTTCGATTCAGGGAATCGCGCTGGTGTGGGAAAGTTACAAGCTGGATTCGTACGTGCAGCGTTTGTCCGACATAGTGATCCTGTTCCAAGAGAAAGTGGAGGATCTCCTGGTGGTCGAGGAGCAGCTAGACGTGGACGTGCGTTCTCTGGAGACGTGTCCCTACTCGGCTAACACGTTTGCCGACATATTGGCGAAAATTCAAAAATCGGTGGACGAATTGTCGCTGAAGAATTACTCGAATTTGCACATATGGGTGGCGAGACTAGACGAGGAGGTCGAGAAGAACTTGGCGGCCCGACTGGAGGCCGGTGTGAAGGCCTGGACCGACGCTTTGATGGGACAAAAGAAGGAGGTAGATCTGAGCATGGACACTGACGCGCCTGCGCAGCCTACTCACAAACCCGGTGGCGATCCAAAGATACAAAATCAAATTTACGAAGTGCGAATAACTAATCAAACGATGTATCTCTATCCGAGTATCGAAGACGCGCGTTTCCAGATAATGCAACAATTGTTCGCGTGGCAAGCGATCGTGACGTCGCAATCGCGGCTTCAGAGTTCCCGTTATCAGGTTGGCCTCGACAAGCCCGAGTCCGGCACGTACAGAAATTTGTTGACCAAATTACCGACCGGCAAGCAGCCGCTCGAAGCCGCCTACGAGGCGGTCGAATCCAAGATGCGCGACGTGGCCGAATACGTCGATCAATGGCTCAGATACCAGGCCCTCTGGGACCTCCAGCCCGACAATCTCTACGGCAAACTCGGTGACGACATCAATCTCTGGATGAAGTGCCTCAACGATATTAAGAAGACGCGCACGACCTTCGACACGTCCGACACCAGGCGCGAATTCGGACCCGTCATCATTGACTTTGCTAAAGTACAGAGCAAAGTGTCCCTCAAGTACGATTCCTGGCACAAGGAGACACTCGGGAAGTTTGGTTCTCTACTCGGCAACGAGATGGCGAGCTTTCACTCTCAAGTGTCGAAATCGCGCAGTGATCTCGAGCAGCAATCGATCGAGGCGGCGAGTACGACCGACGCTGTCGGTTTCATAACGTACGTTCAGTCGCTCAAGCGCAAGATGAAAGCTTGGGAGAAGCAGGTGGACGTTTATCGCGAGGGCCAGAGAATACTCGAGCGTCAACGCTTCCAATTTCCAACCTCGTGGCTTCACGTCGACAACATCGAGGGCGAATGGGGCGCTTTCAACGAGATAATTAAGCGCAAAGACACGAGTATACTGAGCCAGGTGGCCTCGTTGCAGATGAAGATAGTCGCCGAGGACAAGGCCGTTGAGACGAGAACGACGGACTTTTTGAGCGATTGGGAGCGTGGAAAGCCGGTCGAGGGACACTTGCGACCGGACGAGGCGCTCCAACAGTTGCAGCTATTCGAGAGCAAGTTCGCGCGGCTCAAGGAGGAACGCGACAACGTGGCGAAGGCGAAGGAAGCTCTCGAGCTGCAAGAACCCGGAGGCGTGTCGACGAGCGAGGATAGAATGCAAGTTGTGTTCGAGGAGTTGCAAGATCTTCGCGGCGTATGGTCCGAGCTTTCGAGGATCTGGTCGCAGATCGACGAGACCCGGGAGAAACCTTGGCTGTCCGTACAGCCGAGGAAGCTGCGTCAACAATTGGACACGATGATGTCGCAGCTGAAAGAATTGCCGGCCAGGCTTAGGCAATACTCGTCCTACGAGTACGTGAAGAAAATGCTGCAGAGCTACATAAAAGTAAACATGATGATAATCGAGCTCAAGTCGGACGCTCTCAAGGAACGACACTGGAAACAATTGACGAAACAGCTGCGCGTCAATTGGATACTCAGCGAATTGACGTTGGGCCAAGTGTGGGACGTGAATTTGCAGAAAAACGAGGCCATCGTCAAAGACATCATACTCGTGGCGCAGGGTGAGATGGCCCTCGAGGAATTCTTGAAGCAGGTGCGCGAATCCTGGCAAACGTACGAGCTCGATCTTATCAATTATCAGAACAAGTGCCGTCTCATAAGAGGCTGGGACGATCTGTTCAACAAAGTCAAGGAGCACATAAATTCCGTGGCCGCGATGAAATTGTCACCGTACTACAAGGTCTTCGAGGAGGAAGCTCTCACCTGGGAGGAAAAATTGAATCGTATAAACGCGCTTTTCGACGTCTGGATCGACGTGCAACGACGCTGGGTCTATCTCGAGGGCATATTTTCGGGTAGCGCTGACATCAAGACGCTCCTGCCAGTCGAGACTTCAAGATTTCAGAGTATAAGCTCCGAATTCCTCGGTCTGATGAAGAAAGTCTCGAAATCGCCGATGGTCATGGACGTACTTAACATACCGGGTGTTCAACGAGCTCTCGAGCGCCTCGCCGATCTTCTCGGCAAAATACAGAAAGCTCTCGGCGAGTATCTCGAGCGCGAGAGAACGTCGTTTCCGCGCTTTTACTTCGTCGGTGACGAGGATCTCCTCGAGATAATCGGCAACAGTAAGAACGTCGCGAGGCTCCAGAAGCACTTCAAGAAAATGTTCGCGGGCGTAGCTGCGATTTTGCTGAACGAGGACAACACGGTTATCACGGGCATAGCCTCGCGGGAGGGCGAGGAAGTTAACTTTCAGACGCCGGTATCAACGATCGATTATCCGAAGATCAACGAGTGGCTGACTCTCGTGGAGAAAGAGATGCGAGTGACGCTGGCTTCGAGCCTGGCCAAAGCCGTACACGACATAAAACAATTCAAGGACGGCAATATAAACGCGCCGGCGTTCATGTCGTGGTGCGACAATTATCAGGCGCAGATAATCGTTCTTGCGGCCCAAATTCTGTGGTCGGAGGACGTCGAGGCTGCGCTTCACGAGGCACAAGCCGATCCAACCAAGAACTCCCTTGAGAGAGTCTTACTTCAGGTCGAGGGTACTCTCAATATATTGGCTGACTCGGTACTACAGGAACAACCGGCTCTCAGACGAAAGAAACTCGAACATCTTATCAACGAGTTCGTTCACAAGAGGACCGTCACGAGACGCTTGATTGCCAACAATGTATCGAATCCCAAGGCATTCGAGTGGTTGTGCGAAATGAGGTTTTACTTTGATCCACGACAGACCGAGGTCCTGCAACAATTGACGATACACATGGCAAACGCGAAATTCTTCTACGGTTTCGAGTATCTCGGTGTACAGGATCGTTTGGTACAGACACCACTCACCGATCGTTGCTACCTGACGATGACGCAGGCACTCGAAGCGCGTCTCGGTGGATCACCCTTCGGTCCAGCAGGCACGGGAAAAACCGAATCCGTCAAGGCCCTCGGTCATCAATTGGGACGCTTCGTTCTTGTGTTCAATTGCGACGAGACTTTCGACTTCCAAGCTATGGGACGAATCTTCGTCGGACTCTGCCAGGTCGGCGCTTGGGGATGCTTCGACGAGTTCAATCGTCTCGAGGAGAGAATGCTCTCCGCCGTGTCGCAACAGGTCCAAACCATTCAGGAAGCTCTCAAGAGCCAGATGGAGGGAAAGAAGGAGGGCACCCTCTGCGTCGAACTCGTTGGCAAACAGGTCAAAGTTTCCACCGATATGGCCATTTTCATAACCATGAATCCCGGATACGCGGGACGCTCCAACTTGCCGGATAACCTCAAGAAATTGTTCCGCTCCCTCGCCATGACCACACCCGACAGACAACTCATCGCTGAAGTTATGCTCTTCAGTCAGGGCTTCCGATCCGCGGAGAAACTCGCCTGCAAAATCGTGCCCTTCTTCAAGTACGTTTCACACCCATCGTAACATGCTTGAGAAAAAAACGACGCCTCGTTGTTTGGACGATTTTCTTTCGCTCGCTTTCTTTTTTAAATCTTGAAACCGTATATAGCTTGGGGTCAATGCGACCCCGTGATATTCGTCTTGACGAGCGAATAATTTGAGATTCGTTTTGGCAGACTCTGCGACGAGCAGCTATCCAATCAGTCTCACTACGACTTCGGTCTTCGTGCTTTGAAGTCCGTTCTGATATCGGCCGGCAACGTGAAGCGTGACAGGATCCAAAAGATCAAGGAAGGCATGCGCAATCGCGGCGACACGGACATCGACGAGGCCTCCATAGCGGAAAACTTGCCGGAACAAGAAATTCTCATACAATCGGTTTGCGAGACCATGGTACCGAAACTCGTAGCCGAGGATATTCCGCTGTTGTTCAGTCTGCTGAACGACGTTTTCCCCAACGTGAATTACACTCGTGCGGAAATGAAGGGTGAGTCTGTGATGGGTTGATAATTATGCGGCGGAAGATGGGGGTGGGTCGATGATTTTTTACCGCCGTATTTCGATTTATTCAGGACTGAAGGATCAGATAAGAAAGGTTTGCGCCGAGGAGTACTTGGTGTGCGGCGAAGGGGACGAGCAAGGCGGCGCTTGGCAAGAAAAGGTAAACTATTGCGATTTAACAATAATATTTATACACTTTTCTCATCTCATGCGTTTAATGTTTGTGGGAAATTGTTCCGGTCGTTAGGGAGAATTGTTAGAGTATTCTGCGACCAAGAATATTTGCGTAGTTACAATCGCGACAAATTTCGGACTCCGGAACTCTTTGATGTTGTGGGAAATAATTATATAAGGCCTGGTAGCTGAGTAGGTAAACATCAGATTTTATATTGTAAATTATGTACCCTATGGTATCTTGGAGATTTTTCCATACAAACTTGCGCTAACTAGAGCGAAAGCAGCGGCGCTCAACTCGTCGGCTTGACCGATCGAACATCTCGCCGTCAATTGATTATAACTTTCACAACTTAACGGGATCGTCCCATGTGACAGCTACTTTTTTTTTTCCTTTCTTTGGGAATTGTTTTTTACGGACCATCAAAACACACTATCTTTGAATTTTACCACACATTTATTAACATTTCTAGACTCCCTTAGAATTTTAACAAACTCAAATAACGAGTCAAATCGACTTTACACCGTTCGAAAGACACTCATGTGTAAAAAAAAGCTTTTGTTCATCGAAAATAAAAAATATCAAACGGCGTTTTAATTTGTAGACCTCAGGCTATCGCCGGAACTAGAGTAACGTAAAAATATCGATAATTGAATTTTTCGCACGATTTTAAAAGTTAAGTTCCAAGTTTCGTCATTTTTTTCGACTTTCTCAGCTTAGATAAAACTATGGCAGATATCGGGAATATTCCAGTTCGGGTGAGAACTATAGATGTGCTACACCATCAAAATTTGAGCTAAATCCGTTCAATACTTTTGAGATATCATGGAAGCCAATTTGAAAAAAAAACAGTATTGAGAAAAACGCGTTTAAAAGTTCAAGTACGATTTGCACAAAGAGAATGTCGACTCACCATTAGTCAGCTATGCAGGGTCCATATAATACACAAATGAAAAAAAAAAATGTACCTGTCACGTGGGATGGTGGGATTAACCCTTAATGGTTAATACTAACAATATTCTTAACTCTGCAAACTCAAAGAATATTGCGAAAAAAGCAAGCAAAATTCAAGTATTTGGCTTCGACAAAGTTGCCAAGGATATTCTTTAAAAAAATAAAGATATGCATTCCGCGCTAAATTTCAATATTCGTCTATTTTCTCCTCCTATGCGTACGTATGGCGATAGGACTATAATAATGAATCATACAAAAATCCCTCTTTACGATAACGCACGCTCAGGAAACTGCGGGTGAGACGTGGGTGGAAAAGGTGAGGCTCGTAACGAAGTAACGTGCTGTGTTGTGTGAAATCCTGAAAATCGAGAGATTTTTCGACTTTGGTCCGACGAGACGATGAACAATGTGGAATTCGCAATAGTCGCGTTGAATCGTGGCTCGAAGCAAAACAAAAAAAACGGTCGAAAGTTCTTTCGATTCGCGGGTATTCGGTGTGACAGTAATCTCGCCCTGGATCACGTGCACGTGTAGTCGTTGTCAAAGCCGATCGAGCTTGTGTCGCAAGAGCCGCTAATTTTCATTCTTTCGACGATGAACCAGGTGTTGCAACTCTACCAGATTTGCAATCTGAATCACGGTCTGATGATGGTCGGTCCGAGTGGTTCGGGAAAAACGACCGCGTGGAAGGTTTTGCTGAAGGCTTTGGAGCGTTTCGAGGGTGTCGAGGGTGTGGCCCACGTGATCGATCCAAAAGCGATTAGCAAGGAGACCCTCTACGGTGTTCTCGATCCTAACACCCGTGAATGGACGGACGGTCTTTTTACGCACATACTTCGCAAGATAATCGACAACGTGCGCGGCGAAATAAACAAACGCCAGTGGATAATATTCGACGGTGACGTCGATCCCGAATGGGTGGAAAATTTGAATTCCGTACTCGACGACAACAAATTGTTGACGCTGCCGAACGGCGAACGTCTGAGTCTACCGCCGAACGTTCGGGTTATGTTCGAGGTGCAGGACCTCAAGTACGCGACTCTGGCTACGGTCTCGCGTTGCGGTATGGTCTGGTTCTCCGAGGACGTACTCTCCACGGAGATGATATTCGAGAATTACATGCTGAGATTGAAGAATATCCCGTTGGAGGACGGGGACGAGGACAATCTCGGCAAGAAAGCCGAGAAGGACGACACCCTCTCGCCGGCTCTTCAAGTCCAACGAGAAGTCGCCAGTATACTCCAGAGCTACTTCGCACCCGACGGCCTCGTCGTGAGATGCTCGGAATACGCGATGAAGCAAGAGCACATTATGGACTTTACGAGATTGCGAGCGCTCAGCTCGCTCTTCTCCATGCTCAATCAAGCCGTCAGAAATGTTTTACAATACAATCACGCCCACGTTGATTTCCCGCTGCCGAGCGAACAACTCGAGCGATACATGCCAAAGTGCTTGGTCTACGCTCTATTGTGGAGTTTCGCAGGCGACGCCAAGCTCAAAGTGCGCTCGGACTTGGGCGATTTTGTGAGGTCTATCACTACGGTGCCGCTACCGTCCCAGAGCAACATACCCATCATCGATTTCGAGGTCAACATTTATGGCGAGTGGTTGCCTTGGAGCAACAAAGTACCGCAAATCGAGGTCGAAACTCACAAAGTCGCGAGTCCCGACATCGTCGTGCCGACCCTCGACACCGTCAGGCACGAGAGTTTGCTTTATACTTGGCTGGCCGAGCACAAACCTCTCGGTGAGTCTGTCACTTTTGATGCTTCACCTGCTGTATCTTCCGATGTCTCAATCGCAAGCCATCGCGAAGTCACTCAAATACCATAGAACCATTCACTGTAGTTACGACCCCGGGATTAGTTTTTCCTTTAATTTGCAGTGCTCTGCGGGCCTCCCGGTTCCGGCAAAACGATGACGCTGTTCTCCGCTCTCCGGGCTCTGCCCGACATGGAGGTCGTCGGGCTGAACTTCTCGTCGGCCACGACACCGGAACTTTTGCTGAAAACGTTCGATCACTACTGCGAATATCGCAAAACACCGAACGGCGTTGTTCTCTCGCCGGTACAGCTCGGCAAGTGGCTCGTCCTCTTCTGCGACGAGATCAATCTACCGGATATGGATAATTACGGCACTCAGCGTGTAATCTCGTTCCTACGACAACTGGTGGAGCATCGAGGCTTCTACCGTACCAGCGATCAGGCGTGGGTCTCCCTTGAGAGAATACAGTTCGTCGGTGCTTGCAATCCGCCCACCGATCCCGGTAGAAAGCCCCTGAGTCACCGATTCCTTCGACACGTGCCCGTCATTTACGTCGATTATCCCGGCGAGACTTCGCTGAAGCAGATTTACGGAACTTTCACTCGCGCTATGCTCAGGTTCGTACGCTGAGACGAGCAAACTCCGACGATCTTTTTATCTTCGCGCTCCACCGTCGTGCTCCACCGTTTTGGCGATAACGTCGTTTCTCGAGATATTTTTTTTACAACGTTTTTTCGATTAACAGGTTGACGCCTTCGCTGAGAGGTTACGCGGAGCCTTTGACGAACGCCATGGTCGAGTTTTATCTGGCGTCGCAGGAGAGATTCACTCAGGATATGCAGCCTCACTACGTGTATTCGCCGCGTGAGATGACCCGGTGGGTGCGGGGTATTTGCGAAGCGATAAGACCTCTGGACAGTTTGTCCGTCGAGGGTCTGGTGCGTCTGTGGGCCCACGAGGCACTCCGACTCTTCCAAGATCGTCTCGTCGAGGATTCCGAGCGTGCCTGGACCAACAAGAACATCGACGTTGTCGGCGTCAAACACTTTGCCGGTATCGACCGTGAGAAAGCACTCTCGCGGCCAATATTGTACAGCAATTGGCTGTCCAAGGATTACGTGCCCGTTAATCGGCAGGAATTGCGCGATTACGTCAGAGCGCGTCTCAAAGTATTCTACGAGGAGGAGCTGGACGTTCCCCTCGTACTCTTCGACGAGGTTCTCGACCATGTACTGAGAATTGACAGAATTTTCCGACAGCCGCAGGGACACTTGTTGTTGATCGGTGTCTCTGGTGCTGGTAAGACGACTCTGTCGAGGTTCGTTGCATGGATGAATGGCCTATCGATATTCCAAATCAAGGTAAGATCGGGAATAAAGAGAAACCTCTGTCTCTCTTGAAACTACCGCATCGTGTGTAAATGACTCTCGAAATTGGCGCCGTTGTGACGAGTTTTCAAACTAATCGACTAATGGTCGTTATTCAGGTGCACAACAAGTACACGGGTGAAGACTTCGATGAAGATTTGCGTCAGGTGCTTCGTCGCTCGGGCTGCAAGGACGAAAAAATAGCTTTTATCCTGGACGAGTCGAACGTGCTTGATTCCGGTTTCCTCGAGCGTATGAATACCCTACTGGCGAACGGCGAAGTTCCCGGATTGTTCGAGGGTGACGAGTACACGACGCTCATGACCCAGTGCAAGGAGGGAGCCCAGCGAGAAGGCTTGATGCTCGATTCGAACGAGGAATTGTACAAGTGGTTCACCGGTCAAGTTATGAAGAATCTCCACGTTGTATTTACGATGAATCCGAGCACGGACGGGCTCAAGGATCGCGCGGCTACCTCGCCGGCGCTCTTCAATCGTTGCGTGCTCAATTGGTTCGGCGATTGGTCGGACAACGCCCTCTTCCAAGTTGGCAAAGAATTCACGAATCGTGTCGACCTCGAGAAACCATCGTGGAAATGTCCGGACTTCTTCCCGTCCGCTTGCTCCCTCATACCCGCTCAAACGGCCCATCGCGACGCGGTCATAAACGCCTGCGTATACGTGCATCAAACTCTGCACAAAGCGAACGCCCGTTTGGCCAAACGCGGCAGTCGAACGATGGCCATTACGCCCCGTCATTATCTCGACTTCATCAATCACTTCGTCAAGCTCTATCGCGAGAAACGCAGCGATTTGGAGGAACAACAGTTGCATCTCAACGTCGGACTGAGCAAAATAGCCGAGACCGTCGAGCAAGTCGAAGAGATGCAGAAGAGCCTCGCGGTCAAGTCCCAAGAGTTGCAGGCCAAGAACGAGGCCGCCAACGCTAAATTGCGACAGATGGTGAAGGACCAACAGGAGGCGGAAAAGAAGAAAGTTCAGAGTCAAGAGATTCAGCAACAGTTGGCCATTCAAACGGTCGCCATTGATCAAAAGAGGGAAGACGTTATGGCCGATCTCGCACAAGTCGAACCCGCTGTTATCGATGCACAAAACGGTGCGTACCTCATTTTCTTGGCTTATCGATGTTTTATTTTTTATTCTTTTGTCACTTTGTCTCATCGGCGTTGCCTGTGTTTGTACGACGACAACGGTTAACCTACGTTCTTTTTCCTTTCGCTCGTGCACTCGTATCACGCGATGAGACGGAATATCTTACGGACTTTGCAAGGGAATTTCAATCTGGAAAATTAACTGTATCGCGCATGTTCGAAACGTAGATTGAGAATAATATTGAGCCTAGGCGAGCCAGTTTTTGCGCTCTGCGCAGCATGTCGGGACCCCTCGCGTCTCCTCAGTCTAAAATACTTTTTATAATTGACAGTAGCTTCTATATCTGGATGAATCTATTCGTTATTCGCGACAATTCGAGTATCCTCTGTTGGAGCTGTTTCTTCGAAACTGAAATTGGCGATGAAGCGCATTGAAAGAAGAAAAATCGTGTAATGTCAAAAAATCGAGCTCATCGTAGGACCAGCCAATGTGTGGGTGTTTGTTTTTTTTTTTCGTTTTGTTTTTGTGCTTACGAAATGACCATTAAGCGTAGCCGTGAAGGGGATTAAGCGTCAGCATCTCGTCGAGATTCGTTCGATGGCAAATCCACCAGCGATCGTAAAGGTCGCTTTAGAATCGATGTGCTTGTTGCTCGGGGAGAGCGCGGCAGATTGGAAACAGATACGAGCTGTGACAATGAAGGACAGCTTTATACCGACTATCGTCAATTTCAACACGGAGGACATCACGTAAGAGACGAATGATCTAAGAGGGCCTGATATATGTTCGACGCTAGGCTGGGACTCTAATCAACATACCAACCAAAGCCAAACAAAAGACAACACTTAATAACCTATTTATTGCTTGTTAAATGTTTTCGTTTAATGTACATTAGTGTTCTTTGGTTTATTTCTTTTTTGCGCTCGTCCGTAGCTTTTTGCTTGAATGCACACCAGGAGGCGTAGAAAACAAAAAAAACGATGTAACTTCAAGGAAGTCCTGCCGCCCATATTGAATTGTTTCGTTGTCGATGAACGATGGAAAGGCTTTTTACGAGCGCGATTCTCCGAGGTTGCATTCACGCGATTGGCCAACCTTCTGACTTGTCAATAGAAAGAAAAATGTATTCGTTGTTTTTTCAGCAACTATATCCTAACTTTATAGGTCGTCAGATGCAACTTGCCGCCTGTGCCGCAGCGCGCGCGCGCGATAGCTTGCCCAGCTTCGTACATAACTTTCTCATCGTAACAAAAAAAAACCCAAAAAAGGCGAAAAGAAAAGTAAAAAGGAAAGCCTCTCAATAGCCTCAAATTGCCTGACCAAGTGCTACTCGTTCCTCGTAATCTATACATTACATATCGTTTTGTTCTTTTTTTCTGGTTTCTTTTCATTTTGCGAACCCCTTCCGGTATGCAACAGCGGTGAAGTCGATAAAGAAACATCATTTGGTCGAGGTTCGTTCGATGGCGAACCCACCAGCTATCGTCAAGGTTGCGCTGGAGTCTATCTGCTTGTTGCTCGGCGAAAATGCCAGCGACTGGAAATCCATACGCGCTGTCATCATGAGAGACAATTTTATCAATACCATAGTCTCTAATTTCAGTACTGAGGATATAACGTAAGCATGGATTCCAATGTTTCTTCACTTTTTTTCATTTTTTTTTCTCTTTTTTCTTCCATCCTCCCTGCCCCGAACAGTAGCGCAAAAAAAGAAACAACCGCAAAATTTCGATGCTCGCGCGGTTATCGGCAAGAAACGAGATTGTACCGTTTGTTTGTTTAATTTTTTTTTCTGTCTCGGTCAAAGTATCCCGGAAAATCAAGGAAGGAGAGTCTCTCGCGACGAATACAATACTTTAGGATTGCCTTTCCCGTCGTAGATTGACAAGGAAAATTTTCAAATTGCGACTCACGGTATCTTGTCGCGTCATATTCTTCTATCGACCACCTGCATATTGCATTTTTTTTAATTAAAAAAAGAAGCACCGCTAAACAGCTTTATACAGAAAAATGTCTTTATCCACTCGGCACAATATTAACAAGCGGTGATACTCGTAAACATATTGTTTTTTTTTTCTTTCTTTGGTAACCATTCAGCACTTTTTTTCCTTTAATCTTCATTTCACAGTCAATCTGGCTCGTGTGCTAAACAAAAGTTATAACTCAGTTCTTTTTAAATGTCCAGGGCGCTATTATACTGCTATTCATATATGTGTGTGTGTATAAATATATACACGGTATATATACATATACATATATATATATATATATATACACAGGACGAGGCACATAAAGTGTTACGGAGCAATAACACTCAAACTATTGATCATATTCAAAAATGTTTCAGACAAAAGTTTCAGTGTTCGAGAAGGCCGTCATACTGGACCATCCTATTTTTTTTATCGGTGGAGGCGTTGAAGCTACTTCAAGGTCAACTCTGCTTTTTTAAATGGAACCATGTGTTTTTTTCTCTGACTTTGCGTGACTAGAATGACCTTGTGTTGTAGGTCGCTGAATTCGTCTTAAAATCGGTAATAATGTCGAAGAGTACGTGGCTTCCGGATGGAGGCCGTGTTGACAATCAGCGTTATGCCGACGTTTCGCAAACGTTACAGTCTGCATCATCAGGGCTGAGAGCTCCGATACCGAAGCCTCCGATGTTGCCTGGCTTGTAGCCAATATCTCCTAAAGCTTTTCGTCGGTCTTGTAGTTCATTCTCCAGAGAGTCCGGTCCGGAGATCGCTAGAGCTCTGTAGAAGCTAGCACAAGTGCTTCAGAGTGCAAACGACCAAATACCACCATTAAGTGCACCAGGAGTGTACAAGATACCCTGCTCATGCGGTTAAGTGTACATAGGCGAAACCGGAAGGAAGATCAGTACACGGATCAAAGAACATCAACGGTGTATCAAATATGGCCACATTGGACGATCAGCCCTGGCCGAATATTGGATGAAGACTGGTCATGCCATCCAGTTCGATAAAGCCCAAAGTCTGGCCCCATCAAGCAGCTGTTTTTCCAGGAAACACCGAGAAGGCTTGAAAATCCGAAAACATCCGGACAATCTAAACAGAGATGGTGGATATCACGTCAACCCCATTTGGCACACCGAACTTGCGGTTTTTTAATTGACCGGCCGATCAACTGAAACATCTGATTGGCTGGTGCAGTGATCTGGAACGATTACTGCAACTGTATAAGGAATACCTGAAACACGGGAGCTTCAGTATTGGAGCTCTCAGCCCTGATGATGCAGACTGTCATGTTTGCGAAACGTCGGCGCAACGCTGATTCTCAACACGGCCTTCATCCGGAAGCCACATACTCTTCGAATTACATAAAGAGCCGTGAAAGCCTTTTGAAACTAAGGCAATAATGTCGCCGAAAAAAAAACACATGGTTCCATTTAAAAAAGTGGAGTTGACCTTGACGTAGCTTCAGCGCCTCCACCGATAAAAAAAAGGATGGTCCAGTATGACGGCCTTCTCGAACACTAAAACTTTTGTCTGAAACATTTTTGGATATGATCAATAGTTTGAGTGCTATTGCTCTGTAACACTTTATGTGCCTCACCCTATATATATATACACATGAACATACATATTTATATATATAACTTGCCCAGAGATAACTTGTACATGTCCCACGTTATAACGCATGCTAACAGCGAACGATAAAATTGTCACTAACTGAATTGTAATAAATTCGAAAATGTCATGCCACGCGCGTCTTTAAGGGGTTAGGCTACTGTGGCGACCCGAAAATGAGGGTTACTTAAAAAAATTAATTTTAAAGCAAAAGTAAGACGATTGAAAAATCGTTTTGACATTTATTTGTATGTTCATTAACAAAGCTGTGTACCAAATTTCATAAAATAGTATCAATAGTTGAAGAAGTTACAAACAATCTCATGAAGCACCTTTGAATGTGAGAAGCTCAACGGTGTACTCGATTTTTTTTCTTAAAATAGATAATATTGGCTGAGACTTGACCGATCTTTTTTTTGTCGGGTTGCAATCTTCACAAACGAGGTTTGAATTTGTATCGTTTTTTTCGAGAAAAAATGACATTATTGTTAATAACTAATGAAAAAAAATGTTTTCAGTACGCGAACAGTGTACTTGAGTTTTTTTTTCTTAAAATAGATAAAATTGGTTAAGACTTGACGGAACTTTTTTTATTGCGTTGCAATCTTGACAAAAAAATAATTTTTTCTCGGTTTTTTGAGAACAATGACATTATTGTTAATAACCAATGAAAAAAAATTTTAACGAGAAAAACGTCGGTTAATACCCAACTACTATTACACCGAATAAGTGTATCAAATTTCAAGTCAATCCGTTCATTAAATGTCGAGAAAGCGTGCAAGGTTTGAAAAACATAGTTTCGAGAAAAACGCGTTTAAAGGTTTACTAGCAGCTCTATCGTTGTAATGAGAAGTTTACCTTCAATCTGCATTTTTTTTTCACAGTAGCCTATCATCTTAACTGACGAAACGTCCTAATGGAAATTGTTAACGAGCTTGTTAAAAATCGAAACTATATATATATATATATATATATATATATATATATATATATATATATATATATATATATATATATATATATATATATATATATATATATATATATACATATTTATATTCGTGAGCTAACTTGGTTTATTTGACTTGAGAGCTAGACGAAGAGAAAGAACAATAAGCATTGTTGATTGATTTTTGCGAGCGGTGACTAATCATGGTGTTTCGTAGCGACGAGGTACGGGACAAGATGAAGAGTCGCTATCTGAGCAATCCCGATTACAACTTTGAGAAAGTTAATCGCGCCAGTATGGCTTGCGGTCCTATGGTCAAATGGGCGATTGCACAGGTGAGCGAAATTTTTATTTACTCGCACTTTTCATAAGTCGTTTCGTTCTGAGCCTGGTGACATAATTTCCCGGCTTCGAAAACAAGACTGAAGCATAGTTATGCAAAAACGATTGAACTAATAACGAAAAAGTCATTTTTATAACATATCACGTAATTCAACCAATTGCCATTCGGGTGAATCGTGTAGATGCGAAAAATTCGCTTCAGATCACGTCGCATTCGCCATGTAAACCTCATAGTTAATTTTCGTGTGCGACAGATCGAGTACGCCGACATGCTGAAACGCGTCGAGCCGCTGCGCGACGAGCTCTACTCCCTGGAACGCCAGGCAGAAACTAACAAGGCCAAAGGCGAAGAAGTGAAAAACTTGATATCACAGCTCGAGCTCAGTATAGCCTCGTACAAGGAGGAATACGCTCAGCTGATATCGCAAGCGCAGGCGATCAAGACCGACCTGGAAAATGTTCAGGGCAAAGTTGATCGATCGATTGCTCTCATAAAGTCTTTGGTGATCGAGAGAGAAAGATGGGAGGCTACGAGCGAAACATTCCGCAGCCAGATGTCAACGATCGTCGGTGATGTTCTACTGTCATCCGCGTTTTTGGCTTACGCAGGATATTTCGATCAACACGTGAGTTATCAGCGATTGTATCCAAAATCGAGACGTGACTCGGTCATTTAGTGAACATTTAAAATACTCTTACACTCCAATGTACTTAAACTTTATCGTCATTGCAATTTATTTGGGTCTCTGGAACATTCACACGACAAGTGTGCAGAAAGGATTTGAGTTAGACGGACGTTTTACTCTAGAAGGCTGTCTTTTTATGCTACAAGTGTCTCAGAATTCAAGGAGCTTCGACAATAAAACATCAATGCTCGTAGACGATTGAAATTTGTGTCACCGGGAGATTCATTTAGGATGCATTGAGGCGGCATATTTATACGGGAATCAATGTAGCAATGTTGAGGGATTTTTTAAACTAAGCAATCTTTATTTTACATTTATCAAATTATATGTATACTTTATCAAAAATTTAAGTACACAAAAAAATTGTTTTAAATTCATTTATCGTAAAAATGCTGTGGCAGAGTGTTACAGCAAGGTTGCCGCGGGAGTTGCAAATCGACGGGCAGTCCAGCTTCCCGTAGACTTTAATCTGCAAAACAATTTAAAAAAAAATCCGTTAGAACATATACAGTTTCTATTTGACGGTCATTAAAAGGAATAAAATGCAAATTAAAGAGAATGGCACGCATTTACAAAAGAAGATTAACATTTTACGCAACATTTCTGTAAAATTTCTATTAAAAAAGTACTTTTATTTTTATTTTTCAAAAACTTAACAATTTTCGTCAAGGTAGTATATATTATCAATATTTCTACCAAGTTTCAACTCAATGGACTTAATAGTTTTTTAGTAATCCTGCGCGCCAATTTCGAAAATGCGGTTTTGAGAAAAACGCGTTTGAAGTTTACATAGAATTTTAATTGAAAAGCGCGATGTACTAGTGGCAAATAATTACTCAAGCAATCTGTTACAAAGTAATTAAGTTATCAATCACAGTAGTATATTGTAATTGTTAGTTATCAATTTAATTACTCGTCGTCCATCTTTGCCTGCTGCTCTGCGCTCTCGATTCTACCTGCGGCGCGCTCCGAATCCGAGCAGTGAGGCACAGCGTTGACGGGCTGTAACGATTGAAGTCTTTCGAATATCTCTTTGAAACTTTAGGAAAATATTCTACACGTATAGGTCTATCGGTTGAAGACAAAAAAGAAATCGACTTTTTTATCGTTGTAAATGTATATCCCGCCTTAAGGAAGGACACCCCTGTAACTGCTCATTTTCTACCGTCTTCTTTGGAATTCTTTTTAAAGAAAGGCATAAAATACATAGTCAAAAGAACTTTTAGGCTTTATTAGGTATTTAGCCAACCCTGTCCACGGCACGCAGTAGAACTGTTGTAAATTTAATCCTGGAACTAGGATATTTTCGTTAATTATATTAGTTTTAGCAGTCAAGTGCGGGGGAGAATCAAAATATCACGAAAGAAAATAATAGGGACGACTTTCAAAGAAAGTTCGTTTTTTCGACTATAATTTTCATATAAAAAGTGATATATTTTTCACAATTATTAAGTGATCGAAAAAAGCACTCGTACTTGACTGTTAAAGCAATCTAAGAAGCTACGGTCAAAATTTTAAGTCGATTGGACGAAAATTGTTCGAGTTTTGCCGCGTGCAAATTAATAAAAAACAAGGTTTTGAAAAGAAACGTGTTTGAAGTCAACGGTTTTATAGACGCTACAGCTGACATTTTTTTCTGTAATCTAATGCCACCTATTGGTGAACAATAAAACTATTTTTGGTCGGTAATTTTTTCTCCAAAGATATAACAGGCTTACAAATGTCTCGAAATCTGCTTAGATTATTTTTTTCAGATATAAACTAATACGCATAATATTTTTGAGGGCTCAAACGATTTTATAAAAGGTGTTTCCAAAAAAAAAAACGATTTGTCGAAAATTTTACAGTGGCATTCTTCCATAAATTATTGAAGTCCATGAGACATTATTAACCCCTTCTTTGGCAGAGAGAATTCGACAAAAAGTGCCTTAAATGGCAGGAAAATTTTTTATTCTAAAAACTTGTACTCTGGGGTTTTTGAGGGTGCTGATTACGAATCTGAACTCAAAATTGAGGAATTCACAATGACGAACAAATATGGCGAATAGTTTGATTTTTGTCCGCCATATTGGCGCCGCCATTTTGAATTTCCAAATTTTAACCCCAAACTCGTATTCAGCGAGCCCAAAAACCCCCGAGTGAGGCTCCGATTTTAAATCAGACCGAGTTAGATAGGGAAATAAAGATTGACGCACTATTGCGTCAATGCCACACAGGGCACGGAATTATTTGACCCACTATTGCGTCAATGCCAACGAAAGGGTTAAAAGTCCATTCGTGAAAAGAAAATCGGCAAACTTGAAGTCTGCACGTGAGTGATGGAATTTCGAAAATCCGACTTATCCTCTGTTTCGCAGTATCGTCAAAACCTCTTCACAACCTGGTGCCAACATCTGCAACACGCGAATCTTCAATTCCGTCCGGATATCGCGCGAACGGAGTATCTTTCGAATCCGGACGAGAGGCTGAGATGGCAGGCGAACGCATTGCCGACCGACGATTTGTGCACCGAGAACGCGATAATGCTGAAGCGTTTCAACCGTTATCCGTTGATAATCGATCCATCGGGTCAAGCAACGGAGTTCATAATGAACGAATTTAAAGAGCGTAAGATCACGAAGACGAGTTTCCTCGACGACTCGTTCAGGAAGAATCTCGAGAGCGCTCTGCGATTTGGTAATCCGTTGCTGGTGCAGGACGTGGAAAATTACGATCCAATATTGAATCCGGTATTGAACAGAGAGCTGCGCAGAACCGGTGGGCGTGTTCTCATAACCCTCGGCGATCAGGACATCGATTTGTCGCCATCGTTTGTTATTTTCTTGTCAACGAGAGATCCGACCGTCGAGTTTCCACCCGACATATGTTCGCGCGTGACTTTCGTCAATTTCACGGTTACGAGGTCGTCGCTTCAGAGCCAGTGTCTCAATCAAGTGTTGAAAGCCGAGCGTCCGGACATCGACGAGAAGCGCTCGGATCTGCTCAAGTTGCAGGGTGAATTCCATTTGCGTTTGCGGCAGTTGGAGAAGTCGTTGTTGCAAGCGTTGAACGACGCGAAGGGTAAGATCCTCGACGACGACTCGGTCATAACAACGCTGGAAACATTGAAGCAGGAGGCTGCGGACATAAGCAAAAAGGTGGAGGAGACGGACAAGGTGATAGCCGAAATCGAGACGGTTTCGCAGCAGTACATGCCGCTATCGCAGGCCTGCTCTAACATGTACTTCACGATGGACAGCCTCAATCAGATACACTTCTTGTATCAGTACTCGTTGAAAATGTTTTTGGACATATTCACCTCGGTGTTGTCGCAAAATCCAAAGTTATCCGGGATCACCGATTACACCCAGAGATTGTCGCAGATAACGAGCGATCTGTTTTCCGTTTGTTACGAGCGTGTCGCACGTGGTATGTTGCACGCTGACAGAATGACCTTCGCCCTGCTGCTCTGTAGAATTCATCTCAAGGGTATAGCCACGGAATCAACGTACGACAGTGAATTCACGTTCTTTTTGCGTGGCAAAGAGGGAGTCCTGAGTATTCGTGGTGCACCGGTGCCGAGTTTGAGTTCCGAGCAGCAAGAAGCGATGATGCGTTTGAGCATAAGATTGCCGTCGTTCAAGAAGCTCTCGCAAAAGATACAAGAGTACGAGGACTTTGGTGGATGGTTGCAGTCGTCGACGCCCGAGAACAGCGTGCCAAAATTGTGGGAGGAGGAGAAGCCGCTGTCAGCGACCGGCGTCTCGATCTATCAACTCTTGATGATCCAAGCATTCCGTCCGGATCGCGTTATGGCAGCGGCCTCGTTGTTCATCACTTCGGCACTCGGCGAAACGTTCATGTCGGCCGCCGAAGTTGAGATGGACTTCGCCTCGACCGTGGAGAATCAATTGAAGGCGGCTGTACCGGCGTTGCTGTGCTCGGTGCCGGGCTTCGACGCTTCCGGCAGAGTCGACGATCTCGCCACTGAGTTGGGCAAACAAATCGTCAGTATTGCGATCGGTTCGGCCGAGGGTTTCAATCAGGCCGACAGAGCCATAAACATGGCGGTCAAGGCGGGACGCTGGGTCATGCTGAAGAACGTACACCTGGCTCCTCAATGGCTCGTCCAGTTGGAAAAGAAGCTTCACAGTTTACAGCCCCACGCTGGTTTCCGTTTGTTCCTCACCATGGAGATAAATCCAAAAGTGCCGGTGAATCTGCTGCGCGCCGGAAGGATATTCGTGTTCGAGCCACCGCCCGGCATAAGGGCGAATCTTTTGAGAACGTTCAGCACCGTGCCCGCGTCGAGAATGATGAAGGCACCGAACGAGAGAGCCAGACTGTACTTCCTGCTCGCTTGGTTCCACGCGATTGTTCAAGAACGTTTGCGTTACTCGCCACTCGGTTGGGCCAAGCATTACGAATTCAACGAGAGCGATCTTCGCGTTGCCTGCGACACTCTCGACACGTGGATCGAGGCGACCGCAATGGGTAGAACGAATTTGCCACCGGAGAAAGTGCCCTGGGACGCTCTCGTGACGCTCCTCTCGCAATGCATCTACGGCGGCAAAATCGACAACGACTACGATCAACGATTGCTCGCCTCGTTTCTACGCAAATTGTTCACGCCCCGTTCGTTCGAGTCGGACTTTGCTCTGGTCGCGAATGTCGACGGTGGACAAGGAAATCAGAGACACATTACGATGCCGGATGGAAATCGACGCGATCATTTCTTGAAGTGGATCGAATCGCTCTCCGATCGACAGACGCCCTCGTGGCTCGGCTTGCCAAACAACGCGGAAAAAGTTTTGTTGACGACGAGGGGTACGGATCTCGTTTCCAAGCTCCTGAAGATGCAACAGCTCGAGGACGAGGACGAGTTGGCTTATTCGAACGACGAGTCGCTCGATGCACCCCGAGAAGCCGAGGCCGACGGAAGACCGTCATGGATGAGGGTCCTTCATAATTCCGCCAGCACTTGGCTCCAACTCTTGCCGAAGAATCTTCAGACCCTCAAGAGAACCGTAGAAAATATCAAAGATCCGCTTTATCGTTATTTCGAGAGAGAAGTCAACAGCGGAGCCAAACTACTGCAAGATGTCATTCACGATCTCGAAGATGTTGTCCTCATTTGTCAGGTGAGTTCGGGAATAATGGCAAGCGCTTTTGAGCCGGAACATCTGGTGGAATCCCTGAGGCACCTACCACGCGGCCAAAAAACTAGACTGGCAAATTCATTTGTCCAAATTTCCTACGAATTAACCTTTTTCCGTCTCACCCTCGCAGGGCGAAAAGAAACAAACGAATTATCATCGAACCATGCTCTCCGAATTGGTGAAGGGCATTTTGCCAGCTGGCTGGAGACGCTACACCGTTCCGAGAGGTTGCACCGTCATTCAATGGATCACCGACTTCAGTCACAGAGTCTCGCAGCTTCAAGAAGTTTCGCGCCTCGTGTCGCAGGGCGGCGCGAAAGAAATCAAGGTATGTTTGCCGCAGTGTTCTTTTTTTTCTACAGGAAATGTCCCATTATCGAGTCTGCGGCTGGTATCTCGTCATCATCAATATTCCCCGTGATAGAACGCTCAGGCGTTTGTCTAAATCGAATTTCCAGTAGAAACAGAAATTTATCATTGGCCATCTGTCGATGAACAGTTCCGTTGGTCCGAGTGATTTTTTCCCCTAGGCGATATCGAGGACTGCTCGCCCCTTCAGCTACTCGAGGGACTATTATTGTTGCAGAGTTTTCCGGTATGGCTCGGCGGCTTGTTGAATCCCGAGGCTTACATAACAGCTACGAGGCAGTGCATAGCTCAGGCGAACAGTTGGTCGCTCGAGGAGCTCCAACTCGACGTTACGATCGGCGACGGTGACAATATCGCTACCGACGATTGCTCGTTCGCCGTAACTGGACTGAAACTACAGGGCGCTCAATGCACCGACAACCAGCTCTATCTCACGTCCACGATCATGACGGATTTGCCTGTTACGATGCTCAGATGGGTGCGAACGTCCACCGAAGAAGTTAAAAAGGGAAAACTAGCGCTGCCCGTTTATCTCAACAGCACGCGCACAGAATTATTGTTTACCGTCGATTTGAACACCGCGACGAAGCAAGATCCGCACAGCTTTTACGAACGCGGCGTGGCGGTATTGGTATCCACGGCTTTGAACTAAATAACGTTATGCTAATTTTAACATATACACTGTTCGACGATTGCCGTCGCGATAATCCGTACTACGAGGATTTATTCTTCAGCGCAGCTGAATTAGAACGAAAGCAAGGGGCGAGAGAGGTTCTTTTTTTATCAGTGTCGAATAATATTGGGAAAAAGTCGAACGTTGCGAAAACCGCTTCGGGTACAAATGCAGTTTTTGGTTCCTCTGCCCGTTGAAAGTATCGATAGCTCCGCTCTGGGCGTAGCCGTTGAACTAGCTGGAGTTCATTTTATTGTCCATTAGGTATGCGTTATTTGCGATTTTCTTCCGAGGCCTTCAAGATTTTCTAATGCCAAACACTTGTCGGCTATACGGCACACAAAAGTCATATCGTTCCATCAAATCTGCGATCTGTACAACTTCTCGTTTAGACATTTGAGATCTGTGTTTGTTTTGTTTCTCTCAGGGTGTTCTTTTAATTTCGTGTTTTTCGTCGAACATCGTGTCTCGGTTGAGAGAAACAAAAGAAATAATGGGTAACGTAAAAAAAAAGTTTCAACGATATTTTCAACGTTGACATTGAGGTGATCTTCGTCTCAATGATTGAAAAGAAATACAAAGAATGATGCATGCGTCGAAAGATCTTTAATATTTGTATTTTAAAAATTCTCGATCGTTTCTCCTGCTCACTTTATCGCCGATAACGATGTCGAAAAGTACGGGCTCTACTTTGTACAAATGTTTTTTGAGTGAAAAGGGGTTCGCATGAGTCACAGAATGATAAAAATTGCGATCGTTTGACCGTCGTATTGCGGATATATTTATTTTTTTGTACACGTTCGATCGCAAGGCTGATCCTCAAGCTTGCAGTTTTTTTTTGCTATTCCTCGAAACGAACGACTCGCCCCTTCTGTAAAACTTGAGAAAAGGAGCGGTACCAATTCATCGCACTTCGATAAATAATGATAACGGAAGGCTTCTAATAAAGTATATTGCCAATGGCAATCAAATAATTCAGTAGAACTACGATTTTCATTTTCCCCCGCAATGATCGCCGATAACCAAAATTAACGGGTTACGCCTAGTTGTAATAGTCGAAAACAGCGCATTGTTGGCATTTTGTCATAGGAAATCGTGATGATAAATTTCTATAAAAATGAAGTATTTGAAAAAGTATCATTCGAAGAACAGGTTTTTTGTGTAAAAATATTGTAATCGATTTACAGCCGATGTAAATTCTATCTAATATCGAAGTTATTTAATATAAAAAAATCGAACTGATTGCGTTAGTATATCAGTTTATCTTATGATCGAAGAAATTTCCGAAAGATCAACGAAAAATGGACCGCGTTCAAAGAGAGTTTTGATTTCGTGCGAAAACATTGGCATTTTTCGTTCATCAAATTGAAGGCACACATCGGAAAAAAAATCCTTCGATCAAGACCGATATATTTACATCTAGAAATCGTCCTAAAAATTTCTGAAAAATCGATGCATAGTTTTTGAAATAATTACCTCGCCGACCTTGAAAACGTACTTTCGTGAAATAAAGCGTTTGAAGTTTCGAACGACGCTCCGAGCGTTCGGACGGGCCTCAACGTCAGCCTATAAACCATGTCAATTTTGATCCGACCACCCTGACATTCTCAGGGAACGTTTATAAAGGATATACTGTCAAAAGATATTAGGTATGGGAAGGGATGTTTTACTTTTACAACTAGGCATACCCCCTTAATTCATCCGACGCAATCAAACGAACCGCCAAGTGGCCGAAAGAAAACGAATTTAACATTTTTATCCCACGGATTTTGCGAAAGATACGAAAATATAACTCAATTACGAAAAGGAAAAACGAGTGTTTAGGAAGCGCGAGAAAGGAGCGCTGACGAAGAATGGAGTAAAGATAAAACGTGTCTGCTGTAACAATACGTTATCGGAGTGAAGGGTGACAGGCGATTACTTTCCGCCGACTTCTATAAAAGAACATAAAAACTTTATTGTGGTCCATAATGTATCAGGTATAGAGCGATTTACACTTAACGCAAGGGAAAAGCATTAATATTTTGCCACCACAACAACGCGATCCGGGCTGCGAGTGTGATCGACGTATGACGTTTCGTTATTCGTAAATTGCAAATTCAATTCGTACATTGTACATTAGTTTTTCACACATACACAGAGAAAAATCAACGACGCGAGTTCTATTTCTTTTTTCCACACAAACACTCAAGTTTAGCGTAGCAAACGTACGCTTGTAAGGACTGACACATACGCATGCACTCTGGACGGACTGAACATTCGCCGTATGAACCGATAGTCTCAGGAATGTCGTTAACCCGAATTTGTCATATCGACCGTGACGATAGTATCCTGACAATTATTCACACGTATTTACACAAATCAATTGTCGCACGAAGGAACGTATTTTATTTTACAGGACGCGTCGCTCCTTCGCGAGAAGAAAAGATAAACAAACGAGAAACGAAATTGCCGTCGTTGCGCCTCGATCGTAAATTTCAGAATAGAAAAATTAATTCCGAAAACATTTACAATTATAGGCCTCACTTCCGCAGCGATTTCGTTTTTAATTATTTCGTTTTTATCTCTCCAATGCTGTAGAGACGCGAAATATCTGCTAGGTCGACATTTATTAGAATATACGCATTGTCATTCTCCTGGTAGGATTCTTGCACCCGATGTTAATTCGAGCGAGGGAGTGGCGAGCACCGCCAACCGACAGCGCAGGATGCCTCGATGACGATTTGTCTCGTTCGATTGACGACGGAACCCGCCGCGTGTTCCGCGTCGAGAGAAAAATCACGCACGCATCCACAGCGACAGAAGGGATAAATAATTGGAAAAAAAAAATAACTTCAACGCACGAGATACACGTATATCTCCGAGTAAACTAATTGGTGCATGTCTATATCACAGAAACGGAATCGTCCGTTTCGTTAACAGTCTTCTTGTCGTCTTGGTCGTTATCTTTTTCATCATCATGGACTAGAGGCACATCTTTGTCGCAAAAGTCCTCGTTTATGGGGACAGCCGCGTTAACGAGATTTTCGACGGAGGCGGCAGTTGTCGTAGTTGCGTGGGAGGTCGCCAAAGCGTGAGGATCGTTGAGCGAGTTGCCGCACAAGTTCGGCCGTTGGCCGCGTATGGCGCCTCGTCTTATACTACTGCGCAATAAGTTCGCGACGTCGGCCGCGGTGAGATTGGAACTTCCGGTGTTGTAAATTCTCGCTCTGCTGCCGCGATCCATCGTCGAGTGCGTGCGTTCAACGGAGCTTCGATCGATCGTGCTTATGCGTGTCATACGATCGATCGTTCGTGGACGATTTCTGTCGTGATAATAAATACGCGCGTTGGAACGTCTCGTGTCCGTTATGTCGGGGGGCTGCGACTCCGGGATCGTTCGGTCGTCCGTTAAGGCGCTTTGATTCATCTCGACCAGCACCGTCGCGTAGTCCGGCGGCGGTGGCTGCAGAGCCGGCCTCGCTCTCGGTGTGCTCGTCTCGCCCAATACACTCGCTATCCTACGCACGCTACGACGGAAACTCTGTCGCAACATTTTTGCTATTCTCGCACCCGTCGCCGTTGTGTAACTCGGCGGTGGTGTGTACTTCGGTGGCGGATCCTCGAACGGTGGCTCCGCCGCGGTCGTCGGTAATATCCCGTTGCCGTGGATACTCGTGCTCGTCTCGTTGCCGTAATTCGTCCCGGAATTCGTCGCGTCGGTCGTGTCCAACGGTGGACGGTACAGCAACTGTATACGCTGGAAAATCCGAACACGGGTTTAAGGGGTTGGGCTACGGTGAAAATGACGAACGCCCGTTCGTCCATTGGAAGAAACTCGAATTGGGTAATTCTTTAGATAAGTGACTTCCGAAAAATGAGCTCCGCATTTTTTGTTGCTATTTTCTCATGTATTGGGTCATAAATGATGATATTCAGTCGGGGGAAGCTGAAATTCACCCCCCGCCCCATAAACAGTTGGTTTTGAAGCTCGCGAAAATACGTGATAAAATATGACGTTTTGAACATTTCAACGCCTGTAGTGGGTTTTTTTGGGTTTTTTGAAAAATTCGAAATAATTTTCAACTTTTTGCTCGTAAAAAAATGTAAATGAAACATTTCTGCTTCCTCCGACTGAATATCATCATTTCGAACACAATAAATGAGAAATTGGCAAAAAAAAATTTCGGAAAAGTCACTCATCTTAAGGAAAACAGAAAGACATTCAACTTTTTTTTTTGCTGATTGAAACGCGATAACCAAAAAAAGGTCGGTCAAGTCTTAGCCAATCTAGTCTATTTTGAGAAAAAAAAACTTGGCTTTTTTGCTTCAGATCAACCGAGTGGCAAAAATCAAGTGCACCGTTGAGCCCTTCACGTTCAAAGGTCCTTCACGAGATCGTTTATAACTTTTTAAATTATTAGTATCTTGGAATGACTTCTGGTACACAACTTTGTTAATGTACATACGAATCAATGACCAAACGATTTTTCAATGATCTAACTCATTCCTTCAAATTCACTTTTTAAAGGGGGGGGGGGGGGGGACATGACATCTTTAGGCGAGGAAAAAATGTGCTGATTTTCATGATTAATTTTTTTCCAAAGGCAAAATTTCTTCACCACTTTTGAGACTTAGGGTATGTTTTATCACTACTTTTGGCCGGTACACGGTATTTTTGGTTATTAACCTTTAAAAATGGCGGGCGCTCAGCACGGTCTTCTAAACTGCATTTTAGAAACTGGCGTGACGTATAGCTAAAAATCTAATCGACTGATTATGACGAAATTGTTATAAATCCTTCTAACCTTCTTGTCTAAAACATCCTCAATGTTGTTGGAAAAAAAAGTATTTTTATTGCAAAATGTAACCATTTTTTCGGAAGGATCAATTTTTTTTTGTTTCAAAGCATTTCATTGATTTTCAACATTTCTTATTTTTCCTTAGTTCATATACTGCGTATGAGTGTTAATAAAAGAAAAAACTTCAGAGGTTTCTCTTTGTCAGATTAATCCCGCTGCCATACAACCGTGCCATACCTCCGCCATTTTTAACGATTAATGAAAAAATTACCATGTAACAGCCAAAAGTAGTAACAAAACATAGCCTAAGTTTCGAAAAGGGTGAAGAAATCTTTCCTTTAAAAAAAAAATCATGAAAATCAGCAATTTTTGTCTCGCCTAAAGGTGCGTCCCCCGTTGAATAACTCTAATTTTCGAATCGTCATCGTAGATTAATCCTTCCAGGTAATTCCCGCGGCTGTACCTCTTTCCGGAGAATTTGTCAAAGTTTACAATGGCTGGAGGGAGGCCGTAATGTCGGTTTGTGAAATTCTTCAAAGCGAATGGGCCCATCGCAAACTTTCGGGGAGAATCTACAAGATCGCCATTATCGTCTGCTGACCTCGAGGCTACTTCCCGATTGACAAATCTTTTTATTTAGTGCAGCGTTTGCGAAACCGTGCGAAAAATTGCTGAAAGGGCGAGCTCAGTGTGCAATTTTCCTGATAGCTTCGTGAAAAAACAATTCAAAGGCCAACTTACGTTCGCATTGCATTGCTCGCAATGACTACAAGTTATCTCCACATCTTCGGCCTTACGATAGCACAAACGAGAGAGAGAAAGAGACAGAGAGAAACGAATTATTTTTCAAAGAAAAATCCTCTTTTGTCGAGTTTCGAAGTGAAAAAATAGCACGCGACGTCTCTTTCGCAAACGTTCGATCGACGTGAATTCGCATCGATTTTTTTACTCAAGAAAATCCTTACGTCGAAAATGTCAGGTGGGCCGCTGTTGAGATAACGGCACGTCTGAATTATCGCGACTCCCGGAATAATTAGGATCGGCGTCAATTGTATCGCAGCGCCCAATTGTCGTGCCCATACCGACCAGTAGTCCCGGCTGGTCCTCCGATAAACGTACAGATCCCGAAAACTGCTGCTCTTGAAGACCGTGATACTGAGGACCTGCAACAGTGGGACGAAAAAGAGTTGACTTTTTGTTCCATTTCATTTAACGTGGAGAGATAAGAGTAACGAGGAATAGTAAAGAATTTTGAGGGTTTAAAAAGAAATTCTACGATACTCTTTGGGACGGAAGTTGAGCATGAGAATGTACCATGAGCGCAACGGGCAATATGACGTTCCATGTGAAGGAGAGAAGGGGTCCTGCCCAGTGTCTCAGGCATCGTCCTGTGGGCGGAAACAATTCGGCGACCACGGTCTCGCCCGTGTGAGGACGTCCACGCACTGCGAATACGGCGCCAACTTGAACTAGGTACAGCACCATGATCCACCAGGCGCCCCCGACGGTATAGTCCAGATAATACACCACGTAAATCCCCACCTGAAATTACAAGACTCTTTGTAATTCAACGCATTCATTATTCATCAATATCACACTGTGAATAATAAAGTAAATATCGTAAGGAGAATAATAAAAAACAACTTCAAGATGGCGATCTCGCGTGGGTGATTCGAGGCATCCAGGCTACGAATAGGACTTACTATCAGGATATATCCACCAATTTTTTTGACGCTCAGGCTAGCCGTCCGGTAATCGGACGAATAAGCGTATGTTATTCGTCCGGAGAGCGGCTAATTTCACGCAGTCCAGGCTGTACAACGCCCCGAACAAATCAACCCAAAACCAAACCCAAACCCAAAATGACAAACGCAAACAAACCACCCCGAAAAACAAACCTAAACCCAAATAAACAATCCAAAAAACCCAAACCCAAACAAAACCAAACAACACAAACTTAAACAAACCAACCCAAACGCAAACAAACCCAAAAAATCCTAACCAAACAAACCCACACACAACTAACCAACCCAAACCCAAACACAACCAACTAACCAAAACCCAAACGAAGTTATAAGGATTTTCTTCGGATGACTACGTGTAAATTATTCTTCCGGATGGTTTGTTTAACAATTTAACACATTTTATCCGGACAATTATATATATATATATGTTATTCGTTCGGATACTAGCTTACACGAATCACAATATGAACGCCTACTGGAAATACGGCGTGAGCTGAGCCGCTATCCGGACGAATAACATACGCTTATTCGTCCGTTTTTTAAATCCGGATAATGGAGGCAACTGCATGTGGCTAATTCGGATAATACGGACAGTAAAATTCACCAAAAAATTACCATTCGAACACGGGACTAACTATAGTGAAAAAATAATTCCGTCATTGTGTGCAGTCGGTATACGTGGCTAACAAGTAATCTTAATTCAAGAATGTTGAGTCCCAAATCGCAAATGATGATAAAATTCTGAAAATTTGGTATGTTTTTGTATGAAGTATTTCAGAGGTCGTGTAAAAATTTCACGACAATTAGGAAGCTCGTTATTGAACAATTAACATTCACAAATTAAATGTTGTTTTATGGAAACTGATGTAACTTTGCAATAAGTTTTTTTTTGACCTCTCAATTTTATAATATCTACAATATACTGAAAGCAACGGAAACAAAACAAAGTTTATTGATACATTTTTTTTTATTTCTTTTAAAAATTGTTCTTAACAAAATGTTAATTTTTTAATAACGAGCTTCCTAATCGTCGTGAAATTTTAACACGACCTCTTAAATACTTCATACAAAAACATACCAAATTTTCCGAATTTTCTTATCATTTTTTATTTCAACCCTTAAGGAGGTTGAAGTAATGATGATAGAATTCTGAAAATTTGGTATGTTTTTACATGAAGTGTTCAGGAGGTCGTGTAAAAATTTCATGACGATTAAGAAGCTATTTATTGAACAATTAACATTAACATGTTTCATAGGGACTCAACATCCTTAAAACATGTTTTTTCTTTGTTTTTAATATATCGTGTGACACATTCAATAGCGTTCGAGTCTATGTGTGACTGTATGAAACGTATGAGTATGCGTGTTAAGTCTGAAACACCTTTCTGACTGTGCATCAAAGTTGATTTGAGATCTCACTCACTATAACGTTTAAGTATATGATTATTCTCAGTTTTTGTCTCAGAGAAGAGAATCGTTGATTTTTATCTCTCAGAAGAAACAAGTTTTACGTTTTTTATTTGTTAATGATTGTTTTTTTTTTTATTTTCTTTGATATTTTAGGATCTCCTTATTACTGTGATAATTAAGTTTCAGTTTTAGAGGAGAGAGTTACCTAACTGTTTTCAACGATTCATATTTAATTCTGATATTTTATGGTAAGTAGTAGCATACTATTGTGCTCGATCATTTTGTGACATTAAAAACGGCAATGTCGTCCATCAGCTATGGCAAAGATAAGAATGTTGCTTCAATTTCAATAAATATGAAGAAAACTACTTTTTAACGGACTTCTTTTGCCTTTTTTTGTCATAATGATCCGAATTATTCGAAAAATAAGAATGGTAAGGTTCGCTACTATCCATATTATCCGGATACGAAAAATGGACGAACAATGCGAGCCCTAGCTACGAGCAATCGGTTCCCTTCGATGTATCCCTACCTAAGTGGCCGAGTACAGTTTCGCCGTAAAAGCACAAAAGTCGCGAGGGCAAAATTGCTCACGCGACGATCGACGACGTGGACAGGCTGGCCCTCAAATCGCTTATTTGTACATCGAGAAACATGACGTCGTTTTTCGTGAATCCGTTGTATCTCGTGAGGGTAGTATGGGGTATGAACATATCGAAGCCGGAGTCTTTCTCGTAACTTTCGCAATTATCGTCGAATCCGTGTGACTTGGTTTTCACGATTTTGCGTACGTCGTTGGCGGGATTATCCTGATCGCGCAGTGTGACGGTTGCTCGAAGTACGCAGGGCCAATCGAGCAGCGGATCCCATTGTCCCGGAACTACGCGCAGACATCCGATCACGTGTCTTCCTCTCCACTGACGTCTACCGTTCATGAACAATTCCATTTTGAGCGCGTAGCCGTAGTCCTTGTTGTGAAAAATCGGACTATAGAAGACCGTGTCGTTCTCCTTGGCGTCGGTCATTTTTTCCTTGTAACGATCGATTCGCCACAACAGTCTGCCGCTCGTCGTCGGACACATCACTAAACTGCTCGTCGGTTCGTCGTTTCTCCTCGACGAGAACACGTTTTGATCCACGAGATCCTCCAACAGTTTCGTCATCTCGGTCGTTTTGCTTTTGAATTTCTTCAAGCTCTCTCGCTGCTTCCTCAGTTCGTCCGCGTGCTCGTGTATCTCCTTGGCAACGTCGTCGATCATTTTACCCACCGCGTCCTGCTTGTTCTCCAATTCACGCGTTATTTTGCATCTGATCTCGAGCTCGAGTTTCAGATCGTTCAAGCGTTTCGTCTGGCTGTCCCAGAGGTCGCGCACTATGGCGCTCTCCTTCACCACGAATCTCGTCAATTCCCTCAGCTCCGTTTCGTGCTGATTCGTCATTGCGACGCTCGTTTGTGTCTCAGCGGCGAAACGATTCTCCAGTATGTTGAGCCTCGAGGACAGCACGCCGAGGCTGTGGAAGACGCGTTTTTCCGTCTCTCGATGGGCGACCTCGAGGCTCTTCATTCCCGCCTCGACAGCCGAGCTCCTTCGGCCCATCTCCTGATACTCCTGGCACGTGACGTCGCTCAGTGCCTTGAGGGATTTGTCCTCGTTGTCCAAACGTCTGAACGCGATCGACAAATTTCTCCTGAGCGTGCTTCTCTCGGCCTCGCTCTCGGCCAGCGAGGAACGCACGAGTTTCAGCGCCGCCTGTCCACCGTCGTGCAAAGTTGCGGCGTTTTTCTCGACGCTGGAAATTCGCCCGGTGCCAGGCGCTGAGCTGTCGCGAATTCTCCTCGGACAATGCTCCCGATGCAGTCTTGAATTTCGACGCGGCACGTAGGAGCCACATTTTTCCGGACACTCCTCCAAAACGGCGCCGCAATGCTGCACGTGCTCGGCCATGTATCTGTCCTCGATCGACTCGTTGCAGAAGTAACAGGAACCGGTGGTACGGCTTCCCCGACTGACGTTGTCGCTCATCGTTCACGTATTTGTCCTTCTCTGGGTTCAAATCAATTCGTAATTATCGCCTTCTACGCAGCACCCTCGTAACGATAAATTATAGGCTTCTGATCGCGTGTGAATATTGCCTCGAATCGGAATGTTGGTCAGTACATACTCAGGCTAACGATGTCTGCCCGTTACTGAATCTCCTCGTTACTACCTGTGAACCTTTGAATTCGCAGTTGGACGTTCTAATTCGATTTTTTACTTTGTATTTTGTTGTACGTTTTTCGAAACTACGTTAACGAGAATATCGATGATAGTTTACGGCAATGCGTTATTGTCGACGAATAGTTCGTTTGTTGTTCGTTAATTCGTTTTTATTATTTTTTATTAACGTTAACTGTTTCAAATAGTCTTGAATTCACTCGTCGTTTGTTCGCCAACCGCACGAACGACTTGGACGATTTGATACTACTCGCGTGATGTGCGGTCTGAGAGGAGGGGCGTTTCTCCATGACTCAAACACGTTACTACGAGAGCCACGCGTTTATTGTCGCGTTAACTTTCTCTCTCTCGCTCTCTTTCCTTCTCTCTCTCTCTCTCTCTCTCTCTCTCTCTCTCGCTCTCTCTTTTTCTCTCGTCCCCTCCGAATTGAATGCGATAAGGTCATTCTGGATTACACGAGGGAAGATTACCGCGGCGCTCGGAGATAAGATACCCAGGGGGGGGGGGGGGGGGGAGCTCACGGTCCCGCGATTCAATAGTTTGTAATGGGAACACACATTTTTTTTCTCACGAGATCAATCACTTTTGAAATCTCCGAATAATTCGTCGGAGTCACGAAATAATCTGGCTTATCGGAAAGTTTGTCGGAAAAGATTGTGACATCCGAATACTCGATGGAAAGAACACTTCGTGAAACGTTTTTGCGAGTTTTTTTTCTCAATTATTTCCTGATGCGACGTTAAGGGATCATCAGAGTGTGAAGTTTTCGAAAAATCGATTTTTTTCTGCATTATCCGATAGTACAGACGGTTATAAACATGCTGTTCAATTTTTCGGGCGAAATTCGACTGATTTCGGTCGCTGCAGCGTTTTTCTCGAAATGTCCTTTTTCGAAACGGTGTACACTCTCAAAGGAAGAGTTTTCAAGCTATCCGTCGCAAATTTCGACACATCATTCTTCGCGCCATTCTTCATCCCGCTATGGAAGCTTCTTTTTTTAATGTTCATATGTTTTTTTAACGAAAAACTTTCGAAAAATAGGCTAATTTCGATACTTTTTTTTTCAAAACGCCGCCATTTTGTCAATTTTGATTTTTGAAAAACCTCCATAGCGAGATAGCCGCTTTCATACTGATTAATAATCTTTTGTACAAACTTTGTTTCGGATAATATTTACGGCGACAACCGTGCAGATCCTGAGAACCCCGTTTTTTTTCGAAGACATTTTCAGCCGTTCAAAAAATGTAGAGAAAATAAAAATAAACGTTTAAAAATGTAATTTCTGTTCTTTATGAGTGTTTTGATTTGACATAAAAAAAATCGGACTGGCGTATTTCAACGATCGAAAAATAAATCGCGGATTTAACTATTTTTCGACCCGTTACACTGTGATGATTCCGAGAAAGGCTGATGCTTACCTCGGTCGCCATTGGTAGGCCCAGTATGTAAGCGCACGCACAGCTGAAGAACGTTATCGTAGTTTCCCACAACTTCATCATTTTCGTGTTGATAGCCATTATTCCGGTTATCACGCAGTGCCATATGGCGAGCTGAAATCACACGAACGTTTCCGTTCTTTATTTTTTTTCCCAGTGCTTCGAAACTCCAGGACCATTGAGAAGCGACTCCAGCCCAACGGATGTATCGTTCTTTGGGGACGGGATTCAAAACTCTCAACGCCAGCTAGGCTGAGTAATGTACCAGGTGTAAAAGCATGAAACCGGAAGTTTTTTTGTAAAAATTACACGTCTGTTGTTTGAAAATGATAAAAACGAATGCAGACGGTTTTCTGCGTCACATTCAATTGATTCGCGAGTTCTTGTTGACTTTGAGTATCATCTTCATCCAATAAACCTTGCAATTCGTTGTCTGCGAATTTTTTCGGTGCTTTCCCACACTCCTCGTTTCTCACGTAAAAATCACCACTATTGCATTTTTTGAACAACTCGAAACACTGTGTGTTTACCAAGAGCATGTTCACCGTAAGCTAGAGACTAGAGCAAAGGAGTCCAAACTCCCTATCCTAACCTGTATGTACGAAGTTCTTTCAAGCGGTCGCAGAAGTGTAGTGCTCAGTTCCGCCGCAGGCGTCGCTAGTGTTCATGGGAAACGATAATATATAGTAATACAAAACTGCACAAGGTCCGAGCTCCGCCTCAACGACCAATCTCAAAACTGGGGTGAACGTGTTTCTCTCTCGTACTCACTTGGAACGCACCTGTCATGGTGCGTTCTTTCTCGCACACCCGAACGATAATACACCCAAGTGGGGATTCCTTCCATTATAATATATAATAATATCGTGTACATACATATAATAAATAAAATATAAATAATATTAATAAAGCACATACTAATGAAACAACTCATGTTGTTTTATTCACATGGGCTTATTATATAATAAGCACATCAGATATAATAATTATATAATAAGTACAACACGAGTAATTTAACAGTAAATTTTGAAATACTCCCTGCTCCTTCTTTACCGTTGCTGTCACAAATAAATAATTAAATTCGCTGAAAAAGAATTCGCTCGCGAAGGTTTTATATAGCTGCTGTGCTGGTGTACACGACCGATATATTTGTGTTTGACGCAAACAATTTTGCCGCCATAACACGGTCAGTTTCACCTTATGCAGTTTTGTATTACTATATATAATCGTTTCCCAAGAACACTAGCGACGCCTGCGGCGGAACTGAGCACTACGCCTCTGCGACCGATTGAAAGAACTGTTTGAGTAGGGAGTGTCGACTCCTTCTCTCTAGTCTCCTTGGTGAAAATCTTCGTCAGCTGTTAGGGGAAGACGATGGCGCTGCAGAAGCGGTCTTGCGGTCCCTAAACTCATGGCTAGCACCATCTATAGGGAAATTCCGGTTCCATACTTCTACACCTGGTATATTTGCGTTTCACCTGCTGAGCGATGCCGAAAAGGATGAGAATGAAGTAGAAGAGAACAGCCCAGAACGGCGAGACTTGATCGGTGCCGAGTATCGCTAGTGTCGCGGGTACGAGTTCGGTCGACAGTCTCAAAGCTTGGTAACCGGACTCCGTGGCGAGGTCAGTACCGGGCCTGACCACACGTTGACCGAGCAGAAACGAGGCGTGAGACATGAATCTCTCCGGTGTGTTGCTGTATCCACTCGGCGCCTGTTGGTTCACGTGACGCATAAACGTGTAGCCCGATATTCTCTCTGCAACCGCAAGAAACAAAGTTACTCCTCGGATAATACATATCGTTCTTCTTCGATTGATTTATCAATTGAGGGGTGTCACAAGTGCGACACTTTCGAAAAATCGATTTTTTCATGCACTTTCGGCAGCGCATAAGTCGCTTGGATCTCAATATTTTTCTATGCAAAAATTATGTAATATAGGTCAACCATAGCCAAATATATTCTTAACTTTCCGGAACATTTAATAGAGTACTTTGCTTCCAAAGAAATCCCGAATAAACCCAAATTTTTAGCGTTCACATTGGTATAGCCCCTCAATATCACGGAAACGTCGTTCAGCCAGTCCTGCGTATTGTTCGTTTTAATTGTATCTCGGTCCGGGAATTTTCGACCGAAATTTAATTGTACCGTCTTTGGACAGTTGGGACAATTTGGACAAAAAACTGCGCGACGTGTATGAGAGAAAACGCGATTTTTTAAATAACTGATTAGTGACGAGAGATCACGGTTTACGATATTCCGAATGATCGAACGTTAAAAATTCATTCCACAAAATTGTAACTGACAAGGAACATTCCTCAAGTGACACCCTTCGATTTTGTTGAAATTTGGATATGTTATAAAGCACCGAAAAGTAAGCGAAACGTATTTTTTTATCGGCGGAAAAACGGTTTCAAGGGGTGAAACGCACCCTCAAAAATGGGGATTTTTTTTTGTTTTTCGTCGATAACGTTTTAACGGTACGAGATATTAAAAAAGTACAAATTGCAACAATGTTTATTTTTTCGTGTACTATACATTGGATATGAGGACGATAACGTTATCGAGGAAAAACGAAAAACACCCCTATTTTCGAGGGGTGGTTTCACCCCTTAAAACCGTTTTTCCGCCGATAACAAAAAGAATACGTATCGCTCACTTTTCGGTGCTTTATAACATATGAAAATTTCAATAAAATCGAAGGGCGTCACCTGAGGGATGTTCCTTGTGAGTGCTTTTACCCTAATCGCATGGGCGAATTTTTTAATTTTTCTTTCGAAGAATTACCGATCGAGCGATAATTATACTTTTACTACTATTACTACTATTACTACGCGCGAGCGTAGAAAACATAAAATCTGCAATTTATAGTTACATATGTAACGAACCTATTATTTTTTGCAACCCTTCGATGGCATACTTATATTTGGCCACGGTTTTCACACGCTGTGTCAATTTGACCCGGATACTTCATCCACCTCAACAACGTCGCCAGCGAATGGACGGGAGGGGGGAAATACGAATGAGATGTGGAAATACGAATTTTAGACACTTTTGGACCCTTATGTACATTTTTTTCGAAACTCTGGGCTGCCCTTGGCGACGCCCTTAAACCACCCGCCGTCAACAACCCGTCGGTCGGTTTTCGTAGAAAAAAAATCAGGAACACAGTTCAAACGTTTCTTAGGTCGTCCGCACAATTAAAATTGGGAAAATATCAAATAAAATCGTTCAAAAAGATTCTGAAAATGTTCCAATCGTGGAAAAGTGAGCATTTGACTAAAAATTCATCCGGGTGAAAGTGACCCAGCGTGTCAGCGCAGAGTCAATGGAAATGTGTCCAGGATACTTGGAAAAAGTTTTTTCTACGGCGTTTATCCTTGCCTTTTTCTCACTCCAACATCTCAAGAAATTGGCGCCATTCGTGTGCTCCGACAAATATACTGTTCCGCTACTCCAACCATTTGTTTACATTAAATTTCGTCGACCTCAAAAGGCCGTTTGATTTACTTAAATCAGCTGGTTTGAAAAATCAGCAATTCTTCGCTTGAATAAATTCTGCACGTGTCTGTCATTTTTTCCGATTAGAGTCCTCTGCACGAGCTTCGATTTAAGAAAATTCGCTTTATGTATATTATTGATCAATGAAGAGATTTGTTCCTGCATGAACGTTTCTATGGTTGATAAAGAGAATTTTACGTCACGGAAACGCGTTGGTTTCCACGCTTGCCGCCGAGCAGTAACGACGGTTGAAACTTTCCGCATCATTCCAGCGACCAATTCCAAAGCATCGAAGAAACTCGTTCAATGAATCTGGCGCACTCCAATTGTCAAATACGAGGGGTGCAACGTTTTTTTTTCGCTCCTGTCAGCGGTACATTCGAGAAATGTAATTGCCATACGAAAACAAATAACACGATGACCCACCGAAGGAATTCGTGACGTAATGATAGCCGTAATGTTGGAGTATCTGGACGCACGTGTTGGCCAAGAACGCTGAGAGGAGAAGTACGACGAATGTGAGAACGACGACGAGGCTCGTGTCCCGTTGCAACAAGTGTTTGTGCTTGTTGTGCGCGGCTATCTGGAAAGAACGTACGAGAAACACCGTTAAGGGGTTACCCCCACTTGCGATTTTGAAAAAATCGATTTTTTTTTATTGCATTTTTTTGAAGTATAAGTATCTGAGAATATGTCCTGACAATTTCAAGTCGATCCGAGCAAAATTGACTGAGATGTGAGCGTTGAAAGAGAAGAATCCGTGAATTGAAGAACTGAAATTGAAACTTTAAACGTGTTTTTCTCAAAATGGCATTTCTGAAGTCGGTGACCAAGATTACTCGAACACTAATGAACCGATCTTCTTGAAATTTTGCAGGCTTATTTAATACATAAAAATGTAGTCTTTAATCGTTCGATTTTTTTTTCGAAAAAAAAATGGCCGTTTTATAGCCAAAAAACGGCCGTTTTTTTCGTTAAAATCGAACCATTAACTTTGACTGTCCGCCATTTTGTGAAAAAAGAATATTTTTTAAAATCCTTCGATTAAAGACTAGTTTATACTTATATTTGACTAAATCCATCCGCATTTTTTTTTCAGATGATCCACTTCGCCGCAATGTTGGTCACCGCAAACCGCGTATACAAAAACATGATTTCATTGACGGCCATTTGCCACTGAACAATGTAATATTTTTCAATAAAAAAAATTACTGAAAGTTCTTCAAGATGTGTTCTTTAAGATGGTATATTGATCGATTAAAAAAGTTTTGTAGTTTTCTTTAAAAAAATTCATGAAAAAGGCCTTTTTTTGCGCTACAAGTGGGGGTAACGCGTTAACACAGTAGCGTCGATTATCGTCACGAGCCGACGATTCAAGCTGAATTTAAGGGGCGAAGAAAATGGTCGCCTAAAAAGTACCTGCATAGCCGCGGCTCCGAAGAGACCCCAAGTGAGGAAGACCTCGGAGGACGCAGCGATCCATGACTTGCTGTTTATGAAGAATTCACGCCACACGGTAGCGGGGAACAATTGGTGGATGGAGCCCGGTGGTGTCAAGCCGAGGAGTTTCGTGCAAAGTACGAGGGTCCCGAATACAGGCACGAGAGTAAACACGTATACGACTTTTCCGTAGGACCTCAAGCCTGCAAACGTGAGACAAGTGTCATTAGCAATCACCATTGACGTATTCCACGAGCCGGGCGATTTTCGATAGTCGACTTGCTCGCGGAGCTTCGAAACGATCGTTGAATTTTTATAACTCGGGTCAAGACGAATACGCGGGGCAAGACGAGTCATAAGCCTAGCTACTGAACAGTGTGTTCGAGCACAGTGCTCCCGTTGGAGTTTCGAGGAGCACCGGGGAGGTGAACAAGTGCGAAAGTATCAACTGTGGCGGAAGGACACGTCTCGAGTGACAAAACAATGTCGATTTTTTTGACAAAATGATCTAATTTTTGGTAAAGTTTACCATCGTTTCGGTCATTTGAGTTGCTGATATTGATCAGAGGCGGGCAGGCAAACACGATGAAAGTACTAATTATTAATATAACAAGAACGTTTTGTCAGAAATGTTCAAGGTCATTGCGTGATTTTTTGTTAACTCGTTAAGGAGGTACGATCGTTACTACGAATCCAACGTTCGAATTTGAAATTTTCGTATGATTTTGACGAATACTTTATGCGCCTATTGCCAAAATTTGAGCTATTTTGACCGTTTTGTTTTTTCGCAATAAAACTGCAAAGTCGAGCACTTTGAGTTACCGAAGTGCGTCGTAAGTAAACATCAATCATAGCAGCTGTGGGTGAAATAAATTTAGACTCTTTTTTGTCCAAGATGAATGTAAGCTATCGCAAAGCCGCAATATTTCACAACGTACCGCTATTTACGTACGAAAGGGTGAAATGAAACTAGTAAAGCCTTTAGTTCCCCTTCAACCGGTGTTTCTACCAGGGGAAGAAAAAGAACTTGCAAGATTATTCGGACTAAGTACTACAGAACTTAGACGATTGGCTTATCGAATTGCTGGCATTGAGAATGAGACCTAATACGCGAAACATGCCAATAATTCGCGTCCCATAATTCTCCCAGCGCTGTTTCATCTTGCCCCGCACACGGGGTAAGATGCACGGAGAAAACAATGAAATCTATACAAACACGAAGATTCACGCTATACGTACACGGAGAGAATGTTTAAGGATTTCATACGGTGAAATCTCCGTAAAAATTACATTAAAAATTTGAAACCGGTGACAAATGTGTACATAGTCAAAAATTGACACTAGCTTTTGATATTTTGCTTTCATTCATGTAAAAATTTAAGCAAGTAGCATAATTTTTTACATTTCTTTCAGTAAAAATTCTGACACATTCTCGTGTAGAATTTTAACAATGAGCTGCCTCAAAAATTCCAAGTTTCTACAGTAAAAATAACCTGGACAAACTTGAAATTTCTAAAATCCCTAGCGAAAAATTAATTCCCTATGATTAAATAAATACTTTTTTCATCGGCGTTTCTGAACATTTGTGTTCTTGATTGCTACTTATTTTAGCATATCATCTTTCCGTACCATTGTAGACGTCCTTTATCGAAGTTTCTTTTCACGTTTCTTTGTTTTCTTGCGTAGAACTGCGTAGAACACGTTAGACTGCACGAGACCACGAGGCTTTCTTGGCCCATGCTTCGTACTATAATGCGCATGCGCGGTACCGCTGTTGCTAAGCAACGCGGGTCGGTGTCGTTCGTGCTCGTCATATTGCGTCATACACAAGAACACTCTCACAGCTTGCGTTCACGTATACGCACGCTCGCACACAGAGCTCACGCGTACGGTCAGGCGACCTAGCCCTAACTGATTTTACTATAAAGAACGTAAAATTCCGGTGGACGCACGGAAAATATCGGCTTCCTTTTTTAAATTTTTATGGAAAACACGCAAATTTCTCAATGTTCCACTGAAAAATTTCATTTATATAAGCACTTTTTTAACTTATTGTCGTAATCTTTACGTTTCATGAAATTTTACTATTAATTTCAGTAAAAATTCTGGAAAATATTTTAAATTTCTGTTACGCAAAAGTAAATTTTGATTCATTTCCATGAAAATTTATGATTTATTTCCTAAAAACCTGAAGAATTGCACATTTGTCACCGAGTTACTGTGATTTCACAGTAAAAATTACTCAAAAATTCTCTCCGTGGACAGTAAAATCCATATGAAAATGTAGCGTGTAACAAAGGTTGGTATTTAACAAAGCACGCATTATTTTTACTATACAGCATACAGGACTCGCGCCAATGCGATAATAGTTGCAAATGTAATATGCACGCATCATTTTTACTGTACGGTGTGAGAATCATTTTTACACTTCTATACCAAGTCTTAGAATTCCGAACTGGCAGTAAACTGTTATACTTTTCTAGCACTGAATATTAGAATTCTGGCAACCAGTGTTATGATTTGAGGCCGTATTTTTCTCCGTGTGGGTATAAACGTTTAGTTAAAAAAATATATATTGTACGGTAACGACAAGATTGATTTTGTTGCTTCCAAAATTCAAAGATTGACAAATGTTGATTTGTTTAAAAGAATAACTAGAGTTGACTGCCTCGTATATGTATCGTTTTATTTTAACGTAACCTTGAGGGGTTACCCCCACCTGCGATTTTGAAAAAATCGATCTTTTTTTATTGCATTTTTTTGAAGTATAAGTATCTGAGAATATGTCCTGAAAATTTCAAGTCGATCCGAACAAAATTGACTGAGATAAGAGCGTTGAAAGAGAAGAATCCGTGAATTGAAGAACTGAAATTGAAACTTTAAACGCGTTTTTCTCAAAATGGCATTTCTGAAGTCGGTGACCAAGATTACTCGAACCCTAATGAACCGATCTTCTTGAAATTTTGCAGGCTTATTTAATACGTAAAAATGTAGTCTTTAATCGTTCGATTTTTTTTTTCGAAAAAATGGCCGTTTTATAGCCAAAAAACGGCCGTTTTTTTTCGTTAAAATCGAACCATTAACGTTGACTGTCCGCCATTTTGTGAAAAATGAATATTTTTTTAAATCCTTCGATTAGAGACTAGTTTATACTTATATTTGACTAAGTCCATCCGCATTTTTTTTCGGATGATCCACTTCGCCGCAATGTTGGTCACCGCAAACCGTGTATATAAAAACATTATTTCATTGACGGCCATTTGCCACTAAACAATGTAATATTTTTCAATAAAAAAATTACTGATAGTTCTTCAAGATGTGTTCTTTAAGATGGTATATTGATCGATTAAAAAAGTTTTGTAGTTTTCTTTAAAAAAATTAATGAAAAAGGCCTTTTTTTGCGCTACACGTGGGGGTAACGCGTTAACGTTATCATCTTGCCCCGAGTTTTCCTACTTTCCGGCGAATCATTTTCAATCTTTCACTGTTATATTCTCGAGGAATCGTCGTGTGCACCTTTGCTGAGCGATACGAAGACGATCATCCAGACGACGGCCAGATTGAAGGCAACTTGAAACTTGAGCGTCACGACGCCGGGCTCGGGTTCGTTGAGATGATGCCTCTGGAGCACGACGCCGCTGAAGTAATCGGGCACCGTCTCCGTAATTTTGTAATCCGTCATGTTGTGCAGCATCCTCGTGTCGTCGCGATAGAGCAAAAACGGCTCGGCCCAACGATATCTGTCCTGCTTCGTGATGAACGAGTCTCTGTACGTAAAAAAGAAAAAGATTTTTTTAAAAGCGCATATTCGTGAGTCGCCGATGGGGAATTGAGGGAATTGAGGAAATTTGAGGAATGTTGAATTTGCGATAAAAACACGCGTGGCAAATGAATAAAACACCTGAAGTAGACGAACATCCAGGACACGCCGATAATACTGTAGATACCGATGAAGGCTTGAGCAACGAGCAACGCGATTCCCACGCCGTGAAAAATTGGCGATATTCGCCACATGTCGACCGCACCTGCCGCCAGCCTCTGACCCAGGCATACTTGGAGCGTGAGTAATGGAATACCGAGGATCAGCGAGAGCACCAGAAACTGTACAATGAAATTGGCTGAAACACGAAAAATAAAAACGATTGTTTTTATTTTAATTTTTTTTATTATAATGCGAAATAGAGGGCACACGAATTTGATAATTTTGTAGGTTTCTTTTCGGAGCTCAGAATCGGAGATCAGCCGACCAATTGATCTTTAAGTTGAGTTTAAGTTAGCGTTGGAGAAAAAAATTCTTTTTCTCTCTATCGGCTTAAGGGGGAATACACCTTTGTGAATTTTTTTTTTGCATTTCTTTTATTGGCTTAAGGTAAATGTCCCAATTATTGAACAGGTCCCAATTATTGAACACTATCTTGTATTTTTATTATTTCTCATTCACCTGCATGCATTTACTTATTTATCAAAATTTCATTACATATATGGAACTTTTAGCTATCGAAATGTTACCTTACTTGTGCAAAAAAAGCTTCAATTAATGGAGAAAAAAAATATTTAATCAGCAACGGTGACCCGCTTTGACGTCTCGTGGTAACTGTTTATCGTTTTTGCTAAGACGCGCCGCTTCATGCGTGAGGGCATAAAAAATTCAAAAACTGTCGCATCTCAAAAAGTAAAGGCGTTTCAGGTTCCTCAGAAAAATTCTTACAAATAACAATTTAAAAAGATGTTTTTAATTAATTATTTGTTAAAAAATACGGTGTTCGATCATTGGGACATAGAAAATGCAGTATGTCCCAATTATTGAACACTCGAATTCTCCAAGATGGCGTCATTAAACCCATCAAAACATCGAGACAGTAAACATGTGACAGATCGTGTGAAACGGATTTATTCAAAGAAAAACTGTAAGTTCCTGAATAAACTTACCTTTGTTCTTTTAATAATAACTCTAAGATCGTCAAATATATTTTTTATTTGTATTTTCGTGCAATAAACACAAAAAGAAAAGTAAAAAGAGAATATAACCTAAATGTAACCTAAAAATACGAATGTAATGTTCAATATTTTTTGCTCTCCGATATTTCAGGGACAAAATTTCCAGAGGGAAAGAGAATTCTCGAGAGTGTTCAATAACTGGGTCATGCCTGTTCAATATCAGAGACATAGGCACTTCCAGTGTTCAATAATTGGGACATTTGCATGCTTCACATTGTTATTCTTTTTTTTAATTTGAAATCATTTAAAAATAATTTAAAGGGTGATTTTTCGAAAGTAAAAATATCAAAGTATCGGTTGAACATGGAATGGATGGTTTTTTCTTGATTTTATATTTTTTTCTCACCGAATTCAATCCCCCAGATCCCTTAGCTGTTCAATAATTGGGACATTTACCCTAAAAGGACCCTTGAGTATCCAAAAATGATATTTAAAATGTTTTATTGTATGGCCCAGGCATCACCGATTAAAGGTAAACACGAAATTTCCATGATTTTACAGTACTTGAAACTTTAAACGCGTTTTTCTCGAAACTATGTTTATAGACACGGGCGTATGCGTAGCGCCTCGAGTTTTCCATCGAATTGAATTCACATTTTAACTGTAGCTTCTTGACAACATTTTCTCGTCCAGTACGTAGGATATTTTTTCGACGAGTTGAAATTTAAAAATTTTATGATCGATATTCGACCGATTTTTTTACGAAAAAGAAACAACTTTTTTTCATATTAACGCAATTTTTTTTTAAATCGCTATTTTGAAATACCCCTACGTACTGGACTAGTTTTTTATATCTAGTTTCGAAATAGTTTTCGTTTTTCGTTCTAGCTTGAAAATTAAGACCTGTGCGAATACGCCCGTAGAGGACTGTGAAAAAAAGGAGTTTTCTTTCATCGACAAGGCTTACCTAGTTGAAATTTTTGAAAATATCATTTTTTTATTTCCGACGGATTTTAAAAACACAACATTTGTAAAGATATTGTTTTGACAATTTCAAGTCGACTGGTTCGAAATTGACGGAGTTATGGGTGTTTATAGGTAGGTTCCGCGAACCTGCGAACTTTATACGCGTTTTTTTCAAAATCACTTTTTCAAGATGGGTGACTAAGATATCTGAAAAATCACTGCACCGATCAACATCAAATTTCTTAAGCTTCTTTTACATACCAAAAAGCAGTGCTTGGACAAGTTTTTCGTCGCCTAGTTTTTGAAAATCAATATTTTATTGAATCTTTCGTCCAAGCACTCGATAATTTTTTGCAAAAACGATATACGTTTGATTTTTTATTTCGGATGATTTATCGCCAAGCAGTAGTGGTCACAGTAAAGGACGATTTTTAAACAGCGGTCTGCACAATCGATCGTATTTACCATATTAATGAGTATTTATCGATACAAAAATTGTAAAAGATACTTAAAACCTTACTGATCAATGAAATTAAAAAAAAAATTGAAAACCTGCACATGGTTCCCCAGAAAAAAAATCGCGCAAATTCGTCATCTTTCCGGCCACGAGCTAACCCGTTGAATTAAGGGGAGAGGTACCCTAAGAGAGACATGTCCTGAGCCTTAAGGATGTTGAGTCCCTATGAAACATGTTAATGTTAATTGTTCAATAAATAGTTTCTTAATCGTCATGAAATTTTTACACGACCTCCTGAATACTTCATGTAAAAACATACCAAATTTTCAGAATTCTATCATCATTACTTCAACCTCCTTAAGGGTTGAAATAAAAAATGATAAGAAAATTCGGAAAATTTGGTATGTTTTTGTATGAAGTATTTAAGAGGTCGTGTTAAAATTTCACGACGATTAGGAAGCTCGTTATTAAAAAATAAACATTTTGTTAAGAACAATTTTTAAAAGAAATAAAAAAAAATGTATCAATAAACTTCGTTTTGTTTCCGTTGCTTTCAGTATATTCTAGATATTATAAAATTGAGAGGTCAAAAAAAAAAACTTATTGCAAAGTTACATCAGTTTCCATAAAACAACATTTAATTTGTGAATGTTAATTGTTCAATAACGAGCTTCCTAATTGTCGTGAAATTTTTACACGACCTCTGAAATACTTCATACAAAAAAATACCAAATTTTCAGAATTTTATCATCATTTGCGATTTGGGACTCAACATCCTTAAAAAGTGCTGACGAAATTCATCCCAAAAAAGAAAATCACGAAAACCAGCTTTTTCTCGGCCTTAAATACTCAAATAATCAAATCTAATTAAAAAAAAAAACACAAATGAAAAATTAGGCTAGTATCTTTGTCCACGAAAAGTTGAAGGACCACCAAGAACAGAAAAAAATTCGAACAGACTAATCAGAATGGATCATTAGGCTCGCTCACCTCCAAACTGGATGCTAAGAATGGCGAAGCGACTAATGTTGAAGATCCCGAGAGTGCATCCGAGGCAGGCGAGGGCAGGGCTCAAGGGATGAGGCCACCTTCCCAGGGGATTTTCATCCTCGTCGTCGTCGTCGCCTCTCTCGTTTTCGCGCTCCGAGTCCCTCTGTCTTTCGCAAATTCTGCAAATAAAAAAGAGAAGCTCGACATTACGAGGCTCGCAATGCCCTTTTCCCCGTTGGCGATTTTTTTTTGCTTTCGATCGGCCAATGAGTTTCTCGCGAACGTAGAGGTGACGCCGATAAAAGTGGGACAGGAAAACAAAATCAAAAAATATAATTCGTAAACGGGGCAATGGAATAGAGGCGTGCAGAATGTGATGAGGGGCTTGGAGGTTCATCCGATCGTCACGAAGCCAGCGCATGCCGTTTGTGCACTAACCACGCGCTACTATGATCCAACACGACCCACTTGCCCCTCTGTCATTTTTTTTCCTTCTCCTCTTTTCATTCCACAACGCTTCGCAACTGTATATTCTGGCGTGTAATCGGCTCACGACCATGAAAATTGCCAATACGCCTTGTTCGCTCGCGTGAAAGCCCCTGCCCCTATTACGATTTATCATATCCAACCTACATTTCTCACGGGAAACCTCAGAAATTACGAGCTGCTCGTGACTTATCGTCACCCGTATACGTGCACGTGCAAACGCCTCAAACGCCGAAGGACGCAACTCCGTTTCGAGGCCACATTGCTTTTCGGAAAGATAAAAGTATCGGTCGACAACCGAGCTTCTTTATCTCCCGATTACTGTAAAAATTCCAGTGTCCGTCTGAACGTTCGATCTTTTTTTCGCGCTGAAATTGAGCCGACGACGATTTTGTGAAATTTCGTCCGTCTGTTTGAACGACGTTGACGTGAAAAAGGCTAAAGTTCTTTTTTCGCGAACCTTCGATTTGTGGTTATTAACGCTTGCAGAATGGCCCGGCAACTCGATTCGTTTGGATATCGTTCAGCATTTATGGAGAGGCTTTTTCGATAAATACTCGGTGGATAATAGTTTTGTTAACTTCAATAATTATCTGACTCGATTTTTTTTTATTCCTTGGTGTTTTGTTACCTTTCCTATGCGACGAAATAAAGAACTTTTTGTAACTATACAGAAAAGGTGTTTTTCTTTTAATTTACAGTGTTTTTTATAATTGTTATTCTTTTGATATTGGTTGGTGAAATTCTCGTAATATTCGTGATCGTAACTCTTGTAATATTCGTAATTATAATTCTTTGAATATTCGCAATTATAATTCATTAAATATTCGTAATTATAATTCTTCAAATATTCGTAGTTGTAATTCTTTGAACGCTCGTAAATAAAATCATTTGAATATTCATAATTGTAATTCCTGCAATATTCTGCATTGTAATTATTTTGACCCGGCGCGGTCGCCCCAGGAGAGTTTCGTTTCAAGCGAAATTCCACTTTGAAGTTCCCGGCAACTATTAGCAATTTATGGCAACCAATAACCATTGGACTTAAACAATCATGGATTCAGATTCTCGAAAGATTCAAGAGTAGTCGTGAATTTGTTGAGATTTTTGTAAAGCGATTCAAGACGTTGAAAACCGCATGCGGTTAATATTCGTAATTGTAATTCTTTTAATATTCGTAATTGGAATTCTTTTAAAGCTCGTAATTTTAATTCTTTTAAAATTCGTAATTGTAATTCTTTTGATATTCTTAAATGTAGATCTCTTAATATTCTCAATTGCAATCCTTCTGATACCCCTAATTGCCATTATTTTAATATCCCTAATTGTCATACCGCGAAGGGAAGATTCTACTTTGGAACTTTGAAACAGGCTAGAGTGGAAGAAAATGATCTCGAACAGTCAAAAGGCATTTTGTATGTCGCAGGCATTGCTGATTAAGCGTAAGTTAATTTTTTTTTGATACTTTATTTTTTTTTTAACTTCAAACGCGTTTTTTTTCAAACCCACATTTTTACGCCGCTTGCTGCTAAAATTTCCAAAACTACTCAACCGATTGTTATGAAATTTTAACCACACATTCTTCATAAACCTTTATTCTCGACACACCTAAAAATACAATTATTTTTTTGCGGCCATTTTATTATTTTTGCATGTACGTTACCAATTTTAGTTTAGCCGGTTGCTGGTGTCATATTGAACCTTAAGCTTTGAAAAAATTCTCTTTCAGATAGCCCATTTTCAAGATTTTAACACCAGCGCAGACTCACCTATTAATCGAGGCATTAAATTATGTTTTTGTGTATAAAAAGTGCATAAAATACACGATTTAAAAAAAATATGTATTTCAAGAGTGTATTTATTAAGCCTAACAAACCCTACATCAATATCTTTATTAATAATCTCAATACTTGTAATTTTATATTGGTAATCGTAATCCTTAAATATAATTCTTTAAATATTAGTAATCGTATTTCTTTTAATTTTCTCAATTCCGTTTTTTATATATAAGTGTTTTTTTCTTCGTAATTCGTATATAACCCCTAAAACGATATGACCGTAAAATCCATCGGCATCCAAAGGGAACTGTATTCTGATAAAGAATCGTGGTTCGATCGTATTTGATCGTGGCTACGATGAAGATCGATCTCTAAAATACGAGAGCAACGGCTAAGGATCGATGACACAAGCAAAGAAGAAAAGCCGGTTTGTTCACTCGTCCCCTCTTGGTTTTCAAACACATCCTTGTGATGGTATTTCCATCGATAGATCTCAAGCCCCAGACCGCACTACGCGTCAGGCAGGCGGCAAAAAAGCCGACGAAACTAAGAATTCTCGACAACCAATGGAGAAAAAAAAGCATCAAACCTTGAGAAGGACAAGGGCGTCATGCATGAGGATTCTGAACAAGGTAAGTAATACTTTTTTTTGTTTCGTTATAATTCCTCACATCTCTACTACACCTTCCATTAGGGAGTGGTAATAATTATGCACGTGTATTATTTAAATAAGTAACGTAATTGTAGTAAGTAACGACGATTATTTAAATATATGACGGCTTCTTGGCCTGGTGATGATCTGGAATGATGGGTACATTCAATTGTTGTTAATTTTATATTAATAATGATCCATAACGCTTACTATTACTTTTTATTATTGCCTTACTATTGCATTTAATTATTAATTATATATAACATAATATTAAATATAATATTATATTATTAACCCTCGATCCGTGAACCTGGGTCCGTTTTCGTCCTGCCCAAAATCATTTTCTTCGCAGGTTGCTTAATATTTAATGGAAAAAAAATATATCAAAAGTAAAAAAGAAAAAGAAAACCCTATTTTTCCTTGAGAAGTATGGCCTGAAGATCGATGATGGTTCTTTTTCAGATTTTTTCGTTGACAATTGTTAGTTTGGTAGTGCAAAAACAAAAACGACCCAGGTTCACGGGATTAAGGTGCCTCAAATACCTTCACCGATTAAGGGTTAATTAGGTATTATTATTATCGCTATGATGATGATTATTGTTATTATTATGTGATAATTCCGAAAAATTATTCCTGTTTTGATATTTACTACCATCATAATTAAAGATTGTCATTATTAAATATATAACAATTCTCGATTTTTGTATAATTATTTAATTATATGGTCCAAAGATACCATCATTTAATTATATAATAATTTAGATATTTTTATTATAATCGTTCTTGTAATTTAGCAATATAAGTTGGACTACTATTATTATTATTATTATTATTATTATTATTAACAATAATAATTATTATTATTATCAATATTGTCGGTAATTACGCGGGCACACGTCTATTATTTAAATAATGAAAGTGGGAGCGGTGATCATTCATATGAATAACAAGTCATTAAATATATTGTTATAGTTATTGAAGTTGCTTGTTCTTGTTGTTATTATTGCGAGATGGGCAATAAGATAACCGAGGAAGTCGTCTTCTCTGGGGCTTCCTCGACGATAAACAAAAGCACCAAAGGCTATTTAGACCTCACGGGGATATTAACAGAGTCATATAGCTCTCCCGGAAGTGGTGTCGCGCCCTCCGCATTCAGACAATGACTTGTACACCTTGCCACGATTCTCCGCTCCTGTGGCGGCGCGTATTTATTTCAAGCAGCTTCACGGGCTTCGCCTTTCGTATCGTCCGACTTTGCTCGAAAAGGATTTACCGTGCAACAGTTCGCGAGGCGAGAGAAAATTTGATTGGGAAACAAAACGAATGTGAATCGGCATCGAAAATAATCGAATCGATAACAAAAAATTCAAAAATCGATAATAAAATCAATTTCAATCGGTAACGAAATTAATTGGAATCGGCAACAAAATGATTTAGGAACAAGATAAATTAGAATCGGTAATAAAATAAATTAGAATCGGTAATTAAATGAATTACAATCAGTAATAAAAATAAACTTGAATCAGTGACAAAAAAAATAGAATGAAAAAAAACAATATTCCAAGTAGCGATAAAAGATTGAATCAGTATAAAAAAAATTTGAATAAAAAAAAACAAAATTAAAATCGGTACAAAAATTTCACGTTTCCGTATTACTCGTTAGTATCACATGCGTTTACAAACTCTTTTCCGTTTCTCGTGGCTCTAAGGCCTCGATTATCCTGATATAATCCGTGAGTCTTCGAGACAAAAATATTGACGATATCGAAGTTGGCATCGTTGGAATGCAACGAAACGTGTGTTTTTCCCAACTGCAATTTTTTTTCTTGCCAATTCAAAGAATTGGCAAACTTTTTTTTCATTCTCATTAGAGACCTACAACCTAACTCTATCGAAAAATATTTTCGATAACAATAAAAATGGAGAAAAAGGAAATGAAAAAGAATCTCGGTTGCGTTCCAACGATGCAAACTCCAGCAGCATAAACATTTCCGGATAAAGTTTCGAAAAGCCCATACCTCTGATTAATTTGGAATTTCGTGTTCCTATGTATTTTGACTCGCTGATCACGAATATCATATTGAAAATACTCGCAAATTTGAACTCGGTGCGATGGTCTAGTGGTTAGCGTGCTTGCCACTAAACCTGCGGACCGGGAGGTCCCGGGTTCGAATCCCAGTCGCGTACATTTCGTCGTGAAATGTTTTTCTTCGGCATTTCGCGGCGAAATAAGACTAGCTCCACAACTGGGGGGCGAACTTGATGGCCGGCTGTATTGGTATAGGTTTTCCGCAGTTTCCCTATACCCATGACAGAAATGTCATGATGAATATGATACAGAGGGGGAAGTCGGCTGCGGCCGCAAGGAGGGGGGGAATAGGGACAAAAAAGTGAAGAAAGAAGTGTGGAAAAAGAAACAGTGGAGGAACGAAACAGTCACAGTGGAGGAAAATAATAGGTAACAAACGCGAACAGCGTGTACCTTAGGAAAAAACAATTTACTCGCAAATTTGATTTTCAAGGTCAACACTCACGAAATCTGATTTTTTTTCTAAATTTTCTTTCTAAAATAAAACTGTTTTTCTGTTTTATTTTAGTAAATATTAATTTTAGAGAAAAACGTTTCCTACGAAAGTTGCAGCCTATGAAAGTATTGATCTTTTATGTTCTATACAAGGGTTGTCTAAAACCATTCCATTCCGACAAAAATGGGATAATGGTCCAACTAGTGAAAATTGCTTAGCTTCATTAGGTTCGATATTATCTACCTATCTATAGTAACGGATCGGTAGCAACAAGAAATATAGATAGATAATGTTCATTAGCCCACACAAACCCAGAGAAAAGAACCAAATTCAAACTGAAACAAAACCAACAAAAAAATCCAAACACAAATCTAAACAAAAACGCCCAAACAACCCAAAGTAAAAAAACGAAATTACATAAAAAGCCCAAGCAAGCCCAACAAAAAAACCAAACTCAAACAAACCCAAACAAAAAATGCAAAAATAGTATATAATACGAAAAGCAATTGTAATAAAAGAAAAAAAAATGAAAAAAAAATCAAAGCAAAGAAACGCACTTTAAAGACTAAACTTCAACCTTCCCGCGGTAAAGTGCGTAAGTAGATAATATCGAAACTAATGGAGCTGAGCAATTTACACTTATTGGACCATTATCGCATTTTTCTCGAAACGGAATGGTTTTAGATAAAAACTTCATAGAACATAAAAGATCAATATTTTCATAATCTATAACTTTTATAGGAAACATTTTTCTTTAAAATGAATATTTACTAAAATAGAACAGAAAAACTGTCAAAAAGTCAATTTTCGTGAGTGTTGACCTTGAAAATCAAATTTACGGGTATTTTCACTATGATATTCATAATCAGCAAGTCAAAATACATGGGTATACGAAATTCCAAATTAATCAGCGATATGGGCTTTTCGGAAGTACACCCATATTTCCGATAAAATTGGCTTTAAATCAAATGGGGTTGAGGTTTGCATCGTTGGGACGCAAAATCATATTTTGCAAATTCGTTGAAGATCGCTAAATAAGAATGCTAAAAAATGTTTGACGTCGTTTTTCTATCGCAAATCTGCCCAAAGAAATTTGGGTAATTGACATAAAAACACTTTCGTTGCATCCCAACGATGCAAATTTCAGCCCCATTAAGGATGTTGAGTCCCAAATCGCAAATGATGATAAAGTTCTGACAATTTGGTATGTTTTTTTATGAAGTATTTCAGAGGTCGTGTAAAAATTTCACGACAATTAGGAAGCTCGTTATTGAACAATTAACATTCAGAAATTAAATGTTGTTTTATGGAAACTGATGTAACTTTGCAATAAGTTTTTTTTTTGACCTCTCAATTTTATAATATCTACAATATACTGAAAGCAACGGAAACAAAACGAAGTTTATTGATACATTTTTTTTTATTTCTTTTAAAAATTGTCCTTAACAAAATGTTAATTCTTTAATAACGAGCTTCCTAATCGTCGTGAAATTTTAACACGACCTCTTAAATACTTCATACAAAAACATACCAAATTTTCCGAATTTTCTTATCATTTTTTATTTCAACTCTTAAGGAGGTTGAAGTAATGATGATAGAATTCTGAAAATTTGGTATGTTTTTACATGAAGTATTCAGGAGGTCGTGTAAAAATTTCATGACGATTAAGAAGCTATTTATTGAACAATTAACATTAACATGTTTCATAGGGACTCAACATCCTTAAATCAAAAGTATCACCAACACGCGATGAGAAAAAAAAATTAGCGGTTCGTTGACAATTGACCAAAGTTTCGCTAATCAATTTGGCGAATTTGTACGACAATAAGATGCATCCCATACGTCGCATCTAACGTTGCCGTCTCGCGATGAACTTATTCCCAATCTCGACACATCGCATTAATTTTCGTTCACCTTCAGCGCGCATTGAAAAATGACAAGACATTTATACACACGTGTGTAAGGCACTCTAATGCGCACTGATCGGCAGTGTACGTCAGTAAATGTTGATTCGTCGAAACGAAAATTACTTTCCTCGTTCGTTATTTTCCGCGGTATTCCTGAGGTAAAATGACGCCTCGCGACGCGTTGTAATTGAATTCATACTTGCACAAGCGATAGGAACGATAATACTCGCTCAGTTCGACTTTATTCGAGTTGCTGAAAATCTCGGCAACTTGCACCATTTTACGTGACATTGGAAATAAAATAGTAGTACGGAGGTAATAACCCCTAAATGCCCTAATTGCGGTCGATTATATTCGATGCGATATACGCATATTTATCCATGTACATGTAGTTATATTTTCATTGCCAACAACCATAATGATATCGCGCGTGTATAAAAAATTGATCAAGGCTTTGCAATGATCGGAACTGGTTTTGCCCATAGCGTGCTCGAAGCTATGTTTACGAGCCTTTCGATGTACGCCTTGACAGTATGCTCAAAGCGTCAAGCCCGGAGGCCGTGCGGCAGGAGTCTCATCCACGTGGACGAAAAAAATTAGGAAGCACTTCTCACATCTTCAAATCTTCTTGGATTAGATTCATTGCGAAACAGTGTGGAAAAGTAGTTTTTTTTCTTCTCGTTTCATCAACGAACGATGAATTATCTGCGGGCGATCTACAGATTTTCAATGCCACCTACAGATCGATCGAAATACACGGATCGATAGAAATTTCTACATTCATTACTTTTTTGGAGGAATCATTTCGGAATGCCAATATTGTAAAGGAAATTCATTTTTGACAAATTGTCAATTAGTCAATTTATAAGATATTTACAGGGCATATGGACCGACACTATTTTTTGGGGGATTGGGGATATCATTTGCTACTTTTTTCACCATTAGACCCTATGGCCTAAGTGTCACGGTAATTAAGATGTGATTTTTTTTCGGTTTTTTAATTACCCTAACTTTCGCCTTTAAGTCGTTATTACTTTTTTGTTTGTGGTTAACTTTTGTGGAATAACTTTTGTTATACTCTCCAATGTATGTTTATTATGAATAAATCATTATACGATACAATTGGTTTAAAGAAAGTGACTCGTGAGCTTCCACTCTTAAAATGCGCGAATGTATGAAAAATGTCAACTCCTAAATTCATTATAAAAAAGAACTAAAAGCTATTTTGAACTTAGCGTGGTTTTAAATCGTTCTATAGTTTATACCCTTTCCAACGTTATGCTATATGGCATAGAAATCATTCATTATGTGCTCAAAATAAAGAGAATAAGTTGTTTTTTATAATGAATTTCGAAGTTGAAATTTTTCATACACATTCTCAAGACTGGAAGCTCAAGAGTCACTTCCTTGAAAATATTTGTAGAAAATAGTGCTTTATTTACAAAAAAAAACATTCTAATGTTTAAATTTATAATAAATCCACATTGCAGAATACAACAGAAGTTGTTTCGTGCTGCTACAACCACAAATAAAAAAGTTATGATGATTTGAAGGCAAAAGTTCGATTAATTAAAGAAAAAAAAAACGAAAAAATCATATCTCGATTACCGTGACACTTACGACATATAGGCCGATAGAAGCGTGAAAAAATTAGGAAATAACCCTCTCAATCCCCCAAAGAAATGTGTCGGTCCATACGCCAAACATTCTGTATATATATGAATATATTATAAGGAACAAATATATCGTCAAAAAAAATATATCGTGTTGATTAATCGACGATCAACCATCTCGATATTTTTTTTGTCATACCAGTTGCTCCTCGATAACTGGAGTTCGAGATTTTTAACATTAATTTCGGTGGATCGGAAATACTGACGCGAATTACTGAAATTCGCTCGATCGAAAGGTCGATCTGAATCGATCAATTTAATTATTCCCCACCAACTCGGATCCAAATCTTTCTTACAAGAAAGATCACTTAAGGCCTTAGCCCCAGTAACCGGTATAAAATCATGTGCGAATTTAACCATTTTTTTCGTATGAAAAAGTGATTTTACTGATAAAATTAATTACACATCTGTTTGGTATGAATATCAAGCCGTTAGAATTTTTTTTCCGATGTAAAAAATGGCCGACTACTCGAAACTTGTCGAAACAGCTTTTTTCCAATTGGCGTGACAAATAACTTCAACAATTTTCACTCGATTTACTTCAAATTTAAAAGTTATGTTCCTAATTGCATTTCGCAGAGAAGTACCCACGAAATTTCTGATTAATCGAAAACTTTTCATTTGATGAGCAATTTATGAACAGTCAGAACGAAATTTTTCCCTGAAAATTCATTTCTTAAGTTCAAATACGTACAATTTTGAATAAAACAATATTTTTTAAATTCCGTACGTACTTCTCTAGGTATTCTAATGTAGATTGACGAGAATTTTTATTTTTTGTTCTAGGTAAAAAATTGCGGATGGCAAATGTCACGCCGCGGAGCGCCTAAAAAAAGATAACAAAATAAAATATTAGTAGTCGGCCAAATATATATATATTTTCTAACAGCTTGATATTCACGCCAAAAAGATGTGTAATTGATTTTATGAGAGAATCACTTTATCAAACGAAAAAAAAATTGTTAAATTCGCACATGATTTTTTACCCGTCACTGTGGCCTAAGACTTTGTAACACTTTATAACATATATAACATATATGTTATAAAGCATTGAAATCTATTAGATGCGTATTTTTTTTATCGACTAACTATTTTAAGGGGGGGGCACTCCCCCAAAAAAGGCGTGTCGGGGGGTGATTGCAGCTTCACCCACAAGAAGTCCACCGATCTGAGTGAAACGAAAACCACAATTCTTCTCATGCAAAGCGATTATAAATTCACTATAAAAGTATCGAAAAAAAATCAAATTAAGGGGTGACACGCCTTTCTTGGAGCGGTGGCTTACCCCCTTAAACCGGTATTTACACCGATAAAAAGAAATACGTGTCCAATAGTTTCCAATGCTTCATCACATATATGTGTTTCATCAAAATCGAAGGTGGACACGTTCACAAAGCTTCACGGCGAGTGGTCATAATACCTCCGCCATTTTTACCTTTTTTCAAGCAACAAAAATCATTTTGTAAACTAGAATTGAGAAATAAAAAGTGCCTGTGACCCTGAAAAGATATATACATTCCCTACCCTTAAAAAAAAATCTTGAAAATCGACTAAAATTTGGCGTTCTATATGGAGCGCCCCCCTCAAGTGATGTTCCTTCTCACATTGGTACCGCAGAATTTGTACCTGACACGCTGCCTTCGTTGACTATAATAAAAGTAGCGATGGCAGCTCGTCGTGTCGTGGTCCATCGTCATTCGCCACTCGATAACTTCACCACTGCAAATTGTTCTAACGGAAGAACGAAGAATTTCCGCACTCGAGTGTACGAGAACATCGAATGTTTGATCGAAAACCGATCGAGTCGATGATACCACTAATCAACTTTGCCTCACTGGATATACTTCGGGCTTCAGACGACCCGATACTTTTTCGCAAAAGCAAACCGTCATTGCTCTTCTGCAAATCTCTCTCTCTCTCTCTCTCTCTCTCTCTCTATTTTCCGTCCACGAAAAGTCCAATTTCGAACGAATTTCACTTCAATCGCTGGACCTTTTGCAGTAATATTCTCGGCCGCGATATTCGAACGCCGCGAATTCAAGGCCCACAGATATCGCAACGTAAATCTCGCTTGTCAAAACGCAAGCCAAAAACAGCAAAGAAAAAGCGATTTACGACTTTCGGTTAACAGTGTCAGGCCATATAAACACGTGAGTTATCGTTCGAATTCAATCCTGCGCGATTCATAACGTACTTTCGTCGAGCATTCCGTTTCAGCCACAACACTTCATTTTTTTTAACGCAAAACTCCCGTTATTGCTTGTATTATTATTATTTGATTAAAGAAAGTGATGAGATTCTGTTCGATTTTATAAGATCGAATTGTAACGTCGCGAGTTTTGATATCGGGAGCCATACAGATCCCAACTTAGCCGGTGTCTGACACGCACTGGCCAACTCCACTTACTGCAACGTTTCGCGCTCCCTCGTTCCCCTTCTGGCGATGTCGCGAGTCCGAGACTCTTCTCTCGCTCGTTTCTTCTCTTGTGACGGACCTTGACGCGGCTCTTGCGTCGCCACCGCCATATATATATATATATATATATATATATATATATATATATATATATATATATATATATATATATATATATATATATATATATATATACACACACACACATAGATACATACATACATACACACATACATACATACATACATACATACATACATACATACATACATACATACATACATACATACATACATACATACATACATACATACATATATATATATATATATATATATATATACACACACACATATATATATATATATATATATATACAGGGTTATAAACGGATAATCCTGCAGTTGTTGATAGGTCGGATCATGTCCTACTATACGCTGGAATTTCAGTTTAGTAAAAATCTCACGATTTTTTGAGCATTTTGTGATTTTTTGAAAAAAAAATAATCTGATTTGGGTTTTTCGCATGCCATTTCTACAAAGGTTATCAATCGACAATAACTAAGCAATTTTTTTAAGTAATTGGCACGACATGCGAAGTACATTTTTTTTTACACCGCAGGCTATCAATATCAGATGTTCGAACGGGTTTGTATGAAAATTCTACATAAAATCTTTTTTCATAAAGTTTCCTTAACATTTAAGGTCAAAGAGAAGACTTTCCTAGATAAAACAAATAACGAAGAGTATTTTTTTTTTTAAAGCGGGTCAAAAAAAGTTATCATTTGCAGAAATTTCATGCGAAAAATGAAAAGTAGAAGATTTTTATCTCAAAAACTTTTAGTAAACCGAAAAGGACATAATCTGACCTATCGACAGATGCAGGATTATCTATTGATAACAGGACACCCTGTATGTGTGTGTGTGTGCGTTTGTGTGTACAGGGTGTCCCTCTTATCTCTGCCACCCAAAATAACGCGGTAATTATCGACGTCACAAAAAAATGTTCCAGACAACAGTTGTACGGTGTGAAGGGGGCCAGAAAATGCGACCAGTTTTTTTTTCATTTCGTCGAAGGCGCTGACGCATAGCGAAGGTCACCTCCACTTTTTTCGATGGAATGGTGGCCTTTTTTTCCAACCATCTTGTGGAGCACCTCAAGCCGCATAAAAAACATGGGGGGGGGGTCAAAGTCGCTCAAGGTCATTCAAGGTCAGTGTCGATGATACAAATCTAAATATCTCGGATCAGGACCAAATATTTGGTAGTGATCCGAGATATTTGGATTTGTAGCTCATTTTAATAGGTGTCCTTGAATGACCTTGAACGACTTTGACCCCCTAATGTTTTTTATCCGGCTTGAGGTGCTCCACAAGATGATTGAGAAAAAATGTACTATTCCATTTTAAAAAGTGGACGTGACCTTCCCTGTGCGTCAGCACCTCGACCGAAGTAAAAAAAAATGGTCGCATTCGATGGCCCCCTCCACACCGTACAACTTTTGTCTGGAACATTTTTTTGTGACGTCGACAATTACCGACTTATTTCGGGTGGCAGAGATAAGAGGGACACCCTGTATATTTACACACTCGGACATACACACAGCACTCATATATATATATGTGTATGTATGTCTTATGAACTTGACGTATAACTGTACAACGCGTCACGTGACGAGACGATGCCTCGCGGACGACGCACGTGTCCCCGTCTCGAATGTGTACGATCAAACAGCACTTTGCTCATCCGAAGAAAATCTCGGCGTACCTCTCGGTTATTATGCTACCCACGTACTTTTTTCCGCACGAAATTTGCGTTTTTCGACACCGCGATAGTCCTAGATGATTCTAACTAGAAATAATTTTTTTTTTTCGTTTTTTTTTGTTTGTCGAATAACCAGGAATTACATTTTTTTAATGGGAAAAAAATATCTTCGGACAGATATAATTTGCGTGTAGGAAGTCGGCCCACTGGGCCGAATTGCTCCCTGGTAGGTGGGATCAAGTAGAGACGATCGCAAATGGTCAGACGCGATAATTCGCCATTATTTTACTCGAGTTTTTAGCTAAAATCGCGCGATAGTCGAACAAGGTTCCAAATTTCAACCGAAAATTTTGTACGCTCTGAATGGAGCTACAAATAAACATTTGAGGAATTTTGAATTGCGGATGAAGCAGTGTTGTACATAAAATTGCCTCGGTAAATGATGAGAATTGGAGGAAAAATATTGGCTGTGTTTGAAAGTCAAATAAAAAATTGAAGCACGGAATTTATCGAAGTATAAATATTGAGGTGAGCAAAATGAAATGAAATGGAATGAGTGGTGATTTTTTGTGAGCTTTTTCCTATAATATGTTCCGAGTCGAAAAGTGGATCGAAATTTTGAAGGTCGAGCTTGAATTTTTATCTGTCATAAATTAAGCTGCCCATAAAAATTTGATTAATATTTGCATACAAACATTTGGCAATGCGTGAGAATTGGGCGAAAAATATTTTCAGCACAAGAGATTATAATGTCTGCTCTCAAAAGTGAAACGAAAGTCGACGGATCATACTGCTCGTGGTATAAAAACGAGATTGCTAAAATGCAAAGTAAATCGAATAAGCGAAAAGTATTGCACTAAATGGTTTGGTGAATAAAAAACGCAATGGTCTCCATCATTTCACGCTCGATGTTTTTTTACCACTATGGGTTTGAAGTTTGCCATCGTTGGATTCCAAAGAAACTTTTACTATTTTTTTTTTTTTTTAATTTCAATTATTTTTTTTCGTGTATATTTCGTCTTCAGAATATCTGTGCAGGCCTTACAAAATATTCAAAAAGATTTGATAAGAGAGGGTACCACCCTTATTGAGGGGTTGAATGTGAAAAAATTAATATCTCGGCCGGTGAAGAAATTCCCATTTTTTTTATTCGCGCCATATATTCCTAGTGCCCAAGGAAAGCCACAAAAAAAACTTTAAAAAATATCGTTACTAACTTCCACAAAGAAATATGTATATCGATTTCCATACATAAAATTATATATATATATATATGAATTTTTATACATAAAATAAAAAATATATATATTCGTATAGCACATGCACCAAATTGGAACCCTTGGAAGAATAAATTTCCCCTCGAATATATAAAGGCTGACGTGGCCTGCAGGGCCAAAAGGTGCTGTGTAGAAAATTGAGCGTTGCAAATGACTTTTCAGTATGCCGACCGGAAGTCGTAAGCCGGTTGATAAGACAGACCGATTGCCGATGGTTCGCGATCGTATAGACCAAAGAGTATAGAAACCAAAGAATGGGCATATAACAGCCGTTGGTGCAAATATCGATCGGGATTGCGTCTACAATGTATGCAGTTCGGAGCTGACCTAATCGTGTGGTGCATCGACCAGAACTGCATAAATGTATATAGAGCGAGGCATTGTTTTGCGCGAGGCACGCAGTCCGCTACGATCGCGAATGGAACACTCGTAGAGCCCAATCAGCCTCTATATTTATAACCTCGCGAACCTTTAATGTAAATTCACCGTATTAAAAGTCGTCCCGATTGACGTAATTGAAGGACTTCGTTTCGATTGATATTCTTTTAATCTGGCTGATACAGAGAGAAAGAGAGATGCACTTTGGTAAAATGATCCTATCGCCCGTTAGTTTGATATTCATGGTATTGACGTCTGCATCGTTAGAATGCAACAAATTTTTTTTTATCGTGTTGCCGTATTTTTTTAGCACGTCTAGACTGCAAAAATCACTGAAATATTTTCAAGAATCCTTACGAAATGTGCATGGCCAAAAGCTGCAAAAAAGAGTTTGGATAAAAATCGAAAAATCAAAAAATAAAAAAACCAAAAAACCAAAAAATCAAAAGACCAAAAAATCAAAAGACCAAAAAACCAAAAAACCAAAAAGTCAAAATGAATTTTCGTTGCACTCCAACGATGCAAGCTTCACCGTCATCGATTGTTAGCAATAAAATTAATGTCCGTATCGTATCGAGGGCTGGCGAACGCTAAGTCTTTGTTCAACGGAGCCTGACGATGTGGCACAATATCGCGAAACCGAAAGGCATATCGCGCTGATCGCTCTACTAATTTCAATGTTCAATTAAACGATCAACCAAGTGGCAACATTCGACCAAGCAGGGCCGCGTACCAGCGTCACTGTTGTATGCTATAAGCGAGGGAACAAAAAAATCACTTGGATCAACGGAAATTGTTCATTGAGAGGTGGCCATCGGAATATTAATACGGAACGAATTTGATTATTGCGAGTATTCGTTCGTTCGACAAGCGATGTGTCGAACGCGCGAGGAAGCGTTTCGTCGTTTCTCGAATTAACGCGAAGTCAGAGAAGCGGAAGCGTTGGTTCCTCGATCGCGAGCCGAGACCATGAATTTTCGATCCGCCGAGGCGTTTGAGTTTGGTAACGCCGGCTCGGCGCCGAGTCCAAGGCCGCAACGTGTCCGCAATCGTGAATACCGAGAATGACTTTCCGAGCGAACTGCTTAGGCGTTACGATTTATCGTTCAGTTTCGTAAAGTTGAAGAACAAGAAAAACCCGTGAAATACTGTACGATGCGTTAGTAATGTTATATACATATGGAATTTAAAAAATTACTTGACCTGAGTAAATCCGTCATTGGGGGCTGCCAAGGAATTATTTATGGAACAAATAGAATATTAGATTGGTTTAAGAATTGTTTCTTTCTTCGAACGAAACTCCAGCAAAGCCAAACAATTGGAACACAAAGTTACTTCGAGAATTACTTATTCCTTCGAGGAAAAGAAAATAAATCCAAAAATGGAACATGAGGTTACTTTAAAAATTATTTATTCGTTCGAAAAAAAACCCAAAGAAAGCTAAACCAATCGAACGTGAGGTTACTTTAAGAATTATTTATTCCTTCGAACAAACCCAAACAACTGGAATACAAAGTTACTTAAAAAATTGTTCGTTCGTTCGAATAAACCTAACGGAAACCAAAAATGGAATATAAGGTTACTTTAAAAACTGTTCGTTCGTTCGAATAAACCCAACGAAACCCAAAAATGGAATATAAGGTTACTTTGGGAATTATTCATTCCATGAACCAATTCCAAGAAACCCAAAAATTGAATATACGGTTACTTTAGGAATTATTCATTCCATCGAACCAATTCCAACAAACCCAGAAATGGAAGACAAAGTTACTTCAAGAATTATTTACTCCTTCGAACAAACCCGCACAAAACCATAAACGGAATGTAAGGTTACTTTGAGAATCATTCATTCCTTTGGATAAAGCCGAACGATACTGAAAGAATGGAATATAAGGCTACTTTAAAAATGATTTATTCCTTCGAGCAAACCCAAAGGAACCTAAACCAATCGAACGTGAGGTTACTTCAAGAATTATTTATTCCTTCGAACAAACCCAAATCAATCGAACGTGAGGTTACTTTGAGAATTATTGATTCATCGCACAAACTCAAACAAATAAAATATAAGGTTACTTTAATTATAATTTATTCTTTCGAACAAACCCAAACCAATCGAACACGAAGTTACTCCGAGAATCATTTATTCCTTCGAACAAACCCAAACAATTGGAACACAAAGTTACTTTGAAAATTATTCGTTCGTTCGAATAAATCCAAAGAAACCCCAAAAATGAAACATAAGGTTACTTTGAGAATAATTTATTACTTCGAACGAAACCCAAACCGACCAGAACCAATCGAACGTGAAGCAAGTTTAGGAATTATTCATTCTATCGAGCCTCTTACTTTAAGAGTTATTTATTCCTTTCAACACATCCAATCAAACCCAAACAATTGGAATATGAAGTTACTTTAAAAATTGATTGTTCCTTCGACAAACCCAATCAAACCCAAATCAATCGAACATAAGGTTACTTTAGGAATGATCTATTGCTTCGAGGAAGCCCAAACACATAGAATATAAGCTTATTTCAAGAAATTTTTATTCCTTCGAACGAACCCAAACAAATATAGAATACACGGCTACTTCGAGAATAATTTATTCGTTGGAACAAACCCAAACAAATGGAATGTAAGGTTACTTCGAGAATACGCGTACTACGCACGGACGCCGTCGACAAAATTTCGAAATACAACGAACCAAGTTTTTGCGACAGCATCTGGGTCAAGATTTTACTTCGCAACGTGGTGTGTCTAATTGTTGGACGTTCCACGCCTTTATTTAATTCGATTCGGACGTGTCTCCACACTATTGAAAAAAAAAGAAGAAGGAGAGATGAACAAAAATGTCAAAATCTAGCCATCAATCACGGACCTTCACGCGCTGTTTTTCCAAACTAGCGCTAGATAAATCGTCTTACTAAGATCAGGAAATTATAGTGTCTTTCTGTACACTCGATTTTTTTCGGGTTGGAATTAAGCTGATGAGGTTAGAATGAAATTTTGAACATTTTTCCCTTGAGTTATGTTTTGGTGAAAGTCGTATCTCAAAATCCATTCGTCGGATTCACTTCAAATTCTGACAGAGTGCAGTCTATTTATATTTTCTATCGTACGACCGAATGATTTTTCCATATGTTTATCCATTTCTTAGTAACAAAGGATTCAAGTTTCAATTTTTTTTAAATCGAACATCTAACTTTTTTCTACAGCTTGCCATTTTCTTGATTTTCAAATTTTCGAAAAATATCCGCTCATATGAAATTTTTATTTTTATACAAGACGTAAATTCTTTATTAGGAATTTATAACCAATTTATGAACTATTAGGGATTATTAATTTTTAGCAGTACAGAAGAAGGAATTGAGTAAAGTCGTTTGAAAAAAACGTCCACAAGGAAATGGAACTCACGAGTATTTCGCGGTTTGAAGAGATCGAGCTCTCTTTTCTCTTGTTCGCGATTTACAGCAGCCAACGAACGAGGAAAATGCGATAAGAGATTTCCATAAACCAAACGGTCCGCAAATAACAGTTACACCATACGTTTATATATATATATTTATATGTGCATGTGTGTCGACGTGTGTATACATCACCATATACATATAGTATTTCTGATGATGATCGCATGTCCGTATACTTTTCTACGTGGGTAAGTGCAAGGCCGGGCTATATATACCGTTGCTCTTTGGTTTTATACGTGAGTTTATTACGTGAGCCATTAAGGAGAAAAAAGGATACGGATACTTGCGAAAGCAGCTGTCCATCCATGTACACAGACAAACAGTAATGAATGCTCATTATTTTTGCAAATACTTTTTCCCCATTTGTTTCTTCCTTTCTCCACCAACGTATTCTGTTATTTCCCGAAACTAGTTACAATTTTTTTTTTTCGTTTTCAAATAATACATTCTTTTCAAATATTAAAATTACTTTAAAATATTGCAATCTTTTTCATGTATTACAATTTTTTCAAATATTACAATTTTTTCTATTATTACAATTTTTTCAAATATTAAATACATATTTTTCAAATATTACAATTTTTCAAGTATTACAATTTTTTAAATATTTCAATTTTTTCAAATATTACGTTTTTTTTTTAATTTACAATTTTTCTAATATTACATTTTTTTTCATATATTACAAACTTTCAAATATTACAATTTTTCAGGTATTACAGTTTTTTTCAAATATTACAATTTATTAAATATTATGTTTTTTCAAATATTAACATTGTTTCAAATATTGCAATTTTATTTAAATATTATAAGTTTTTTCGAATATTACATTTTTTCCTAGTATTGCAATTCCTTTTTAAATACTAGACTTTTGTTCTCAAGCATTACAACTTTTTTGTTCAAACATAATTTACTCCATTTCAAAGTTGAGCAAATTTCAATTTCCAAGAGATCGACGGATACGAACGAACTATATTGTAACCGGACGATCGACGATTCGTGTTTTTTTTTAATATTTGCGACAGCACCTGTCGTTTTTATTTCCTTCCAGGATCACCCAATAAATATCAATTTCTTGGGCGAGGATATTTTTTCCATCGTGCGCGTATGAAGTTTCGAATGTAAGAATTAATTTTTTTTCTAGATTCCTTCGGACACAAATTCCTATACGAGGTCCGTTAACGAATTTTGACGTTCGTCTCCTGAACAGTGGAGGGCTCCTTTCCCACCTGTTTCCCGTGCGACCACGGGACAGCTGTGCAACTCCGGAGCGCAACAGCACACATCGGCTCCGATTGTGTGCGACCGTCGAGAACTTCCGGTTAACTTGACGTGTACGCGGACGTCCCGTAGTCGCGGCGATATTGCCGAAGCTTTGTGGAATTTCTCGTAAACTCGCGCTCGTCGAGTTCGCCTGTTTTTCGCAATGTTTGCGAAACGAGCTACGTCAATAATTAATTATTGATGAGATGCGAGCGAGATGGACGCGGGAATGGAAAATAAGCATTGACGATTTTGCGAGTCTATCGAATTTGCATTGGCTTTTGATTTCACGCTATGTGTGACTCTTAGATTCAATGATCGTTTTTTGATACGAGTGACATAATAACATATAAATATATATATCAAAGTGAGGTTTCGATAAAAAATCGATTTTTCTCCTTAATTGCCATAGAAAAGAGTGTCAGTATATATATAGTAGTGAACAAAACCTGGGGGTTTTTTCCACTTTTCAAAATTGACCTATAGGGTTTTTTTTACGAGAAATTATGTTTTAACATATACAAATATTTCTTGCTATAGCTCCGAAGAAAAAATCTTACAATTACATTTACCTCGCTTGAGTAGCAGAATTCATTTCGAAAAAATACCTTCATAGAAAAATAAAGAAAAAAACAATATTACTAAATGATGATTAGTTTGGAACTAAATATTTTAGAATTTTATTTAGAAAAACAGTTAGGATTTTAGAAATTTTGTTTATAAAATTCGGTATTCAGTATTTTAGAAAATCGTTTAGGAAAAAGAATTGATTTTCCCGATTTATTTTTCCTTGCATATATATATATATATATATATATATATATGCAAGGAAAAATAAATCGGGAAAATCAATTCTTTTTTCCTTATATATATATATATATATATAAAGAAAAAAGTATTGATTTTCCCAATTTAAATTCTATAATCCAACCATACCCGAACAGCAACTTTAATTGTTGCAAATGGCATTAATATAATATTAATATTCAATATTGTATTGATATTGTTACATTTTTTATACAAATATTTTTTATGTTTTATAATATCTCATATTTTTATACTTTCAATAATATTTTTAATCCGAATATAATAATATTAATATTTTTTATACAAATATCTTTCCATTTTTGCACACAAAAAATAATGCACATTTTTTTCTAAATACCATTTTCTTTATATATATATATATATATATAAATCGGGAAAATCAATACTTTTTTATTTATATATATATAAAGAAACTGGGATTTAGAAAGAAATCTGCATTATTTTTTGTGTGCAAAAAAGGAAAGATATTTGTATTAAAAATATTAATATTATTATACTCGGATTAAAACTATTATTGAAAATATAAAAATATGAGATATTATAAAACATAAAAAATATTTGTATAAAAAATGTAACAATATCAATATAATATTGAATATTAATATTATATTAATGCCATTTGCAACAATTAAAGTTGCTGTTCGGGTTTGGTTGGATTATAGATATGGATAAATGTAGATATTCATTTCCATCATTTTATATAAATTATTTTTAAACTGATTTCTTGTAAATTGAGGGAAAACTATTCTCACCCATAAACTGTAGCATTCGCGAAATATTCTCACGGACTGTTATTCTAAGTTCTAAAGTAAAGCCACAGGTTTACAAGAATCATAAGAAACCCGTAGCTCTTGCAACGTAGTCACGTCGACAGTTCTCGCCCGATTGTAAACCGGTATTATTGTCTCGCGTAGCTAGAAGCAATCCCGCGGTTAGGTTCTCCCGTCGAACTCGAGGAAGTCGAATTGAGTACGGGCGAGAGCAAGGCACATCCTACGTTTTTGCTTCCGTCGATACGGTTGAAACCGGGGATAATTGTTTTCTGTATCCCAAGTAGGAGAAAAAGTATTTAAAAAAACGGGTATACAGAGAAAAAGACGGACCGGAAACTCGGATCGAGTCGAATTTGTAGCGGAAGCACGTGCTCGTGGCAATTCGGCGCTTCAAAGGGTGGAATCGAACCCACGTAAGGAAGATCATTTTTCAGACGAATATCATGAGAAGTGTTTTCTTAATTGTTCGCTGAGTTTATGTGGGTTAGTTTCGGTTCGAACGAATGTAATTTTTATATTCGTTTGAGATATTTATAAATATTCTTATATAATATATAAAAACATATAGTTAAGGGTTCTGCATAAGGTGTAAATTTAAAAAAGAATACGATTTTTTCTGCATGATTTTATAGATTCTCTCGAGATTCTTAGCTTCGTGGTGCAACGAAATTTGATAAAAAGGGCTGTAGTTGCGAAAAGCTCGTACCGCCAATTAATTTGGAATTTCGCGTACTCGTGTATTTTGACTCGCTGATCACGAATATGATAGTGAAAATACCCGCAAATTTAATTTTCAAGGTCGAAACTCACAAAAACTGATTTTTAAAAAGTTTTTTTAAACTTTATTTCAATAAATGGTGATCTTAGAGAAAAATATTTCCTACAAAAGTTGTAGCTTATGAAAAGATTGATCTTTTATGTTCCATACAGGTTTTGTCTAGAATCTTTCAGTTTCGGGAAAAATGGGATATAATGTGCCAATGAGTACATTTTGCTAAACTCCATTAGTTTCGATGTTATCTACTTACGCATTATACCGCGAAAAAGTTGGAGTTGAGTTTTTTAAAGGGCATATTTATTTTTTACTTTTTGGTATTGTACTTTTTGATTGTTTTTGCATTTTGTTCTACTTTTTTGCTTTTTTGTTTGGGTTTGTTTGGGTTAAAGACTAAACTGCACGTTAAAGACTAAACTCCAACCTTCCTACGGTGAGGTGCGCAAGTAGATAATATCGAAACTGATGGAGTTTAGCAAAATGTACTTATTGGAGCATTATCCCATTTTTTTCGAAACTGAGTGATTCTAGACAAACCGCGTATAGAACATAAAACATCAATCTTTTTATAGGCTACAACTTTTGTACGAAATATTTTTCACTAAGATTAACATTTATTAGAATAAAACAGGAAAACTTTTTGAAAAATCAGTTTTTGTGAGTTTTGACCTTGAAAATCAAATTTGCGGGTATTTTCACTTTCATATTCGCGATCGGCGAGTTAAAATACATGGCTACACGAAATTCCAAATTAATCGGCGGTATGGGCTTTTCGGAACTTTATCCCCGACCCGCTGCGATTTGCCTTTTTTCTTTCCCCTCTTTTTCGAATGCTATGTTTCATAAAACGGTCTAAGTCGTATCTAAAAATCCATTCGTCCGATCCACTTGAAATTCGAACCGAGCATAGTTTAGAACATTTTCTATGGTAAGATCCGGTAATTTTTTGAATATGTTTATCCATTTGTTAACAACAAATGATTAGTTATTTTTTGTCGAAAATCGAACTTTTTTTTCCTACAGCTTGGCATATTAGTGATTTTAAGAATTTAAAAATCTATCCGCTTGTACGAAAGTTTTATTATTATACTCAAAATACATTCTTTTATTTGTCATTTCAGATGACCCAATTTGGCGTAACCACCTACCCTAGTGGAATTAATTCTGGTTAATAACACTTGTAATAGAAATTGGGTTTCTTTGTTATTTACGAAGACATTGTATATTTATATATATATATATATATTACGAAGAAAATGATACTGTGACGGTTTTATTTTAACCCATGATGTTTCTACTTAATATTTGCCATAAAAGCCTACTTCAATAAGAGTTTTAAAAATATAAATGATCATAACCTAAAAGTGATAAATAAACGAGAAATTAAAAAAATTAGTGGTCAGAATTGGACACCGATTGGCCATGCAGCAACGGTGGCACTTTCTTCAAATAATAATAACTTGATTGTTTGTCAACATTTTCCAATTTGAAAAAAAACTCAACCTAGGCAATACTGTATATAAATTGAATGTAAAATTCGGGTCTTCTCATTCCAAGACTCTCGTCAGAAAAAATGTCGTAAATTGACCTGTCTTTCGGTCCCTAAATTTACGCAGACCCGTCAATATATTTTTCCAAAACCAAAGGCTGCAAGTTGTCTCGAGAATGCAACGTCATCGAATGTTTCGCGATCGGTGCTCAACGAAATAAAACATCGCCGACGTACGTTCCGCGTTATTTACTTTTCGAACGTTTCACAGTACGATTCAGGTACACTTCAAGGTGATACCGTTACGCTCGGGAGTTGCCAGCTCTCGGAAGTTCGTCGGCGATGTGTCCGGTCGACGAGCTCGACCCTAGGGAAGTAAAATGTTCGTCTAGGTGGTCTCGGCTCGGCCCGTTTCTACTTGGAAAATAATCAATAAGAAGCCGAAGCGTGTGTGTCCCGCGGTCGTACAAAACCGCGCCACACGTAAAATATTCCTACAGCTACAGCTGTATGCGTTCCTTGTGCGAACCGCGCAGAGGAGAGTTCATTAAGGGGGGAGATACCTTTGGGCGAGGAAAAAAATTGCTGTTTTTCATCATTTTTTTTTAATGGAATAATTTCTTTACGATTTTTGAGACGTAGGGTATGTTTTATTACTACTTTTGGCTGTTACATGGCATTTTTTAAAGTTTATTTTGCAAAACGGCGGAGGTATGGCACGGTCTTCTAAACTGCATTTTCAAAATGGTGTGTCGTATAGCTAAAAAACTAATCGACCGATTCTGATGAACTTTAGTATCAATCTTTCTAACCATATTGTCTTTAGACATGAGTGTTTTTGAAAATTTGGAAAAACGTTTTTGAAGCTTTTTTATTTTTTAGGGCACGGTCTGAAACTTAAAAAATAGGTAACCTTAAATAAAAAATATAAACCTAATAAAAAGCCTAAAAAATAAAATATTCTGAATTTTTATTTTTTGTTTTTAAATGAACTCATAGGCAGAATATGACCCAAGAAGAAGAGAGAAAATTTGAGAATCGATGAATTAAGAATTTTGAAAGAAACCTTGAAAGAATTTGAAAGAAATTTTGAAAATCGATGAAATAAAAAATCCAAGAATCGTCAAAAAGACTTTTCTTTAATTTTCAAAAACACTCATACGCAGAATATGAACCGAGGAGAAGTGAGAAATTGCGAAAATCGATGAAATGGTACGCTTTGAAAGAAAAATATTGAATTTTTCGGAAAAAAATGGCTACGATTTGCAGTAAAAAATACAAATTGCAAACGTACAAAAATGGCTACATTTTGGAAAAAAAAATACAAAATGCAAATTTAAAAGATTGGCTACAAAATAATTGGCTACGTTTTCCAATGAAAAATACTTTTTGAAATTGCAAAATGTAGACAAAGATTGAATTTTCCGAGAAAAGAAATGACTACATTTTGCAATAAAAAAAGTCTTTTTTATTGGGAAATGTAGCAATTTTTGCCAAACAAAAACATTGAATTTCCCATTAGAAAATGGGGGGGGGACATTCTGCAACCAAAAATACTTTTTTTATTACAAAATGTAGAAAAAGATTGATTTTTCAAAAAAATGGCTACATTTTGCAATAAAAAAAATATATTTGATTGCAAAATGTAGCAATTTTTTTCGGAAAAATTTAATATTTTTCTTTCAAACCGTACCATTTAATCAATTTTCAACATTTCTCACTTTTTCTTGGTTCATATTCTGCGTATGAGTGTCAATGAAAGAAAAATCTTCGTTGGTTTTTTTTTCGGATTAACCCCGCCGACGCTACGTGTCACGCCGTCTGACACATCCGCCGCAACCCGTTTAGAAGGCCGTGCCATACGTCCGCCGTTTTTAAAGATCGATTTAAAAAACCATGTATCAGCCAAAAGAAGTAATAAAACATACCCCGAGTCTCAAAACTAGTGCAGAAGTCTTTCCTTCAAAAGAAAACATGAAAATCAGCAATTTTTTCCTTACCTAAAGGTATCTGCCTCCTTAAGGATGTTGTGCCCAAAATTGCGAATGGTAATACAATTTAAAAAATTTGATAGGTCATTATGTAAAACATTTGAAAGGTTGTGTAGAATTTTCACGGCGATTAGGAAGCTGGCTACTGAGAAATTGGAATTCACAAATTACAGGCAGCCTTATGGGCACTGAAGTAACTTTGCAATTATTTTTTTTGTTGCAAAAAATAATGCCAAAAATACAAAAAAAATCACACTTGAGGAAAAACATATATAAGAATATAGCGGCAACGTTGCATAGACCGAAAGTAGCGGGAAATTTAAATACTTTTACGTTCATTTTACTTTTTACTTTACTAGTTTTTTTTTGTTAATTTATTTTTAATTAAAGCATTTAAATTAAAAAAATTTAAATACTTAAATTTTCGTTCACGGACGACGTCGCTGCTTGCACCATAAAGCCACTTTTGTTTTTGATATATTTGAAACAAAAAAATCATCATTCATAAATATTTCTTCTATTCCTTGAAAACAAATAGCAAAGTTTGCTATTTGCTAATAGAATTGCAAAGCTACTTCAGTTTCCATAAGGCTGCGTGTAATTTGTGAATTCTAATTTCTCAGTAGCCAGCTTCCTAATCGTCATGAAATTTTTACACAACCTTTCAAATGCTTTACATAATGGGTTATCAAATTTTTTAAATTTTATCACCATTTTCAATTTTGGACACAACATCCTTAAGCGTGATGTATACGCGCGGGCGGCTGACGCGTGATACGCCGAGGCACCCAACAATGCCACGATATACCGGACACGTTACACGTCACTGGCCCGAGGCCAATCTCAAAGATATCTGACTCGAGCGAGGCAAAGCCAATCCCGAAGATTTCAATCCTTCCTCGTTTTTCGTCAGCCGTCGCACAGGTCTCGACGTAGCAAACAGCGAAAAAAAAAGACGTCAGAATTATAATCGCGAATTATAAATACGTCTGCCTTTTAATTTTGGCCTACCGTTGGTAAAAAAACTTTTGGTAAAGAAATCGAAACTTCGAAAGCACACCGAATGAACGAGAAAGCAATGTGCAAGTTGAAAGGTTGCAGGATGTCACGTCAGGCTGTGACGGAATCCAAAAATGACTTACTTCGGAAAGGTCGTGACCTGGAAGGGTCGCAATCTCGAAATGTCATGATACGGAACATTGCGGCGCATTGAGGAGTCTGCGTAAGCTTGAAACCCGAAAAATACAAATGTTTATTTGTAGTTCTATAGTCTGGGATCTTAAAGGCTTTATATACACCTGGGTAGGTCAAAACGATCGACTTTCAAAAATAGTGCTCACTCGAAAGTACTATCCCTTTGAGTGTCTACCCTGAAAATTTAATAAGGAAATTCGCAGTAATGAGGAAGTTATAGCGTTTTGTGATTGTCCGGGTGAGCAACGACTAACGGTTGGGGCGCCGGTGTAAAGTGTACTCAAAACTTTAAACGCGTTTTACTCGAAACAGTGTTTTCAAAATCGATACCAGAAATATCTCCTCAACTACTGGACCGATCGGGATCAAGTTTTGCACAGTTATGATTCACATAATAATCTAGTACTTATCGAGCCGTTTTTTCGATACCTGGCATGGTTTTTTTTCATCGTAAGTACTGAACAATTTTGAGGCAAAAAATCGCCTGTTTTATTCCAGTGACTGCCATGACCCGCAAATATTACATTTTTAAATTCCGACTCGATAAGTACTAGTTTCATCTATCTACTTTGGGAAACAAATATTTTTTTTCGATAAAAAATGGCACGCCTGGTACCGCAAAAACTGTCAACAAAAACACGTCTCAGGAAAACGACTGTAACTTCTTTACCGTTTGAAATTTTTTAACCAAATTTTCACACAATGTAGATAAAATGTCATACTTCAAAATGTATATCATGGTTGTTCAATAAAATTCAGTTTTATACGCAAAAAAACATTCTTAACCATAACCTTACTTTTAGCCGTCTCAGGTGCATGTAAGCCCTTAAGGAGTTTCGGGATCATTCGCGAAGTGTTACTATACGACTCAAATTTATACAGTAAGTTCTTCGTCATATACTGAATGCACCTTCCGAATTTTAAGTCGTTTCTGTACACCGTTGCTATGGAATATACAGTTGACAAACTGTCAAATCACTCAGTACATTATGACAATTTTATCAACAATGGCTTAATGTGAAATGCCCTATTTAAAAAAGTGGTTTTTCAATTGTAAATTTTACGGAAACGGTGTAGGAGATCGATTCAAAATTTGGACGATGCATTCAGTATGTGACGAAGAATTTACTGTTATAAATTGGAATCAAATGGTACCGTTTCGTCGAATGTCCCGAAACTTTTCAACTCTAATTTGCACCAAGAGTTTAGTAAAAATTCCAAAAACTGACCGAATTGGAACGATTTTTGTGAAGGGTCAAAGGACCTCTCTGCGCTACGGTGAACTGCCACGCTGCGATTAAGGCCTTATATACGCGATTTACCCGATTTTCAAAGGTATTTTTCTAGACGCGGTTAAAAAAATGACGCATATATTGACAACATTTTTTTTACAGGTCATTTATGCACATGGTTAAGTATATGTCAAAAAAAATCCGAAATATTAACGAATGGCGGAGATGTAACATAATGAAGCACTGTATTTTTTTTTGCGCGCGCGTTGATGGTGAAAGTTCTCGGCATCGATGTGGATGTAGGAAAAAGAATGAACATATTTATAATTGCATAATGAATGTATCTTCGGTGTGAACCAACAATATTATTTCAAAAAAATTATTATAATAAAAATTCTTAATTTAACATTTTTTTACTCAATTTTCTGTCGGTATTTTATTTTTTATATTTTTTTGTGTCATTGAAATTTTTGTTTCCGTGGTTCACACGATAGGTGATGATACTAAGAATATATTGTACAAATTTCAAAGCCATCTGAACCTTCGTTCAAGAGTTAGAACTTTCCCAAGGTTCAAAAAAGTGAATCGCGGAAAAACGGCTTCGAAGTTGGCGGTCGGGCGCGCCGCGCGGTATCTATTATAAATGCAATCTTACGCAACTTTAACAATTTTTGGAATTTTTCAATTCTGTGAAGCTTAAAATATTCTTAGCTGTTCAGGCTAATGAAATCAAAAATTAAAAATTTTGGAATTTTTCGTGTATATAAGGCCATAAGGAGGTTGGAGCGGTCCAGTTAAGTCTAATGACGGTTTATGTTTTTTATTTCAATGAACCTCAAAAAACTGCGTACGAGCTATAGATTTATTCTGTGAGGGCTAATTTTTCAGAAAATATATACAACTAAAGGACAAAATTATGCATTTTAATACTTTAATTACGTAAATAAGAAAAACGTTTGTGTTACTACTAGCCTGATAAAGTATAAAGTAAGCGATGATTATTATGAATAAAACTGCGTCAGCGAATGTTTTATACAGCTCACAAAAAAAATTTGAGTCATTTATAGTTATGCCTATTTATATTTATCCCACGAGCTTATTTATTGTTACTATCAATGAATATTAAGCAATACCGAAATAAATGAAATTATATATTTTTATAATATATAATAACATATATTGTTTTCGAAATTTAATCTTGCACTATGGCTAACGCTCCATCCCACCAAACGCCTTTTTTCTCTTGCCTTTCATCTCGAGCACTGAGTTTCATGAAGCGATTGACTTCAAATCCGGACAAGGCGTAGTTTATAACATTTTCCGTCGTACGACCAGGCGATTTGTCCATATGCTTATCCTTTTGTCAACGACAAATGATTAAGGGGTTAGGCCACAGTAACGTGTATAAAATCATGTGCGAATTTAACCATTTTATTTTCGTATGAAAAAGTGATTCACTCATAAAATGAATTACACATCTATTTACTATAAATATCAAGCTGTTAGAAAATATATTTTTTTTCCGATGTACAAAATGGCCGACTACTAATATTTTCTTGTATCTTTTTTTTAGGCGCTCCGCGGCGTGACTTAGCATCAACAATTTTTTACCTAGAATAAAAAACAAAAATTCTCGTCGATCTACATTAGAATACCTAGAGAAGTACTTTCGGAATTAAAAAAATATTGTTTTATTCAAAAGTTGTAGATATTTGAACTTAAGAAATGAATTTTCAGCGAAAAATTTCGTATAAAACTGCTCATAAAATGAAAAGTTTCCGATTAATCAGAAATTCCGTAAGTACTTCTCTGCGAAATGCAATTAGGGACATAATCTCTACATTTGAAGTAAATCGAGTGAAAATTTTTGAAGTTATTTGTCACGCCAATTGGAACAACGATAAAAGAAAATAGTCGGCCATTTTGTACATTGAAAAAAAATCTAACAGCTTGATATTCATACTAAATAGATGTGTAATTAATTTCATGGGTGAATCACTGTTTCATGCGAGAAAAAATTGTTAAATTCGCACATGATTTTATAACCGTTACTGTGGCCTAACGCCTTAAAGTTGTTTTTTTTAGTCGAAAATCGATCTTTTCTTTTCTACAGCCTGCCATTTTCGTAATTAATCAGCTTCAACCAACTTTCCGGTCATATGAAAGTTTCATTGTTATACCGAAAGTACATTTTCGAATTGACCGGCGTGAATCGCGTCCTCGAGATGGCGCTGATTCCTTGACCATCGAGAGGTCGCCGAAACAATTTCATCTCTCACCGCGTGATCGCTCGAGCGGAAACGGAGACTGAAAGTGTAAAAAAAACCGAGAAAAAAGAACACGGCGGAAGGTGAGTAGGGAAGGAACGTTCTTTCTTCACTCACGTTGGACAAAGGAAGTTGCCGTAATGCGAGTCTTAAACTAATGCTTTGACGAATAACGACGAGGAAAGTTTAAAACGATAAAACGCGAGTGATGACATGTGCACATGTATGTATATACATCGGCTTGGTGGGGTTACTCTAAAACTTTCCCCCTTGGGGGCTTTTGCGTTCTTATTGGGAGGTCGGACTGTACCTATACGAATCACATCTATCTATGTTCGTCGATCTTTCTTACGTTTCGGGAAAAAACCATTTTTTTCATCTTCGTATGCGAACTTTCCTCGGGATTTTTTTGACTTGTGTTATTGTTACGAAGTGCACTGTTAAGCGATGAATAATTAACCAACTGAACACTAACATAAATACTTTAGATTTTCATCGAAAATTAAGGAGTTGGGCTACGGTGAATGTATCTAAAAATCTTTCGTCGCTTGAGAGGCAACTCTAGTTGACGAGGAAGGCTCAACATATGATGCAGGAATCGCAAATTGAAGTTGAACTTTAATAAACAGGGGATAAGTAGTGAAATCTGGTGGGGAATGTAATAAGGCGGAAGGCCCTGTACAATGAAATGTACTATTAAAAAAGTTAAATTTATGATTACAACGATAGAAGCAATAAAGTACCGTTGTTTCACAACAAATTCCCAATTTTCGATTAAAAAAAAAACGGCGGAGACTTATTTGTACTCGTAACAATTTAGTCTTGACCAACGTTTTTCTTCTTAAAATTGTTTTTTTTATTAGTTATTAACAATAACGATGTCGTTGTTCGTCGAAAAATAAACAAAATTGATTTTTTTTAATGATTGAAGGACCATAACAAATCAAAGTTCGGCCAAGGCTTAGCCGATATTATCTATTTCAAGAAAAAAAATTTCGTTTTTTCGTTTCAGATCAACCGAGTGGTCAAAACCAAATTTCCATCAAATTCAACGGTCGCTATATATATATATATATATATATACACAGGGTGCGCCAGAGAAACTTACTTATTTGAAAGGTCAATAAAAACAAAAGGACTTCAATTATTGTTTTAAATTTTTTTTTATTTGAGAATACAATATCCCAATTTTTTTTCATGTAGTCTTGAAAATGACATCGGATAAATGGCGACCCCCATTGCGCATACACTGATGAAGTCGATTTTTGAAATTCGTATCCACACTTTGCAGCATATCAATCGGTATGTTGGCAATGGCGTCGCGAATGTTGTTCTTGAGGTGTGCTATGGTCCGTGGTCGATCGACATAAACCAGAGATTTCAAATAACCCCATAAAAAGAAATCGCATGGAGTCAAATCTGGAGAGCGTGCCGGCCATTGGAGATCGCCTCTGAGAGAGATGAGGCGGTCGGGGAAATGTTGTCGCAACAAATTGACGAAGACCCACCAACAAATTGACTCCATGCGATTTCTTTTTATGGGGTTATTTGAAATCTCTGGTTTATGTCGATCGACCACGGACCATAGCACACCTCAAGAACAACATTCGCGACGCCATTGCCAACATACCGATTGATATGCTGCAGAGTGGATACGAATTTCAAAAATCGACTTCATCAGTGTATGCGCAATGGGGGTCGCCATTGATCCGATGTCATTTTCAAGACTACATGAAAAAAAAATTGGGATATTGTATTCTCAAATAAAAAAAAATTAAAAACAATAATTGAAGTACTTTTGTTTTTATTGACCTTTCAAATAAGTAAGTTTCTCTGGCGCACCCTGTATATATATATATATATATATATATATATATATATATATACAGGGTGCGCCAGAGAAACTATATATATATATATATATATATATATGTATGTATGTATATATATGTAGATAGTCGACCAAACATACTTTTTTACCTCGGGAGCAACAAACGCAACGAAGCCAACTCCAGTCAGTGGACGTGTACGTAACCGCGCTGTATTTTTTTGCTCGAGAAGGAGACCGAGAGAGAGAAGAAGAGCACGCGGCTTAAAGAGGCAAGGGAAGACGAACAAAGAGTGCGTTCGACCTAGATTCCTCGGAGTTGCTCGTCAAGTGCCATAAGCCAAGGGAACATCGGGCAAAACAACAAGTATGGTCGACGTTTGGCCACAGAAACGATCGCGTTACTTCGCAACAACACGAGGGGGAAAAAAGTGGGGGAAAAAAACACTTCCGCTCTTTTTTTCGAATGCAAATGAAAAAACATGATGAAGAGAAATAAATGGACGAAACTGAGTCAGTAAAGAGGTAGCATTACCCACCAATTGAATTTTCGATTCGCCATGAATTGATTATTTCGTTTGGTATATTTATGATTGCTATTTAATACTTCGAATAATAATTACGTGTTATCGATAAATAATGGATATATCTATATTTTTTTAATTTATAGTAAAGATTGGGGAGTGGAAATATTCAATTTTTAAAATTTTGAAATTGCAATTTACTTCAGTTTTAATCGATATGATGTAATACCTTATGGATCACACTACTTTTTCAGTTTTCGGGGATTTATCATGGTCGAAAGAAATAGTAGGTTCAGAAGAATGATACAAGCCTTTTCCTATCGAGTTTATTAAAAATTATTAATATTTTCTTTTATTAAATTTATTAAATTTTATTAATATTTATTAAAATTATTTAATTGTATCAAAATATTTATTAACTAAAATTATTTCATTAAAATCTTTATTTAAATTATTTAAATAAATCATTTTGTATTTATTGAAATAATTATTTTTATAAATCTTAAAGGGTTTATTAAAATCTTCTCCTTATTTCTTGACTATTGATTGATTTTTTAGTATTTCTTCAGCTTGCTAGTGTATATGAAGTCTGGATAGTTACACTCTGGGGGAATAATTTTCCCACTGAAAATACAGAATAAAGGGAAAACGACGATTTTTGGGCCAAATTTGTTATGTAGGAAGATTTCGAAATATTTCAATCCGTTGTATTCCAAACTCAAACCTACAAAGTAATCAAATAGCATCTATTTAACAAGTCAAAATATATGGAAAATGATCATTTCGGGAGAATTACACATACACGAATATTTAACCATAATTTTATTCAATTATAATTAGTACTTTTGATATATAATATATTTTTGTTATTGATGATCATTATTAATTATTTGTAACTAATTTATTTTCATTTACTTGAGGATTAAATTTAAAAAATAATAAAGTCCACAGCCGTCTCAACCCATGGAGTTGAATTTTGCATCGTTGGAATGCAACGGAAATTCTTTCCAGTTTGTTGTTTTTATTATTATCCAAAACAATAGATCGCAAATTTGTTGTAAATGGCTGAGTAAGTACCTTAAAAAATATTTGCGTGATTTTCGCAACTCAAATCTGCCAAACAAAATTGAGAAACTAAAAAAAATGATTTTCGTTGCATTCCAACGATGCAAACGTCAACGTCGTCTTAAGCCTTCTTTGACACACATTTTTATAATAATTTGCCTTCAATTCGATTCAATTAATTTATTCCATAGATTTTTTATTCTTAAGCTTTTACTGTTCTTCTAAAGTCCTGATTTGTTGATTATGACAAAACTAAATATCAATATCTTTATAAATTGAAAAACTCGCATAGATGGTCGTCAATAAAAAAAAAATCAACCTCTTCGTGTTAGTTCTTTGTTTTCATCGATGCACTTGGCTTTTTTGCCTATGCTTTTTTGTTGCAATTATCTATTGTCGATCAATAACGAGTAGTAGTGACGAGTACGAGGACGAGAATAGGAAATATATTTTTTTTCGAGTTTTACTTGCACAACTTTTTCGCGAAGCTTTTTACAAGACAATAGGAAATTTTATAATGAATGCAGCGAACAAATGGGTTAAACGAACAGACAGGTTGATTCCTTTATCGACGACGATTAACGACGGTTTTACGATTTATTTTTCATCTTGACATCATATTTATGTGCACATTCGACGACTCGAATCGGTTTATACACAACATTTAGCGTTGGTTTGGTGCTCGTCACCACTGTTATTGAGAGGTTGATATAGGATTGAAATGTCGAAATTGCGATTTTTTTTATCGCACATTTTTCTAGCCCAGTGTCTTCATTTTAATTTGCAACTAAAATTTTGTAAAAATTCCAAAAATTTACTTTTTTCTACGGTTTGCCACTTTCGTAATTTTCAAAATTTCCAAAAAGTATTCGATAATACGAAAGTTTGATCATCGTACTAAAAGTACATTTTTCATAGCACCGTCGTGGGTCGCCACGCACCAACGGCGAGTCTTCTTTAAATAATAATAACTACAATTTTTATTAATATTTTGCAATAGAAAAAAAGCTCAAACTTGGCAAGGCTATGTTTCGGCTTTGTGTAAAATCCCAACCCCGTCGTCCCCGCACCCGCATCGGAAAAAAATATTTAAATTTGTCCTTCGTTTTTCACAACGAAGCTTCAGCCACCAAGACTGGTCAATTTTTTCATCAAAAAGATCACTTCCGTGCACGATACGAGTTTGTTGAAAGAGCGTGCAACGTGTGCGATAAAAAGTGACGCGAGCGATCGAATCTGTATTTACTCATCGAGGTTATTGACTTATTTCGCCGTCGCAATGTTATCACGAAAAATATTTATCGGTCGGAAGAATATAGGAAAAAATTGGTAGACATTCTCTCTCTCTCTCTCTCTCTCTCTCTCTCTCTCTCTCTCTCTCTCTCTCTCTCTCTCTCTCTCTCTCTCTCTCTCTCTCTCTCTCTCTCTCTCTCTCTCTCTCTCTCTCTCTCTCTCTCTCTCTCTCTCTCTCTCTCTCTCTCTCTCTCTCTCTTTTTCCCTTCCACAATGAATCATCGAAAAACAAATGTGGCTGCGACGAAACTGCGACTCTCGTTGAAAAATGTACCGTTGGATGTCGCAGCGAGTGGAACGGTATCGGTCTCTCCTTCGTTATGCACTCCGGTAATTGACCGTGCGAAACGTCATTTTCGTGACGCGATTATTGCAACGGAGGCGCTCGCCAGACGTTACTTCACGAATTGTCTCGCGAATTAATCGACAACGATTGAATTTATTCGAGTTAATTCGAATGATAAGACTAGTGCCGGTGAAAAATTCAACAAATGTTCGATAATATTTCATGGTTATTGCAGTCTCGATAATCTTTTTTAAAAACCTACCGTCGAATTAATCGACAAAGTCATTTTAAACGAGTAAATCGGCGCGAGTCGGCGCAATTTGGAAGATCGAAAAGTCTTCAGAAGATGGTTGCACTCGAATTCGATTTTTCGAGGTATTTTCGATTTCTGCGATATATATATATATATATATATAGAGGGTGGCCCAAAAAAGAAACTCCATACTGGGTTCAACGAATAGAACGACACAGCGTCGCGCAGCTTTGAGCGGCCAGTGGGTCGGGTGGGGGTAGTGAGGCTCGCTAGAGCCCGTAGCATTGGTGCAGCTTGTACCCTCTCCACGTTGCCAAACGTGGAGAGGGTAAAGAGGGCGGCGCTTCAGGCGGGTTCTGACCGCACCGTACGAATTTAGGTTCGAAAGCGTGTCGTTCTCTCGTTGAACGCCATATAGATGCCTCGTATCAATATCTGTCCGAATTACCCCCATCTATGTTCTCCGATATTTTCTTACCGTTCGAAAAAACGCATTTTATAATTGATTTTCAAGGTTTCCTGTACCCTAACTTGTTTTTCTTTCTTTCGTGCATGTACTTTTTGCTTAGAACTTTTTCAAAGCAATTTGGAGTCATTCAGATCAGTATAAGTATTTTTTTTATCATCGGAACTTCTTATCATCGGAAGCTGATCCTCTCGAACGTTCTTTGGTGAAACTTTGATCAAAATCTAAGGCATTTGGGTTAGTGTTCCGTTGGCCATTTATTTATTGCTTAACAGTGCACGTCATAACGATGAGACGAGTAAAAAAAATCGGGACGAAAGTACATACACAAAACAGAAAAAAAATCTCGTTTCTCGAAAAGTTAAAAAGATCGTAGAAGATACACGGGGGCGATTGGAATAGGTGTTGATACGAGGCATGTAGATTTTTCTTTTGGGGGCATTTTTAGGCCACCTATATATATATAGATAAGTGGCCTAAAAATGCCCCCAAAAGAAATATATATATATGTATATATATCCTCAATACGAACCTCGATATAACAAATATCAAGGGAAGTTCGTTACATCGAGTTTTCGTTGTATTGAGATTTCGTTATACCGAAGTCCTGCTTCTTAAAATGTTCTTCAAAAATATATATATTAGTATTATAAATATGGTGATATTTTTAAAGAAAGGTTCAAATTAGAGAATTTTTTTACAAGAAATTAGCAATTAGAGCATAATCTATTTCTTCTATTTGATCTATTTGTTATGACTTCGTTATACCGAAGACATGCTCCTTAAAATGTTCTTCAAAAAAATACATATTAGTAATATAAATATGGGGCTATTTTTAAAGAAAGAAAGGTTCAAATTAGAGAATTTTTTCACAAGAAATTAGCAGTTAGAGCATAATCTATTTGACGATGTCGTACAAAAGTTTCGGATGTGCATCAGAAGGGAATGGACTAATCTTCTTTATGTCGAGGATTTCGTTATATCGAGGTTGGACTGTATATGTACAGTTATACGTATATGTACACATTCTGTGCAAACAGCGCGAATGTTCGTTTTCTTTCTCAATTGCGATTTCGCGCGAGCATTAAGCACCGGTACGAAATGACTTTTCTTTCTCTCTCCGTTTTTCTTTCTTGCGCAAAACTTCATGGATAAACGAAGCGTGGCGTTGACACGCGCTGTTGAGCCACGAGACGTTAACGAATTTCCGTTCGCCCAGCGACTCCGAACCTTCTCCTGCGTAGACGGCTCGTGCGTACGCGTGGAGCATTATTTCGGTAAATAATTCAAAATTCGTTAAACGCTGGAGTACGGATTTTGAATATTGCGTTCTGAATAAATTATTATAATTTCCATACGAGCTGATATATATCTGTGTCGAGTAATGAGTAGCTGCGGGGGGGGGGGGGGCATGGGTAACAGTCTACGTGCTTGGGCATTGATTTTTTCTTTTCTTCTTTAACCTACACGTTTCGAGGTAGTTCTCGTGCTACGATAGTGGGGAAAAGTTTTTGTCCGTAAAACGTGGTCAAATAAGGGGACAGTTGAACGTTGAATCGTTGACCTTTTGATCGAGTAACCATTGGCTCCGTGCGCAATTTTTGTCGGCTTTGTCGAAGGCTCCGGAATTGTGGTTATAGTATTGTGATAATTGATAAAAATTGAAATCGCGCCTCAATTTAATTTAATTTGTTGACACTGAAGCAATTTGTCTGGCCAAAGACGGCGAGAAGCGTTTCCTTTCAGTTTAGTGAAGCAAATTGAGGAAAATTTTCGTGCATGTATATTTTTGCTTACTTGCAGTTTTGTTATAAGACGAGAAAAATGAAGCTCTATATAAATGGTTTTATTAAAAATTAACAGAAATATATTGTTGCTGCACCACTTTATTATATGATAACGAAAATTTTCTTTTTAGACCGAAGTGAGCACAATTTTGAAGACCGGCTTCGAGAGTCTCAATTTTAATTTCCAACTTTAAACTCGATCCAAGGGAAAACTGTTGGTATATGCTGATCGCGTCAGGGACGCAGAAGAGTTAAGGACAAAACATGACCCAAGTTTAAACACAAGTTTGAACTTGTGGATTATTGATAATTGAAGCTAGTGTCATAAGGCAAACCTCTAATTCTTTGACGCTTTACAATACTTATTTTGAGGCGGGAGATACATTTAGACGGGATAAATTAAGAAATTTTGAGTGATTTTCTTAACTAAGAAATAATTATTCAATTATTCAATTCAATTATTCAATTCAATAATTCAATTCAAGTATTCAATTCAATTATTCAATTCAATTATTCAATCCAACTATTCAATTCAATTCAACTATTCAATTCAATTCAATTATTCAATTATTCAATTATTCAATTCAATTCAATTCAATTATTCAATATTCAATTGAATTATTCAATTCATTTATTCATTATTCAATTGAATTATTCAATTATTCAATTCAATTATTCATTATTCAATTGAATTATTCAATTAATAAATTCAATTGTATTATTCAATCATTCAATTCAATAATTATTCAAATTATAGGTATACTTTAATAGCATATCTAAGTATACAAAATCAACATTTCACTCGAAATTTATGTAAAAATTGGATTAAAAAAGTGCTTTTTTTCAAATTTTTCAAAAGCAATTCTCGTCAAGTGGAACGTAGCATTATTATCGATACTTCTACCAACTTTCAACTCAATCGGCTTAATAGTTTTTGAGCAATCCTGCACGCAAATTTCGAAAATGCCGTTTCGAGGCAAAACGCGTTTGAAGTTTACGCCCGTTCCGAATCCGGTGAGGCACAGCATTAGGGCTGTAACGTTTGAAATTTTGCGAATTTCCCTTTGAGACTTGGTGAAAATATTCTACATACAGTCCTATCGTTTAAAGAGAAAAAAAAGAAATCAATTTTTTAATCGTTGTCAATGTATATTTCGCCTTAGAGTAAAACTGCAGCAACAAATTCTAATTTCCAATTTACCGCAGGAAATCGGTGAAATTTATGGTATCGAAGTTTGCATCGTTGGAACGCAACGAAAATTCCCATTTATATTTTGATTTCCTTATCTTCATAATTTTAGAAAATCTTTTTTTGCAGATTTAGTTTCTAAAGCTCTGAATAAGCGACTTGAAAAATGATCGAGGGATTTTCGTAACGAATATTTGCCAAAAGAAATGCGAGCAATCGAAAAATAAGCATTTTCGTTGCATTCCTATGATGCAAACTTAAGTATCATTAAAATTTGCCTTTACTAATCCTTCCGATATCTTTGCATCTTATTACACAGTAACTGCCGTGGCCCATTTTTAAGGGAGGGGGTAAGGTGTTAACATTTTTTTTGCATTTAAAAAAAAATTTAATGAATGCATAATATTTCAAGAATATTGTGGCAAAATTTCAAGTCGATCGGAGCAAAATCGACGAAGTTAAGAGTATTTGAGCCAAGTTCTCACGAATGGGCGCGACAAGTTGACGAGTTGTGAATTAGTAGAGCACAGGAGTAAGCAGCGCCCGACAGTAAAAAAGGAAGAGTTTTTCGTAGACAAATGCAAAAAGATGTTCTAGATCATGTTGACGGAAACTTTTTGCTCTACGGACCTGGCATCGATGACTCTGTGTGGGTATAAGAAAATTATCGAGTTTTATTTTGAATTTTTCCTTGTGCAAAACTTTACAGTGTTTTTCTGTAACTTGTCATGTTTAAAGTCCGTGTACGCCATATCTCAAAATCTACTGACCAATCGTTGTGAAATTATGCACACTACTTCTTCAGATAATTCGACAGGTATTGTCGGGAGCTTTTTTGTTTTTTTTCCAATAATTATTAATTTTACAACAACAAATTAGCCGATTTTTTTTAGCGAAAATCGGTTTTTTGGCTCCCAAGTGATACGAAAAATTGAAAAATCGAAAAAAAAATCCTCCCCTGGTGACCTCGATAAACATCTCCTTTAACAAATGCATTTTGATTTTTTTGTTTCAGATGATTCTGTTGCGAGTTATGACGTACACCGCAAAACAACTTTTTTTGGAGGCGCCTCCGGTGATTCACTGTCACTCGCTCAATTTTCAATATTTTTCAATGAAAATTTTGGGAAATATTGTCCAAATGTTGCATGATTATATGAAAATTGACCGAATAAACTGACACTATCTGTATCGCCAAAAAAAATCTTAAAAACATGCCCTTTTTTCACCGAATTAACCTTACCCTGCCCTTAAGGATGTTGAGTCCCTATGAAACATGTTAATGTTAATTGTTCAATAAATAGTTTCTTAATCGTCATGAAGTTTTCACACGACCTCCTGAATAGTTCATGTAAAAACATACCAAATTTTTAGAATTCTATCATCATTACTTCAACCTCCTTAGGGGTTAAAATCAAAAATGATAAGAAAATTCGGAAAATTTGGTATGTTTTTGTATGAAGTATTTAAGAGGTCGTGTTAAAATTTCACGACGATTAGGAAGCTCGTTATTAAAAAATTAACATTTTGTTAAGAACAATTTTTAAAAGAAATTTTAAAAAATGCATCAATGAACTTCGTTTTGTTTCCATTTCTTTCAGTATATTGTAGATATTACAAAATTGAGAGGTCAAAAAAAAACTTATTGCAAAGTTACATCAGTTTCCATAAGACAACATTTAATTTGTGAATGTTAATTGTTCAATAACGAGCTTCCTAATCATCGTGAAATTTTTACACGACCTCTGAAATACTTCATACAAAAACGTACCAAATTTTCAGAATTTTATTATCATTTGCGATTTGGGACTCAACATCCTTAAGGGGTTACCCCCACTTGCGATTTTGAAAAAAGCGTTTTTTTATTCCATTTTTTTGAATTATAAGTATCTGAGCATATGTCCTGAAAATTTCAAGTCGATCCGAACAAAATTGACTGAGATATGAGCGTTGAAAGAGAAGAATCCGTGAATTGAAGAACTGAAATTGAAACTTTAAACGCGTTTTTCTCAAAATGGCATTTCTGAATTCGGTGACCAAGATTACTCGAACACTAATGAACCGATCTTCTTGAAATTTTGCAGGCTTATTTAATACATAAAAATGTGGTCTTAAATCGTTCGATTTTTTTTTTCGAAAAAAAAATGGCCGTTTTATAGCCAAAAAACGGCCGTTTTTTTTCGTTAAAATCGAACCATTAACTTTGACTGTCCGCCATTTTGTGAAAAATGAATATTTTTTAAAATCCTTCGATTAAAGACTAGTTTATACTTATATTTGACTAAATCCATCAGCATTTTTTTTTTCTGATGATCCACTTCGCCGCAATGTTGGTCACCGCAAACCGTGTACATAAAAACATTATTTCATTGACGGCCATTTGCCACTAAACAATGTAATATTTTTCAATAAAAAAATTACTGAAAGTTCTTCAAGATGTGTTCTTTAAGATGGTATATTGATCGATTAAAAAAGTTTTGTAGTTTTCTTTAAAAAAATTCATAAAAAAGGCCTTTTTTTACGCTACAAGTGGGGGTAACGCCTTAATAAAAACAATATTTCCACGTTTATTTAAAAAATCTCCTTCTGAGCTCATACGAATATGACAGACAAATAGCCGAGTCTATTGCTATTTTTGTCCTCCGCGGACGCTGCGTTCGATTTAATTACCCCCACCCTATACGCTGCACGGAGCCAATACTCGGATCGCTGCCGCACACGAAACAATTGTCTACGCGAGCACACTCGTTTACCAGAAAGTATTCTCGTGAGTACAACGATCGTACAACTTCGCGCGTCTGAGCTTCCTCAAAATGTCATCTCTATCCGTGATTCTATTTCGTAAACGAAACGGTGGGGATATTGCGATATCTGTGGCTCCTAATTCTGACCACGCAGCCTTCATATTTGACCTAAAACAAGAATTTTTTCAAGCGTGGTAAAAATCGAAATTCAACCCTTAAGGGGGTGAAACAGGAGTTTTGAAATTTGTGTTTGTTTGGATGTTTTTTTTTATGCTCACTTACGGGTGGCATACACAATTAAGGGGTTAAAAGTCCTACTTGTCTGTCTACACGCGCCGAACAGCAAGGAAAGCATGGTATAGTGTTATATATAAAATAAATTTGGTAAGTTTCAAGTAAATCTGGTGAAAAAATAGGCTTTTTTTAAAACCTTAACACTCCTGTTCAACCCCCTTAAAGGTTACATTTTGGAATTTGCTAAAATACATGTTTAATTATTTGTATTGGAGTGCATTTGTACCAAGTTTTCAGGAAATCTGACCAAAAATAATGCCGTTTCGTATAAACTTTAACACCCCTGTTTCGCCCCCTTAAGAGTCGAATTTCGATTTTTACCACGTTTGGAAAAAGTCTCATTTTCGGTCAAATGTGAAGAAATATGGGTGATAATTAGAGGCCACAGGTATCGTAATACCGCCACAAAAAAAATCGCAAATGCGTTTTTGGTACCGTTGGAATCATTACAAAATTTACCATCGTTCTATAGTAAAACGCATTTCCGATTGTTTGGTAGAATAATTCTCTACCGTCTGGTATTTTTTTTTCGCGAAAATATATCGACGCGTTTGCTCGTAGTATTGAGAAAAAAACGCAGTCGGCCTTTGATAGTGGCTACAGGCCACACGTGAAAAGTTGCTCACTTTTCCATAAAATATCTCACGACTGTAAATGCGAGACGGTAAAACTCCTAAAAATTTAACAAGCAACTAGACATTACAGTTTTCTCCAGCCACTATAAATTCAAAAAAAATCTGTCCAGCCATCTGCGCGATAACTATCGTCAAAGGCTCGCTCCAATTCTCAGCCTGAAAAAACCCAAACGATGCTACACGAATTTAAATGCAACATTCATCAAGGAGATTAATAACAACTGCTCTACAATTACCACAATGAGTAGTGCAATTATTTTTCTTATTACTTTGCTTCGTCTCATTATTATTATTGGTGCAAAATTGCTCCAATAATAATAAGTAATTTTGCTCCAATAATAAGCAATTTTGCACCAATAATAATAATGAGACGAAGCAAAGTAATAAGAAAAATAAGTGCACTACTCATTGTGGTAATTGTAGAGCAGTTGTTATTAATTCCATTTGTTTTGTTTATTTTTATTCTTATTTTTATCCCACCATTGAAATTTTTTGAATTTTGTGCTCAGATTCGTAATAAGCGACCTCGAAAATCCCAGAGTACCAATTTTTATCTAAATCGAGTAAAATTTTCAACTTCGGTCCGCCATTCTAGCGCCGCCATTTTGAATTTTCAAATTTAAAGTTCAGATTCGTAATAAGTGACCTAAAAAATCCCGGAGTACTAATTTTCATCTAAATCGAGTAAAGTTTTTGATTTTTGTCCGCCATATTGACGCCGCCATTTTGAATTTTCAACTTTTGACTTCAAATTCGGATTCAGCGAGCCCGAAAACTCCCGAGTGAGGCTCCGATTTCAAATCAGAGCAAGTTAAATAGGGAAATAAAGGTTGACGCACTATTGCGTCAATGCCACACAAGGCACGGAATGATTTGACGCACTATTGCGTCAATGCCTACGAAGGGGTTAAGGACACATTCGCATCTTTAACATTCAACGTTTTTCAAGAAAGCTTTAATGATGTTAATCAAATTTGTTTTGATTTCATTATTATTTACTACTACTACGATTTTTATATTTTTTTAACAAGACTTTTTTGCAGTGGGAAACCTTCACCTACCCGGTGAGCTAGGCTCGACCTTCATCAATATGGAACAATAATCCTGGACGGCACTCAAGGAGTCCGACGCCACCTCGGGTGTCGGCGAATGAAGGACGCGATGGACAAATTTTTTTTATCATCATAGTTACGTCATTTTTTCAAATAACTCCTAACCTCAAGAAATAACTTACTTATTTTTCATATTCTTTTAAAATGTTCATTTTTGTTTGATGATTTTGAATTTTTATTATTGGTATTATTACTATTTTTTTACTTCGAAATTAAACATTTCTTATACTTTGAAATATTATTTCAATTATTTTATTTATTTATTTATTATATTATTTCAATTATATTTGAAATATTATCAAAATATATTTTGAAATATTATCATTATTATTATTGACGTTTTTTTTAATTTTCTACTTTGAAATTAAACCTTTATTTATTTATTTTATTTTCGTTATCCTTATTTTATTATTTATATTATTTTATTGCCATTGGTGGCACTATTACTGTTATTGTCGTGGGTGCTATTTCTTATCGTTATTAGTATTAGTATAAAATTGCTCAAATGTTCTTTATATACATATTTATTCGTGAGTAGGCAGTATATACGCACGTTCTATTCGTGACTTTATATATATATATATATGAATAGAATTGTCAGAGCCCGTTCATTCGTTTCTCGCGTGATGATCGCGATTCACGGGACTTGGTCGCGAGGGAAATGCGGTGGCGAAGAGAAAGAAACAGAAAATAAAAGAGAAGAAAAATCGCCCGCCTACGTCGTCGCGAGGTGAAACGACTGGGACTACAGCAATATACGATTAACGGGCACGTATATGGCCGTAAAAGGGAACAGGGGAAAAAAAAAGAGTATGTACGAGAGAACGGGAGAGAGAGAGAGGGGGGGGGGAGTTTGAGAGTTCGGGCCGGACTTGGGGATTCGAGTCATCGAGCAATTATATCCGTATTTCGCACATCACGAGCGCTGTTCAAAGATTAGGGAGTTTCCAAGCACCCACAGTACTACGAGAACATCGTGATCGATCCAAGTTAACTAATTTTCCGTAAATTTGTTCAACGTACAATTTTTTTCTTTTTGTTTTCATTGAAGAAACGTTCCACGCGAATGCCACGACGGAATTTGTTGGAATTTACAGTGGGTGGAGAGAACAGTAGGATCTAACTGTTGTTAAGGCCGTCGTCTAGTGTGATTGGTCGAAAAAATCGATTTCTTTACATCGCACTTTATGAAAGTACAATTTCTTCCGAATACATTCGTTTTTGGGCCGTTGAAAAATACGGAAAATTACCCGACTTATGAGCCTTTATAGGGGGTCGAATAGGGGGTGCCCGAAAATCCCGATTCTCAAATATCAATGAGCTCCTTGAGCAAGAAAGTGTGATGCATGACCCTGGAAGCTTTCATCATATTTGTGCATGCATACGAGTATTTCCGCATGGAAATTTTTTTCGCTTGTGACATCGATCCGAGTACTCGCGATCGCCGAAAGATCGCCTCTCGCGGCCTAAGGTGGAAGCTCTACTACTATAGCAAACATCGTCAAATTACTTTAATGATAATGGACAAAATTTTAAAAAACCATAAGTTACTGGAGATTCTGCTGTGTTCCGGGGTGAAAAAGGGATAATAAAAGTGAACTGTCGTTCCATAAGCCACCAAAAAATCAAGACTTTTACAAAGAGTGGTTGTTGGCTTGGAAAATGAATCGCTTCAGACCATCAAGTCGAGTTTATCCCTCCACAAGATTTTTCCTTCTCAAGTTTGTGAGTAATAAACCGAGCGATATTAAAAGTTGTATACAATATATAAACACAATTTCAGACGTCCCTTGTAAGAAGTATGCTCGATAAAATAGAATCATTCCTTTTCGAAACCGGCTATGGGCACGCATAACCTCAAAAAATCTAAATCCAGAGCTGACAGAGCTAAAAAAAGGAGGATAATAAATTATTCGCTGCAGTAGCATTTTTGCAATCTACCGTAGTAGATCCAATAGCCAACTCGCAGGAAGTCAAGAACTGCGTATTTGTTTACGTTTGAGGTTATACTTTGACCAGCCATATTGACATATCGCTGCGCCACTTCGCGGACGTGAAGGTCGCGAACGACTACTCGATCAGAAGTACAACGCTTCAGCGTTCAACTGTCCCTGTATTTACAATGTCTCACGAGGAATACGTTTTGTCTGCACTATTGTAGCACGAGAACTACAGTAATGCTTTTACGTCTGAGGGCTGCTGTCCTCGAGGCCGCGTGTGACCCTTCGATACGAGTTGCATGTATGGAAACGTTTCGCTCCATCGACACGACTGCGCCAGCTGCAACAACACTTTTTATCGTGTCGTTAAACAAACGCCGTGTTTGCGGCTCGAGATGTTTGCACACGTATTTTCCTTCAATCAGAAAATTCGTTCACGATTCGATGCACTGCCAGACGAAGCGTTTCGATCCCAAACATTACGCGACAATTTATGTTGTGCAAGGGGAGGCCCAAAATTTCAGTTCTACAGTAGCAGCAGTTGCTTTGAGCTTTTTGCACTTCGTCGAAATGATAAAATAACTTTGAATTATATAAAAATAGTATTGAATTATTAAATTATTAATATTATTAATGGGAATAATATTTATTGTTGTATCGCAATAGATTATTCTGTCAATTAGCTATTAAGCTCGTATTAATATAATCGTCACTCAGGTTGACAATAGAATTTTAATAATTTAACCACATTGTAAATGTTATAAACTAATATTTAATTCGTTTATAATAGTAATGAAGTTAATAATGAGTTAGGTTAATAATGAAGATAATAATGATGGTTGTTCGTTGAAACACAAGACGAAAATTCTTTGAATTTTTTTCCATTTGCGTACTTTTGTCATTGTTCGAAATGGGTTTTTTGAGCTGCAGGTTGCCGATTTTGGTCAAGATCCTGAAGACGTTTGAGCAAATTTCCCAACCGGAAAGGGCGAACAAAAGGTGCAGGATTAAAAAAAAAAAGAAAACCTGCCTACCTGTTCTTCAAACGATGCCAATTTTTGTAAAGATACTGCCGGTAATTATAAAGATACCGCCAGGTATTGTAAGATGCTGAAGACGTTCGAGTACACATTTTCTAACCGGAACGACTCTGCGAAAGGTGCGTAATAAAAAAAATCCCGCTTGCTGGTTTTTTCAAAGATACTGCCGGTCCATGCATGATGCTGAGGGCATTTGAGTAAATTTGGCGCGGAATAAAAAGGAAATTCCAGTTGCCGGTTTATTAAAAAGATTTTCGTAAAAATCCTATTCGATTTCCATAAAGATACCGTCGGTTTATGTCAGCCGTGGAAGCCGTTTGAGTACATAACCTAATCGAAAAAGGGCCAACAAGATTTGCCGAAGAAAAAAGAAATTCCGGTTGCCGGTTTTGCTAAAATCCTGCAGACGTCCAAGTATTAGGACGTTGAATAAGTTCTCGCTGTTTTACGACAGATGGCGTTGCCAGAGCTGCGTGCACATCACGATGGTAACGCATCTATAAAGACGTACTACAAGCAAGCTTGAAATTCAACGCACATCAGTGTTGCCAGTTTAGTACAATTGTACTAAATCTGATACGTTTTCAAAGTATTCAGTACGTCGGTACGTCTACCGTGGATCTATTACATTTTTCATTATTTCAGTAACGTAATAAGAAAATAAGAACTCAAGCATTGATGAAAACCCTAATTCATCCTCAATGGGATGAGTAAATTTCTGCACCCTCTGGGAATTATTGCAGTCGGTAGATTTGGAGTGACCGCCAATTTAGTACGAAAATTCAAAATTCGTTACGGTTTGGCGCTGCCGTCAAGTGCCGAACGATAGTTCCCTTTGTCGACACTGGTGCATATCACTTCACCGAAGTCTTTTTTTTTACTTTTAAGTCTACTTTTACTTTTACTTTTAAGTCTACTTTACTTTAAGTTTATTTTTGCTTTACTTATAAGTCGACTTTTTTTCATAGCGCCAAGCATGTTTAATTTCATTTCGGATTTTACTCTGCATTGACCGGAAGCCGGGTCACATAATTCGTCGTACCATTCCATTGTGTTTATAAATTTTGAAGGAAAATTCTTTTTACATAGCAAACTAGTTAATGAAAGAGTAAAAAAAAGTTTGGACTGCCTTTACTATTCGGTTTTGCTAAAAGCGTTCAGTAAAGACGGAATAATTTCGCGTAAAAAATATTTGTCCTCTATAATGAGAAGAGATATGGCAACACCGCATCGTTCCACGTATCGAATGACGTAGGTTCGCGCGGCATATTTAAAATAATACTACAACACAAAGTTTTATTTGGAAGTAAATTTCAATCGAACGAAGTTTTTGATTAGTTATCAGTTAACCAACACTTTTATTCGTTAATGAAGCCCATAACCATCATAAAATGTAAATATTTATAACGAAAATATGTTTTTTTAACGATACGTCTCCCATCACATAGCGTGCTTGTCGAGTGTTCTTTTTCAACGACTCCAACACCTTCAACACAGTTTTTCTTATTCGCCTCGGAGATTGATGCCAGAGCTTTTATTTCACTGTCAACGACTATTTTCTCCCGGCGCTTTCCTTTAAGACGAATTCTGTTTGGAATTTTTATTTTTTCCCGATAATATAACCAACTATCTTGACCACATTGAGCTGACAGAAAAGTCTAAGCATAGCCGATTTCCGATTGAAATAGCCGATTTTGAAAATATCGATTTATGACAAAATGGCGGACGCTTGAACATGAATAGTGATTTTTGGGCCAAAATTTAGTGATTGTTTCGCCTATAAAACAAAAACTAAGTAACGGAAAAAAATCCTGTGACAAATACTATATATCCTTCTATATTTTTGATATTTTTAAATAAAGAAAATCAAACATATTTTCGAATGTATATACTTTTAGATCATCAAAACCTCAAACCGAAATTTCAAATACTTTTCCTTGCAAAAAATTCCCAAAAATCACCTTTTTTCCGGCTCCTACGTGTATATCTCCCGTTAAGGGGTTACCCCCACTTGCGATTTTGAAACAATCGAAATCTTTATTGCATTTTTTTGAAGTATAAGCATCTGAGAATATGTCCTGAAAATTTCAAGTCGATCCGAACAAAATCGACTGAGATATGAGCGTTGAAAGAGAAGAATCCGTGAATTGATGAACTGAAATTGAAACTTTAAACGCGTTTTTCTCAAAATGGCATTTCTGAAGTCGGTGACCAAGATTACTCGAACACTAATGTACCGATCTTCTTGAAATTTTGCAGGCTTATTTAATACATAAAAATGTAGTCTTTAATCGTTCGATTTTTTTTTTCGAAAAAAAAAATGGCCGTTTTATAGCCAAAAAACAGCCGTTTTTTTTCGTTAAAATCGAACCATTAACTTTGACTGTCCGCCATTTTGTGAAAAATGAATATTTTTTAAAATCCTTCGATTAAAGACTAGTTTATACTTATATTTGACTAAATCCATCCGCATTTTTTTTTTTCAGATGATCCACTTCGCCGCAATGTTGGTCACCGCAAACCGTGTATATAAAAACATTATTTCATCGACGGCCATATGCCACTAAACAATGTAATATTTTTCAATAAAAAAATGACTGAAAGTTCTTCAAGATGTGTTCTTTAAGATGGTATATTGATCGATTAAAAAAGTCTTGTAGTTTTCTTTAAAAAAAATCACGAAAAAGGCCTTTTTTTTGCGCTACAAGTGGGGGTAACGCGTTAAGAGTTTATCCGAATACGTTTTTTTCAATAAAGCATTGTACAATCTTCACGAAAAACACAGCCAGAACTTATTCCACGCCCCAACAATCTTCCCATCCCGAAATCGCCGAAAGTTTCCATTCGATACTTTTCGTTATTTAACGATATTTGTTTTCAGAAGCGTAGTATTAATTCGAAACTCGGAGGCTCTCGTTTCCGCCGTGTGCGCGTGGTGGTAATCGACGAAAGAGAAGCAAAGTCTTACCTCCTGGACGGGTTGTTGTTGGTGGACGTTGAGGGGGCTCGTTGGTTGTTTGGGGCACCGTGATGTCTTCGGGTGGGTGTGGCGAGGCTCGTTTGTAAGCTAACATCGGCATTGTCGGAGGCACGTGTCTCGTCGAGTATATTCCGAGCGGTGGAGCGTTCGTTGTTGGTGTCCCTGGAGATGCGAGCAGCGTGTCTTCGTCCGCGTCTCGGTGACGCGGTGGTCGTCGTCGTCGGGCCGACGGGGCGATCGGCCGGTGCGCTCGAGGGTCTCGCGTTGGTCTGGGCAGCGAGGACTTCCGGTGCTACGAGAGCGATATCCGGTAGGGAATTGGGTCCGGATGAGGTGACCAGGCCGAGCGGTGACTCTACGGCCCGCTGATCGTTCTCGGGCATACGCAAGTGGCGTATGCGCCGCATGGATGCGCGTAGCCACGAGTTGTTGTTCGTCGTGGCTCTTGCCCTTGAGGAACGGTTGTCATTGTGACTGCCGGGTCTCTCGTCGACGATCGCGAATCCGAAAGAGCCGGAAATTCGATTATCGTCGCCGACGATCGTCCCGTTCGTCACGTCGAGATCGAAATCGCTCGTCGACGCAGCGTCGTATTCTCCTCCGGGCGTAGTCGACGCCTCCTCGACGCCGCGAGAGTCTTCGCTGTCGAGGGAACCGGGCGAAAGCGAGGAGGCCGGAAACGTCAGACCGGCCGTGGTAGCTTTGCCAGTCACGACGACGGACATCGCAACACTGCCGGTCGACTGCTCGTCAACGAGTTCGGAACCGGCGGCGCGCGCTCTTTGTTTCCTCCCGTTGCCGCTGCCAGACGCCCAGGTGGCACCACCCGCCGCCTCGTCCGCCACGCGCGATCCCTTCGCGCTCGTCGTGACGCTGGTGGGGGCCGACGAGACTCGACCCGGCGAGGAGCACTCCACGTCCAACCTCCACGATTGCTCCCCCGTCGTCCTACCGTGATCGGGATCGATCGTCCGAAGGCTCGAAACTCCGCGTCCTCCTCCTTGGGACACGCCACGGGCGCAACGCGCCTCGTACTCCTCCACCCACGACCAATCCACGTCCGAACACTCCGAGGACGATGCCGAGTAACTGGGCCCCTGTCTGAATGGAGAAAAGTGTACGCTGTGAAAAATGTCTGTATAAAAATTAATACACAAGCGTAGGAAGTTTTTATGCGGATACCGCTTATGAAATTTCAGATACGACTTTGTAAATCCAAAACAGGTTATTTGAAAAATGAAAGTGTAGCTGCGTAATATTAATATACTTGTGCGTTTGAAAAATAATGCACGTGTGAAGAAATAATCACATCTAAGTATATTGAAATCAAGAACCATTTGCTGATATCGATATACGAGTGTATATTAAATTCAAGAACCATTTGCTACACGGAGAGAATTTTTAAGTAATTTTTACTGTGAAATCACAGTAGCTCGATGACAAATGTGCAATTCTTCAGGTTTTTAGGAAATAAATTATAAATTTTCATGGAAATGAATCAAAAACTTACTTTTGCGTAACAGAAATTTAAAATATTTTCCAGAATTTTTACTGAAATTAATAGTAAAATTTCATGAAACGTAAAGATTACGACAATAATTTAATAAAGTGCTAATATAAATGAAATTTTTCAGTGGAACATTGAGAAATTTGCGTGTTTTCCATAAAAATTTAAAAAAGGAAGCCGAAATTTTCCGTGCGTCCACCGGAATTTTACGTCCTTTATAGTAAAATCAGTTAGGGCTAGGTCGCCTGACCGTACGCGTGAGCTCTGTGTGCGAGCGTGCGTATACGTAAACGCAAGCTGTAAGAGTGTGCTTGTGTATGACGCAATATGACGAGCACGAACGACGCCGACCCGCGTTGCTTAGCAACAGCGGTACCGCGCATGCGCATTATAGTACGAAGCATGGGCCAAGACAGCCTCGTGGTCTCGTGCAGTCTAACGTGTTCTACGCAGTTCTACGCAAGAAAACAAAGAAACGTGAAAAGAAACTTCGATAAAGGACGTCTACAATGGTACGAAAAGATATGCTAAAATAAGTAGCAATCAAGAACACAAATGTTCAGAAACGCCGATGAAAAAAGTATTTGTTTAATCATAGGGAATTAATTTTTCGCTAGGGATTTTAGAAATTTCAAGTTTGTCCAGGTTATTTTTACTGTAGAAACTTGGAATTTTTGAGGCAGCCCATTGTTAAAATTCTACATGAGAATGTGTCAGAATTTTTACTGAAAGAAATGTAAAAAATTATGCTACTTGCTTAAATTTTTACATGAATAAAAGCAAAATATTAAAAGCTAGTGTCAATTTTTGACTATGTGCACATTTGTCACCGGTTTCAAATTTTTAATGTAATTTTTACGGAGATTTCACCGTAAAAAATACTTAAAAATTCTCTCCGTGTAATATCAGCATACGGGTGTGTATTAATTTCACAGAACCAAAGTATTACCTTTAATGTACACTGTACAAAGCTTCTGTATAAAAATTAATACACGAGTGGATGATGATTTATGCGGACGCCGTTTATGAAATTTCAGATAATATTTTGAAAATCCAAAGCAGGTTATTTTAAAAATAAAAGTGTAGCCCCGTAATATTAATATACTAGTGCGTTTGAAAAATAATGCACGTGTAAAAAAATGTTCACATCCATGTATATTAAATTCAAGAACCATTTGCTAATATCAACATACGGGTGTGTATTAAAATTACTTATCCTAAGTATTAAGTTTATTTCAGAAATTGATAATTAAGCCCACTGAAAATGTGACTCGTATTTATCCTCCTCGACGGGAGGTAGAGGTAAAAAAGGTGGTTTTTGTGAAATTTCTTCCTTCAACACCGGGCGGCGTTAAAAAGGGAAAAATAATTTCCTTCCGGAAAGGCGAGTTCAAGAACTGCGACTCTGGTGTGGATATGGAGACGTAACGAATTCGCGACACTCTCCGACGCGTGCACGAGCTGCAAACGCGTCTGTTTTTCCCAGGACGACCGTAGCCGGTGGTCGGGTTATATGCCCGACCGAAGCTGCGAGTGGCTATGGGAAAGTGCGGAACAAGGCGCCGTCCCTCGGGCGCTACGCGAACTACGCGCGACCATCGGTCGTGGCGAGCGGCCAAGGTGGGTTGAGCGCGTTTTGTATTTTCAATACTCTGTTTTTTATCTTTGAATTAATATACAACTGTTGTAATCTTTAATTTAAGGCACGGGTTGATGCAATACATTTTCCATAAATTTGCAAACTTTTCTTGAAAATTCCATGTTGCATCTATTAAATTCTATATCCACGTTAGAATTTCATGTTCCTGTTTTAAATTTACGGTACACGTGTCTTAAATTCAATTTCATTTACTGAGTTCGTAAAATTCAATTCTTTTGTCCCTTAAATGTAGTGTAAATTTAATATAATTTTCACGTTGTTTCATGTGATTTTCATCAGCGTTTATGAATTCTTTTTTCAATTTTAGTTTCGCACTTTTAAATAAATTTGTTGTGATCATGCACTGTACGTATCGTAAAATTCAGTTTCACAGATATTATATTTTTCAGGCAGCTGTAAATAAATTTCAAACTTGTTTTGTATTTTCAATGCTCTGTTTTTTATAGTTGATTTAGCATACATCTGTGGTAATTTTCAATTGAAGATACGGGTTAATGCAATACATTTTCCACAAATTTACAAACTTGTCTTTGAAATTCCATGTTCCATCTATTAAATTCTATATCCGCGTTAGAATTTCATGTTCCTGTTTTCAATTTACGATACAAGTGTGTCAAATTTAATTTCATCTACTGAGTTCGTAAAATTCAATTCCTTGGTATCTTAAATGTATTGTAAATTTCATATCTCTGCTTACAGCGTACTTCATTGCTCCATCGGTCTTGCGCCCGTTTAGGGATTGTTCGTTTATTGTGTAGACGATTTGGGGGGAGGAGGCAGCGCGAAAAAGTATTATTTTTTCGTACATGGGGGGCGGGAGGGTAGCTCTTACATAAGTCAGCTAACAATAAGTTGAGGTACACGGAGAAAAATACGTCCTCAAATTCTAACACTGCTTGCCAGAATTCCAATATTCAGTGCTAGAAGAGTATGGCAGTTCACTGCCAGTTCGGAATTCTAAGAATTGTTGTTATAGAAGTGTAAAAATGATTCTCACACCGTATAGTGAAAATGATGCGTGCATATTGCATTTGAAACTATTCTCGCATAGGCGCGAGTCCTATATGCTGTATAGTAAAAATAATTCGTGCTTTGTAAAATATCAACGTTTATTACACGCTACATTTTCATATGGATTTTACTATACGTGTAGCATGAATCTTCGTGTATGTATAGATTTTACTATACGCATAGCATTAATCTTCGGTGTATAGTGAAAAATATTATGAAGTTATATTCTCTTTACTCTTTATCCCGTTTTTTTGTAGAATACTGGAAACTAATTGTTCCAATTAGTTTCGATGATCCACTTCGCCGCAATGTTGGTCACCGCAAACCGTGTATATAAAAACATTATTTCATTGACGGCCATTTGCCACTAAACAATGTAATATTTTTCAACAAAAAAATTACTGAAAGTTCTTCAAGATGTGTTCTTTAAGATGGTATATTGATCGATTAAAAAAGTTTTGTAGTTTTCTTTAAAAAAATTCATGAAAAAGGAATTTTTTTGCGCTACAAGTGGGGGTAACGCCTTAAAACCTTTATACGACCCAAAACTCGCAGTTATACCCCAGTATCTCCCTCATCTGCGGATATTTTGGTTATACCCATTGTTAGCGATTCCAATCAGCTTCAGCCGATAGAATTATTGACAGATTAGGTTTAGGATGTAGAACTCTCGAAATTTCAAATTTGGCATGGTCCAATTTGCGAAATTCGATGAGATGTTATGATTCATATTGCGAAGTTGGCTTCTCATTTTTTCAAAATGCATTTTCGATAGCAAAATCGACAGAACTATTATTAAAACTTATCAAGAACTGTAGAACTATTCAGGATGCCACTTAATACGGAGTTTATTGGTGAGATGCTTACATTTGAGGTGCTAACTTCACACACCCGTTAGCGACAGTAATGTATTCATCGTGAAACAGCTATCAATGAATGTCATTTGCTGTACATAACCTCTTATTGAATCGTAAATAACAACGCTATAATTTATTCAATATGTCAACATTTGTGCCGAATGAAGTGTTTTTTCGGAGAGTTTTACTTCATTACTTTAATATGAACAAAAGTGCTGCTGAAGCTGATCGTATTTTAGTGGAAGTGTATGGTGAGCATGATCTAGCTGAGCAAACGTGTCGAAAGTGGTTTGCACGTTTTAAAGCTGGTGATTTCGACTTGGATGGCAAGGAGCAACCTGGCCAGCCGAAAAAATTTGAAGATAATGAGTTGGAGGTATTGCTCAATGAAGACTCATCTCAAACGCTTCAAGAATTGTCTACATCATTGGGAGTTGACTTATCAACGGTAGGAAAACGTCTTAAAACTTTGGGCATAATCCAGAAGGAAGGACATTGGCTCCCATATGAATTGAAACCAAGGGACATTGAGAGGCGTCTTTTGACATGTGAACTGCTGCTTCAACGGGAGAAAAGAAAAGCTTTTTTGCATCGAATTGTCCCTGGTGATGAAAAATGGATCCATTACGACAATCCGAAGCGCAGAAAGTCATGGATTAACCATGGAAAGTAACCCGAACCTCTCTGTACTCGCCGGTTGTATTGTTGTTGGTGCATGAGTGTGCGACGGTTATTTACAAATGGAGCCACTTGATATTCGGTGCGAACACGGCGTTGACAAAGGACAATTTATTTCTCGAAAAAGAAAACAGTAGCGAGAAAGCTACTGTTTCATACTATGCTTTATATATTATTGTTTTTTGTATCTTATGTACAAATTATTATGTTTTACAAATAAATTAAATGCAATGAAATAACTTGTACTTGTAAATTGTACATTGAGAGTGATATTCGCTTCATTCACATCATAAACAAAATTAATATCTGCAGAATAATAATTAAAAAGAAAAAAATCGATATACTTGCTCAGAGCAAGATAAACGTTTAATCTACTTCGGGCATTCCGAGAGCTTCCTCGGAAGATTAAGCTCCGAGAGCTTGATCTACTTCGCGGCGTGCCGTCTTCTGCTATTTAATAAGGTTTTTATCGAGATTATCGTAAAAGTTCTCTTCGATAATTCGGTGGACCTATATTTTTATAATCACGTTGGATTCTTCAGATTCTAATTTACAAGTAGCAACTTTAATATCGATGCAACCAAATCAATAGGGGGATGAATTCGGTAATTGCAATGTTGACGGAACGGGTTTCCCATAAAACGACGGGTTAATAGTTCCATTTTTAACCTAACATTACTTGTTGGAATCTTCGGTGAGGTATCAAATATTTTCACTGGATAAAACTTTATCACATGAACTCATGAATATTTTTAAATCAAGAATTTATCAAATAACGACTGTAGCGAGACTCCTACCTTAAGGGGCTATACCAGTGTAACACTTTCGAAAAATCGATTTTTTTGCCTTTTTCGACAGTTTATACTTTCAAGAATATCCTGTGAAAATTTCAAGGCCGTATCTCTAATGCTCCCCGAATGGCAGCCTACTGAAGAGCAACCGCTCGTAGGTATAAAATGTCCCAGTTAAATCGTTAAACGCGTTTTTCTCGAAATGAGATTTTCAAATTTGCTGACATTGTAAGTCTAAGAGCAATTATCCGATTGACTTGAAATTTAAAGTGAGTACTCTGAATACATTTACTCTACAATGACGTAAGATATTTTTGATTGGATTAAAATTTACGATTTGGAATTGAAAAGAACGACCATTTTATAGACAAGAAAACAGACTTTTTTCATAACTACGCCATTTTGTAAGATTTTGATATTTTCTGAAAATCTTACGTCATTGTACAGGAAATACCTTCCAGTTTAACGACATTTTTTCCTTTTTCGTTTTCAGCTACTCAATCGGCCGGAATCATGTCAGCAGTGGAGGAACTTTTTTTTTGACGCCTCCGAAGGCAGCGTATAAGTCCATCGGATCTCAATATTTTTCTATGAAAAAATTATGTACTATAGGTAAAATATAGCCAAATATATTCTTAATTTTCCGAAACATTTAATGGAGTACTTTTCTTCCAAAAAAATCCCGAAAATCACCGAAATTTTCAGCGTTCACACTGGTATAGCCCCTTAAACCGTCGGAGCATTCAAAGTTCGGAATTTCAACCTGACCCCATAAAAATCAATGTTTGAGTGTTCGTCTTTCATGCGTTCGCGCATTGTTCGCGCATTTAAGGTTTCTGAATTAGTACAACCAATCCTTAAGGGGGCAAATTCGGGAATGCAATGTTGTATGGGAGTTCCGTCGTTTTATATAAAACCATTGCAACTGTGCTATTCAGTCTACTTGCTATAAATTCAGAATGACTTATATCAGCCTTAACCCCTTAAGCGACAAGAAATGTTTTACCCTGAGTGCCCCAAACACGGAATAAAAAAGTATTTGGATTTTCACGAAATTTTGTAGTCCGGGATTTTCGAGGTCGCTGATTAAGAATCTGCCCCCGATATGCAGAAATTCAAAATGACGGATCCAATGTGGCGGACCAAAATGCAAAAATTAGTTCGAATCGAATGAGATTCGGTGCTCGGGGGTTTTCATGATCGCTGATTACGAATCTGGCGTCAGAATTAATAAATTTAAATTTTTCGATAAAACATGGTGAACTTAAAAAAACAAAAAAATATTTTAAACAACAAAAATATTTAGAAAAACAAAAAAAAATATTTAAAAATCAAAAAAAATATTTTTAAAAGCAAACAGAGTTTAAAGTCCTACGAATGCAACATCCTCGTGGCACACTCTGGGGATGTGGATTTAAGTTCACCAGCTAATGCACGGGGCAATTTTTACTAATATTTATACTAAATACTAAATACAAATGTGAAGAAAGCAGGTTCCATTCCAATCATTTTACGTTTTGAATTCGCGTGCGCGTTATAGGAACAACTATTTTGAATTTGTGTACTTTGAAGGCAGATTTGTAATCAGCGACTTCGAAAACCCCCAAGTACCAAATTTCAGACGATTCAAATCAATTTTTGAATTTTGACCCACCATATTGAATCCACTATTTTGAATTTCTGCATTATCTGCAAAAATGTGCGCCATATGGCGTCAATGCCGTTTAAAGGGTTAAAAAATAATCCCTCACTGGGTTGGAAAGTATTACGAAGTATTGCATATAGTACGCCTTTTTCTACACTGATCGTGATCGTGTATGCCACAATTCAATATCCACCCTTTGACGACCAAACAAAGAACAACGAATCGGACTCTACTAATCGCACGTTTATGGCAGGACACAAATGAATACGAGCCAAAGCAGTGAATTTTATTTCCTGGATGTGCCCACAGGCACAGGCAAAACTTTTCTCATTCCACTTATTTCGCCAACCATACGATAGCGAAAAGATACTGTACTGGCAACCGCATCGTCTGGAATTACGGCAACTCTTTTGGATGGTGGCCGAACAGTGTATTCGGTACTGAAATTGCCGTTGATTGTGCAAATCACAGACTTAGCAACGTCGCGAGTAACAGCTGGTGCGTTTGGCAAACATAACCTAGCTTTGTTTTGAAATTAATTTGAATAGAAGCCGCCACAAAATATGCAAACAACAATTTATGGAGTTTTATCATTTATCACGTATCAATAATATGTATAATTATATTCTGCCTATCATGTTAATTCCGCTGAGGTAATTGAAGCCTATTTCAATAGGTTTCCGGCTGATTTTTCGATATGTCTTTTTAGTCCGCTTTTAAGGTAGACATATTATTATTATTATTATTATTAGTATTATGAAGACTACACCGAGTGATTGACAGCCTAATTTGTCAGTTTTTATTTGTTCATGTGCAATTGATTCATCATTTACCACAACATTTGGCACATTATAATCGATAATACGACTAATCAACGTAAGTAAACATAAATCGGAGCAGCTGTGTGTAAAATAAATTTAGACTCGTTTTTAACCCCGAAGGAAGTGATCGTACCTCTTTAATGCACGTCTCAAATCATCAGTTTTATGGCGACACGTACAGAAATTGACTTTGAATACCAAAATGCATGTACAACTACAACATGATGCATGTCCTGACCGTTTCACGAAACACTTGGAGGGTATAGGGAATGGGAAAATGACAATCGAAGAATCCACACTATGTATCACATTGCCAACAAACTTCTGTAGTCACAGCAACCACAGACGAATTGATTCGCAAAGTTTTCCCAAATATCGCACAGGATTAGAAAATTAGTTAGTAGCTCAGTGCACGTGCTATATTAGCAGCCAAAAACAACGATGTCAATGCCATCAATTTCAGCATTCAAAACGAAATACCAGACGAAGCAATAACGTATAAGTGCATCGATACTGTAGTGAATCAAGACGAAGTTATCAATCATCCAACGGAATTGTTGAATTCTTGTTTTGCACGTTTTAACATTGAAAATTGGCGTGCCTATCATTTTTCTCCGAAACATCAATCTACCACGACTTTGCAACGGTACCAGGCTTTCAGTGAAAAAGATGATGAACAATATCGACGAAGTTACAATTTTAAGGATGTTGAGTCCCAAATCGCAAATGATGATAAAATTCTGAAAATTTGGTATGTTTTTGTATGAAGTATTTCAGAGGTCGTGTAAAAATTTCATGACAATTAGGAAGCTCGTTATTGAACAATTAACATTCACAAATTAAATGTTGTTTTATGGAAACTGATGTAACTTTGGAATAAGTTTTTTTTTTGACCTCTCAATTTTATAATATCTACAATATACTGAAAGCAACGGAAACAAAACGAAGTTGATCGATAAATTTTTTTTTATTTCTTTTAAAAATTGTTCTTAACAAAATGTTAATTTTTTAATAACGAGCTTCCTAATCGTCGTGAAATTTTAACACGACCTCTTAAATACTTCATACAAAAACATACCAAATTTTCAGAATTTTCTTATCATTTTTTATTTCAACCCTTAAAGAGGTTGAAGTAATGATGATAGAATTCTGAAAATTTGGTATGTTTTTACATGAAGTATTCAGGAGGTCGTGTAAAAATTTCATGACGATTAAGAAGCTATTTATTGAACAATTAACATTAACATGTGTCATAGGGACACAACATCCTTAAGGGAAAATTTAATGGAGAAGATGCACTGTTGCCACGCATCCCAATGATTCCGACCGATATGCCATTCGAATTTGAACGTTTGCAGTTTCCGGTGCGATTCGCACTTGCAATAACCACCAACAATAAAGCACAGGGACAATGGCTGAAAGTGTATTGTCTAAAATTGGAAAATCCATGCTTCGTATAGACAGCTGTATGTGGCCCGTTCACACGTCGGAAAACCTTCTGATTTGTTCGTGTATGCACCAAACAAACCCAAATAAAAAATATTGTGCATACAAAAGTACTTTAAGGCCTTAGGCCACAGTAACAGTTATAAAATCATGTGCGAATTTAACAATTTTTTTTTGTATGAAAAAGTGTTTCACTGATAAAGATAATTACACATGTATTTAGTATGAATATCAAACTGTTAGATTTTTTTTTCGATGTACAATATGGCCAACTGCTCGGAACAGCCTTTTTCCACATCGCGTGACAAAAACTTCAACAATTTTCAATTCCAAATTGAAAAAAAAAATGCAATTAATTTCTTAATTGCATTTCGCAGAGAAGTATGTACGGAATCTCTGATTAATCCAAAACTTTTCATTTTATGAGCAGTTTATGAATAGCTATAACGAAATTTTTCACTGAAAATTCATTTCTTAAGTTCAAATACCTACAACTTTTGAATGAAACAATATTTTTTAAATTCCGCACGTACTTCCCTAGGTATTCTAATGTAGATTGACAAGAATTTTTGTTTTTTGTTTTAGGTCAAAAATTGAGCGCCTAAAAAAAGATAACAAAAGAAAATATTAGTAGTCGGCTATTTTGTACATCGAAAAAAAAAAAATACTTTCTAACAGCTTGATATTCATACTAAATAGATGTGTAATTAATTTTACGAGTGAATCACTTTTTCCTACGGAAAAAAAAATTGTTAAATTCGCACATGATTTTATACCCGTTACTGTGGACGAAGGCCTTAATAAACAGACTCAAAACACAGGCACTTTCTCTCTTTGAGTAGCATTGCAACGCATGCCGGACCCAGCCCGTAACAAATGAAATGATAATAATCAAGACCAAAAATGCCCCAAATATAATAATCAAGATGAAAAAATTCCCGAAAATGATAATAGTCCAGACAAAAAAAAACCAAAAACGATAACAAACAAGACAAAAAAAATCCCCAAGAATGATAATAATCGAAACAACAAAAATTCCACGAATGATAATAACCGAAACAAAAAAATTCGAAAATTGATAATAATCGAAACGAAAAAAAATGATCGAAGGCAGTAGTCAGGGTATCGGTCCCGGCATTCTATTTTCATCGACCAGTATATTCCTTAATATATGCAAATCAATTTTGCCCAAAATAAATCGGGACCACAACAATTAACGCTAAATATATTTCTATTGCCATGCAAATAGCTCCGGACCATAAAGTGCCCACGCTTTCTTTATCACTGCCCTAATCAACGATTTCATGAGGAAAATTTTCTCGCTTGATCTTTTCGCGTTGTAAATCCTGCGCATGCATATATATATACACTTGAAAATAACGGGAGAGAGGCTCGACGGTGCGGAATAATTTGAAAAAAGCGTTCAAAGGCTGTGCGTGGAGGCTCGTTAGCTAAGCAGAATATTTAGTGAGGAGACCAACGAACGATCCGTGATAACACGTGCCAATGTATAGAAGTATGAGGGCACGTGTTGCCAGATCCGTTGGGTCCTCCACGCTTCCCTGCTTCTCCGAGTGTCCTCGTGTAGCACAACTTCCGGTTCTCCATTTACTCAGTATGCCTCCGTGCAACCCCCGCGTTGCTTCACCCTTCGACGATTATTAATTTCTATTTACGTTACTGACGATGAAGGACTTTCTCTCAAAAACACGAGGCGCATGGGGGGGGGGGGGGCAGCTGCTTTTTAGGGTTCCATAGTCGAACGAGGAATTACAACAGGGACTCTTATAACATTGTCACGTTTGTCACAGCCTCGTAGCTTCTACAGTTCTTAACCAATATGCACACAATTTTTTAATCAAATTGCGAATAGCTGTTACCTCCAATTTGGGTAATATTTTGCACAGACCGTCTTTTTGACAATGTGAATCCTTGACTGAAAGTATTTTTGGCGCATTGCAATAGTTTTTAGGAACATCGAATTTTGAATATTGACGAAGTAACGCGCGTGTTTATCCACATCTATTCGCTTCTACTATTTCTACTTTATCGACACGACCGATCCAACAAATCCGCAAAATCCAAAAAAGACAATTAAACTCAAACATACCCCGTAAAAGCCTGAACAAACAGAGCTTAGCTCAAACAAGCCCAAACGAACACGACCGCGCCTAAACAATACCAATCAAACCCTACAAAACCCAAACAAACACAATCAAGCCCAAGCAAACTCTAGGAACCAAAACAAAATCCTACCAAACCCAAACAAACACAATCAAGCCCAAGCAAACTCTAGGAACCAAAACAAAATCCTACAAAACCCAAACAAACACAGCCGAACCCAAAGAAACCTCAACAAAAACAACCGAATCCAAAGAAACCCAGACAATCACAAACAAGCCGCAAACAAGCACAACCAAGCCGAAACAACCCCAAAGAAATTCTACAAAACCCGAACAAACACAACCAAGCCCTCACAAGTCCAAACAATCACAACCAAGCCCGAGCAATCCCAAAGAAATTCTACAAAACCCAAAAAAACACAACCAAGCCCGAACAAACCTAAACAATCACAACTAAGGCCAACCAATCCGACAGAACTCAAAGAAACGCTACGAAACCCAAACAAACACAACCAAGCCAAAACAAACCCAAAAAAATCATACAGTCTCTACAGAACCCGAACAAACACAAGCAAGCCCGAACAATAAAAAAAAATCAAACAAACTCTACAAAACCTAAACGAACACAACCAAGTCCGAACAATCCCAAATAAATACAATCGAGCACCAGCAAACCCAAACATTACTACAAAACCCAAACCAACACAACTAAACATAACCTTAAAAACCCGAAAACCACTATAAAGCCCAAACGAACCCAACGAAATCCCACAAAACCCGAGCAAATCACAACAACCCCAAACCCCGAGAAAACCAAAACAAACGCAAACAAGTACACGCGTGACAAGACACGAGCGACGCACGTGCCTGATCATGTCGATAAAATGGGGATAACGCGTCAGCTGAATCGGAGGAACAGCTATTCGGAAGCATACGGAACTTTTGCGAGGAAATGCTTCAGATCGGGATATCGATACTTTATAACATTTTTTATCGTATGACCGGCTGATTTCACGATATGTTTATCCATTCGTTAACAACGAATTATCAAAGTCGTTTTTCCGATCGAAAATTGAACCTCTCTTCTACAGCTTGGTACTTTCGTAATTTCCAAAATGACAACAACAAAAAACTCCCGGTCTTACGGAAGTTTTATTATTGTACTAAAACTGCGTTTTTTTCATGTTTCATTTCAGATGAGCCTAGTCGCCAGCAGTACCTACATCGATTGGCCATACAGCAACGGCGGGATTTTCTTCAAATAATAATAACTTCATTGTTCATCAATATTTTTAATTTACCAGGTGTAGAAGTATGAAACTGAAATTTTTTTGTAAAAATTACACGTCTGTTGTTTGAAAATGATAAAAAATAATAAAAATGATAAAAAAATTAAAAATCACCACTTTTTAATTTTTTGAACCACTCGAAACACTGTGTTTTACCAAGAGCATGTTCACCATAAGCTTCGACAAGCATTCGATGCGAGCAGCAGTTTTGTTCAAATGATAACAGAAAACCAATGCTGTCCGCAAATCGTAGTTCGTAGGCACAAAACTCGACATGTTAAAAGTTATAGAAAAATATACCGGTGTAGGGAACTTGGGTTGTTGTGTGTTGAAAATCTTCGTCAGCTGTTAGAGGGAGATGATGGCGCTGCAGAAACGGTCTTACGGTCCCTAAACTGACGGCTAGCACCATCTATAGGGAAATTCCGGATTCGTACTTCTACACCTGGTAAAAAAAGCTCGAACTTGGAAAGACTATGTATCAACTGTGTGTAAAATCCCGACCTCGTCACACCGATACTCGCGTAAGAAAAAAATCCAGAAAATCGACCTGTTTTTTGGGGCCCGAAGCTTATGCAGACGCGCCGAGTGACAAGCACCCATCAGCTAAACGTTGACTCTTCAAATGACTGCACAAGCCGACAACGGGAGCTTACCTTACGCGTGTCCCGATACTTGACAGGTTATTTATCTTCATAATTCCCGCCGCCAGCGGCGTAGCAAGGGTGCGTCGGTTAGGGCGGGCCGCCTGGGGCACCAAAATAAGGGGCACCAAAATTTTTGCCCACAAATCATTGTAAGTAACTGTGAATCCTAATAAAATGCCAGGTAGCTAAATTTTCATAACTGACCCCATGCTTCAAATTTCAAATAGCCGTACAGTAATGGTCAAAGTTGAAAAGCCGCGCGGGAGACCATTGGTGGCGTCATCGCGTCACATCACAGCAACGTTCCATTTGAAATGAAGGGCGGTTGAGTAATAATTCGGTAACGGACGAGCACGGTGATCAAAAGTTTGTTTGGGTTTGATTAGGTTCGAGCACTCTTTTGGTCCTCGGAATCAGCATCGATTCAAGCAAGCTGGATGCTGATGAAAACAATAAGAATGACCTTCTGCGGTAACGCTCAAGGTTGATTAAATTCATTGACGCTTTTCCAAAACCTGAACGTCTTGAATCACTGAAGACGGAAGGGCCCTTACAGCTTCTGCGCTTTATTGAAGAGTTCAGCCTAGCAGATTCAGTCCCGAACATCATTGTTATGCTACAAATCTTCCTCACCGTGGCCATCAGCGTCGCGACTTGCGAGAGAAGTTTCTCGAAGTCAAAACTCATGAAGAATTATCTACGGTTAACAATGGGTGGTTCTATATTGAACAATTTGGCGACTTTGTCCATTGAACGAGATCTGACTGATTCAATCGATTTCGAGAGTGTGATCAACGAATTTGCTCGTCAGAAAGAACGTAAAATAGTTCTGTAAACATTCTTAACTTCATCCTTCTAGCATAGCCTGTGTCAAAATGCAGATTTTAGTTGACAAAAAGTGTTCATGCCAGTTCCAGTGTTGAAATTTTTTATAGCACGGTAAAAATTGGGGCACCAATTTCACGGTCCGCCTTAGGTCAGAAAAGCCCTTTCTACGTCACTGCCCGCCGCCTCAAAGATTACTATGCCGAAGAAAACGGTCTCTATGTGAATATCCTCAGTGGCCAGTTTTCAAGACAACGAAGCCGCAGGCAGCCTGGGGTCTTTGTGACCCCACGCAACCTTGTGGCTTCGCCTGTGCACTGAGAAAACAATATATTTCTATGTACCAGGATTTGTTAACTATTAACAAATGGTAAAGTTGGATATGGCGAAATAAATACCTTCTTACAGTCAATGAGTCATTCATTTGAGCCTCTGAATTGTCACAAATAACGATTTGGTAATAGTTAAGAAATGGGTACTTTATTGGAACATACCCGTTCTTAACAGCCAATAGATTACAGTCGGTCTAACCTAATGCTTCGTATTAATATACTATGAGTACTTGTTTCCTATAATTGAGGCGTTTATTCAATGATAACAGTGGAAAAGTTGTCTCAGGTGTAAAGGATAGTTGAGTGAATGATATTTTATATTCGCACAGAACAGAATTCGAGTGTAGTTACTAAATGAATATTTGGACAAAATCATTCATTGATTGTCAGCGGATGAATGTGCAGTTGAATCAATGTAGCACTATAATGCTAGTGGGCACTACAAGAAACAACGCTCGTAGAAAATGAGAGTTGTTCCTTGCTGCTTGTAGAAGACAAATTTTTGTCAGGCCATTTGTCCTCTACAAGTAGCAAGTTCGTTAAGGGGTTACCTCCACTTGCGGTTTTGAAAAAATCGATTTTTTTATTGCTTTTTTTGAAGTATAAGTATCTGAGAATATGTCCTGAAAATTTCAAGTCGATCCGAACAAAATTGACTGAGATATGAGCGTTGAAAGAGAAGTATCCGTGAAAGAGAAGTATTGAAGAACTGAAATTGAAACTTTAAACGCGTTTTTCTCAAAATGGCATTTCTGAAGTCGGTGACCAAGATTACTCGAACACTAATGAACCGATCTTCTTGAAATTTTGCAGGCTTATTTAATACATAAAAATGTAGTCTTTAATCGTTCGATTTTTTTCGTTAAAATCGAACCATTAACTTTGACTGTCCGCCATTTTGTGAAAAATGAATATTTTTTAAAATCCTTCGATTAAAGGCTAGTTTATACTTATATTTGACTAAATCCATCCGCATTTTTTTTTTCAGATGATCCACTTCGCCGCAATGTTGGTCACCGCAAACCGTGTATATAAAAACATTATTTCATTGACGGCCATTTGCCACTAAACAATGTAATATTTTTCAATAAAAAAATTACTGAAAGTTCTTCAAGATGTGTTCTTTAAGATGGTATATTGATCGATTAAAAAAGTTTTATAGTTTTCTTTAAAAGAATTCACGAAAAAGGCCTTTTTTGCGCTACAAGTGGGGGTAACGCCTCAAACGCGGCCGAAATAGTCGTTTTGAATGAAGTTCAATTAATTGTCGTGAAATGTTCATTTACATTGAACCCAGGATAGTCGCAACAACAATACGTTAACGGCCCCAAATCCAAATATATTCATTGTGAACAAATCTCGACTCTTTTGAACTGTATTATCATATCAGAATTTCAACTCGTTATTCGATGACGTGAGGTTGAAGTTTCCATCGTTGGTACGCAACGAAAATTCTTTTCGATTCCTTATTTTTACTTTTACTGGAAATTATATTTCGTAGATTTAGGGTGTAGGTTGCCAAATAAAGGTCCCGAAGAATGTCCACGCAATTTTTATAGCTCAAATCGGCCAAAGGAAATTCGATAAATTCCGGAAATAAATATTTCGTTGGATTCCAACGCTGCAAACTTCAACGTCATTTCGATGACCATAAACATCTACTGAGTTGAGAGGAATAAAAGTGATGAAACGAATCGTTCTTTTCAAACAGATACTATGGCAGCAAAATTTTGCCATGAGAACACGAATATTTGTTAACGACTAACAAATTTCGTAACAGTTAATGCATTTTTGAATAACAGTGCCAACTGAGTGTATTTCTTTACTATAAACAAACTGTTTGCTCAGTGTGGGGTAGCGGGAATAGGGAAGGTTCGAGTAACTCGGTGCACGTTTCAGTTCCAACCTGAAGATGCTCCTGGACGATCTTCGGAGCAGTGTGGTGATGCCGTTGGAGGTTGACGGCTCGCAGAGGCGATCGACGTCGACGCTCGTCGATCTCTCGAAGTTATTCCCGTTTTTGTCGTCCTTGCGAACGAGTCCTCGGGTTTCGCCCTCGCTCCATGACTTTCGCGCGCTTCTTTCGTCGCTCCTGCGGTCTCGCTCGTCTCGGCTGGCGAGTGGCTCGTTCCACGGTCTGGGGCCTCTGCGCGGCTTCGCGAGACTGACGGAGTGTTTTTGCGCGTGGGGGGGACGATCGGGTGGGCAGATTTTGGAGATCGGTGATACTTCGAAGCCCGGATTTTCGTGATCCTCGCTGACGACGGGGTGGGAGTCGTCGTCGTCGCTGGGACGCTCGATGACGAGGGTCTCGTCGTCGGCCTCGACCTCGCGATTGGCGCGATCGACGTCCCGATAGCGGCGGCGATGACGATGATGGTGGTGATCGGTAGATCCGTTCTGAACGAGGCAAGTTGGCTCCAGAGGATGAGACGTAGGTCGCCCTTCCTCGCCGTCGTTCTCCGCCTCGTGATCGGCGTTTCGGCGTCTCTTCTTGTCCGGTGGTTCGTCCTCGTCGTCCTCGAGCTCCGACAGAAAATCAAACGCCGTGTTTATCGCCTGGGTCTCGTAAGCGATGTCCCGGCGTGGATTCGCCTCCGTATCGTTGCTCGTCGTCCCAACGGCAGCGTCCACGTGGTCGCCGTTGATCTCGGCCTCGTTGAATCTCGACGTCTCGCAGTTACGTATAACCGGCTCGAGATTCTTCGTTATGTCGCGTATCCTCTTGATCGTCTCGGACGAGACGACGTCGATTCGTTTCCTGCGCGGTACCAGCTTGTCGTGACCCAAGGTCACGAGAACGTCCTCACCGTCGGGCCTTTCCGGCGCCGAGTCTTGTTCCCGCGTCAGCGACAACTTTTGCTCCAACTGGGGTGGACACACGTCCAACAGGTGTTCCAGCTCCTCGGCCGATGCCTCGGGCAGGCTCGCCGATCGCGACGCGCAACCGACCGCACCGCCGTCCTCCTCAAGGTCGATCAGATCCTCCTCCTCGATCACCCTCGACGACGCCATCTCGTACCGCGAACCTTCTTTGCCTGCAACGAATCATCGTGATTTTTATTTTCCGTTTTTTTTTTCCAAGCCGAATCTCTATCGCTAAATCGTTCGCGAGTACCGTACGGTGCAACGTGACGCGTCTTGGTGGCGAAAAAAAAATAATTGAAGTTTGGAGTTTTGTCGGCGCGAGAAAAACGAATAGCTTTGGAATGAAATAAGTAGAAAAATGACGCGATGTGGGTCCGGAAAATCGGTTTGCCGATTGGAAATCGGTAACTCGGTTTGCCAAATCAAAATCGGTCGATCGGTTTGCCTCTGGGAAATCGGTAAATCGGTTTGCCTCTTGGAAATCGGTAACCCGGTTTGCCGCATGAAAAACGGTTAATCGGTTGTCTCTAGGAAATCGGTAAATCGATTTGCCGCTTGGAAATCAGTAACGCGGTTTGCCAAATCAAAATCGGTAACCCGGTTTGCCGAATGAAAAACGGTTAATCGGTTCGCCTCTAGGAAATCGGTAAATCGGTTTGCCTCTTGGAAATGGGTAACCCCGTTTACCGAATGAAAAACGATCAATCGGATTGCCTCTAGGAAATCGGTAAATCGATTTGCCTCTTGGAAATCGGTAACTCGATTTGCCAAATCAAAATCGGTCGATCGGTTTGCCTCTAGGAAATCGGTAAATCGGTTTGCCTCTTGGAAATCGGTAACCCGGTTTGCCGAATGAAAAACGGTCAATCGGTTTGCCTCTAGGAAATCGGTATATCGATTTGCCTCTTCGAAATCGGTAAATCGATTTGCCTCTTGGAAATCGGTAAATCGATTTGCCTCTTGGAAATCGGTAACTCGATTTGCCAAATCAAAATCGGTCGATCGGTTTGCCTCTAGGAAATCGGTAAATCGGTTTGCCGCTTGGAAATCGGTAACTCGGTTTGCCAAATCAAAATCGGTAACCCGATTTGCCAAATGAAAAACGGTCGATCGATTTGCCTCTAAGAAATCGGTAAATCGGTTTGCCTCTTGGAAATCGGTAACCCCGTTTGCCGAATGAAAAACGCTCAATCGGTTTGCCTCCAGGAAATCGGTAAATCGATTTGCCTCTTGGAAATCGGTAACTCGGTTTGCCAAATCAAAATCGGTCGATCGGTTTGCCTCTGGGAAAACGGTAAATCGGTTTGCCTCTTGGAAGTCGGTAACCCGGTGTGCCGAATGAAAAACGGGTAATCGGTTGTCTCTAGGAAATCGTAAATCGATTTGCCGCTTGGAAATCGGTAACTCGGTTGGCCAAATCAAAATCGGTATCCCGATTTGCCAAATGAAAAACGGTCGATCGGTTTGCCTCTAAGAAATCGGTAAATCGATTTGCCTCTTGGAAATCGGTAACCCGGTTTGCCAAATGAAAAACGGTCGATCGGTTTGCCTCTAGGAAATCGGTAAATCGGTTTGCCTCTTGGAAATCGGTAACCCGGTTTGCCGAACGAAAAACGGTTAATCGGTTTGCCTCTAGGAAATCGGTAAATCGATTTGGCTCTCGGAAATCGGTAACTCGGTTTGCCAAATCAAAATCGGTAACCCGGTTTGCCAAATGAAAAACAGTCGATCGGTTTGCCTCTAGGAAAGCGGTAAATCGGTTTGCCTCTTGGAAATCGGTAACCCGGTTTGCCGAATGAAAAACGGTCAATCGGTTTGTCTCTAGGAAATCGGTAAATCGATTTGCCTCTTGGAAATCGGTAACTTGGTTTGCCAAATTAAAATCGGTAACTCGGTTTGCCAAATGAAAAACGGTAAATCGTTTTGCTAATTGAAAATCGGTAAGCCGATTTGCTGATTAAAAATCGGTAAGCCGATTTGCTGATTAAAAATCGGTAAATCAATTTGCTAATTAAAAATTGGCGAATCGGTTTGTTTATCAAAAATCGGTAAATCGGTTTTCTAATGAACAATCGGTAAATCGGATTGCCACTTAAAAAATCAATATATCGGTTTGCCAGTTGAAAAATTAGTAGCTCGGTTCACCAATTAAAAATAGGTAACAGGGTTTACCAATTTAATATCGGTAGATCGATTTGCTATCTAAAAATCGGTAAGTCGATTTCCTAATTAAAAATCGGTAAATCGATTTTCTAATAGAAAAACGGTGAATCGGTTTGTTTATTGAAAATCGATTTGCTAATTAAAAATCGGTGGATCGGTTTCCTAATTAAAAATCAGTGAATCGAACTGCCACTTAAAAATCGGTATATCAGTTTGTCGGTTGAAGATCGGTAACTCCCTTTGTCAATTGAAAATCGGTGACTCGATTTGCCAATTGAAAATCGGTGACTCGATTTGCCAATTGAAAATCGGTGAATTGGTTATCCAATTGGAAATCGGTAAATCGATTTTCCAGACGGAAAACGATAAGTCGGTTTGCCACTTCAAAATCGGTGAATCAGTTTGCCAAAGGAAAATCGGTCAATCAGTTTGCCAATTGAAAACCGGAAAATCAGTTTGCCAATTGAAAATCGGTTGATCGGTTCGCCAATTGAAAATCGGTAAATCGGTTCGCCAGTTGAAAATCGGTAAATCGGTTCGCCAGTTGAAAATGGGTAACTCGGTTTCCCAATTGAAAATCGGTAAATCGGTTTGCGTGTAATTTTCGTAACCTTCAAGTCGGCAAAAAATATGAGCAACTAATGACAATATTAACCGTTGGTGCATTCCAACGATGCAAACTTCAACATCACAAAACAAGAGTCGTTCAAATTTACACTAAGGCAACTCTCATTACATAATACTCTTTTTTGCAAGAAACGTGGCTTACCAGTATTTCGTGCAAAATTATGCACGACATTCCGGAAAAACGACATCATTTTGCATATAGCGTGTGTGCAACTATCGATATTAAAATTCGTAAATCAGCATCCTGCTATTTTCTGAACGTATCGTTCAAAAAGTACTATTATCATTACTATTGTTGTTGATTTTCTCGTCGTTTACTTATGTTCTTCTTGTTTTCGTTATCTTTATGTTGATTATTGTATTCAACTTTATTGCGATGTTTTTTTTTTAGGAATTTTGCTACTGCCAGTTTAAACTTTCCACCCAGGAAAAATTATCAAAATAATATCAATAGCTCCATTGTAATTAATAATACTTAAATGTCTCTATATTCATAATTTACAAAAGATAATGATTTATTGATTTACGAAGTACGAATTTGATTTAATTGATTTAGATTTCGATTTTTGGGTAGAATTTATTGATTTAGTAATTACGAATCACTTGAATATTTTGTTAAATAATCAAATAATCAAATATTCTATAAAGTGAATTACATCGAACCATAACAAATGCCCCTTTAACTCAACGATTGAATATTTAATTATGAATGAAGAAAAAATACTTCAATTGTAAGAATATAGTTAACAGCACTTCGATTCCGCGATTAAAGTGCAGATAATTCCACCTCCATTCTTTTTTCGAAACATCGATGCTTTCTCGCAAGGCACTGAATTAATTTTTCCCAAACAGCACAATTCCCGATACAAAAACAGTGGTCGTTTCCGGTGGCCGCGTTGATTTTGTCACAATTGGAATATAAATCACGAGGCGAGGATTTTTCTTCTTCTTCGGGATAAGAAGAGGTACTGAGTATCCGTCGAGAAGTTTCGATGGAAGACAACGAGGGAGGGAAGTCGTGGTGGAACGGAGGATGATGACTGGACAGTGGTCAGGATGACCAGATGTTACGACGGTTCGAGGAGACTCGTCTATTCCGATCGCGATTCCACATCTCTCCATCTCTTTTCGTCTCCTCAGACTGACGCGAAAAGAACAGCGAGGCTCCGACGTTCTCCCGTTAACAGGCGATCCATTAGCAATAGGATGATAACTCTTCTCACACACCCAAAACAATAAATACAGACGTAGGCACGATTAGGCGTCCACGCGTGCCCTCGTCTCATCGAGACCAATACTGATATTACATTATTCCGTCTGCTCTCTCGCGAGCTCTCTCACCGACCGATAATACATGCCGATATTGCAAAACACGTAAATAGGTGTGTGGACTTGTACCCGTGAACGTTCGTGCTAAGGTACATCGTCAGATACAGCTCCCCACGTATACAGGAATTTCCGTGACAAATTGATCCTTCCACTGGATCCTGATCTCAAAGTTTCCATTTTCACTTCAATTTCAAACCACGGATGACCACTTCCATTCAATTTTCTTTCTTATCTACAGTCTTTACTGCACGTTCTCGTCTTTGATCGAATATACGGAAAAAAATCGTTTGATCGATTTTTCGTAAACCGAAACATACCTAACCAAAATAAAGGGGGGGGGGGGTGGAAGAAGAAAAAGAACTTCGACGTCGTGATCTTCAAAATAATAAATACCGATTTTTTACTCGATATTTAATAACTTATCAATTGTTTAATTTCGGAACCCAATGCAGAGAACAAAAACGTTTTTTTTAATTATCGTTCCGGCATCGTGATTTTTTAAATAACAAAAAATGGGTTGATTTTTTTTTCGATATTTTTTTATTTTTTTTGTTTTCGGTTTGGAACAAAATTGGATTTCGATCGGCGAAAAAAAGTATTTTTTAAAGATCCTTCCAGCGTGCACAAACCCATGCTTATTTTTTGTTTTGCTTACACTATTCCATAAATAACTATATGCGCGCGCGTGTGTGTGTGTGTGTGTGTGTGTATTTAAGAGTGTTTGTATGACGTGTCCAACCGACAAGGCTCGTGGAAAAAAAATAAGCGTCATCAAGATGCATCGACAAACGTGGACACGTGCATGTATAATTATCAGCAGTAAATCGACGATTAGAGCTGCGCAAATTGCGCAAAAAAAATCTCGTAAGTGCGACAATGAACGTGCAAGCACGGCTATATCCGTCTTTTCGACGCGATCTACTCGGATGGTGAAGTGATTATTGATATTCACTAACGAGTATCCCGTTATAACATTGCGTTGAAGTTCGTATCGTTGGGATCCAATATTAATAAATTTTGATCCAGCTGCTCAACTTTTTCGCCTCACTCAGACTGCCAAAAATCACTCAAACGTTTCGCAGGATTCTCGTTAACAATTTGACATCTGAATTAGCAAAAAAACAAATTTTGGATAACGATAAAAGTATTTTAAAAAATTATAGCAAAAGTATCAAAGAAATAAAAGAGAGAAAAATAACTTCCCTTGCATTTTAAAGATGCAAGCTTCACAGTCGCGTTAATATTGGAGTGAAAATCATGAGAATTCTTTACCACTGGAGATATATTTGTTTTTTTTTACTTTTGACGCCCAATAAGGGTGGACGTTAGCACACCAATTTCTTTGTTAAGCTTTGTATGGCCTTCGGCGTTATTCTGGAGTGGAAAAATATGGACGAAAACGATTATAATAAGACGATATTTTTTTTATCTTGTTTTGTTGCAATCCAACGATGCAAACTTAATTTTTCGATTTTGCGACCGGGAAAGGTATAATGTTCAATGGTTTTCAAGTCCTTTCGGAAAAAGAATATGGCGTTCTTTTACACGTAGTATTTGCCAGGAAAAAATGTGCATTATAGAAAAAAAAACGAAAATTCCGCTTTGAGTTCAGGTAGTCCTGTCGACAGGCTTCAATTCATAGGACTTTCAAAAAAAATTTCGAGCTTCCCTAAATATATTAAGAATCGTCTCTGTAAAATGTCAGGGTCGGTTATCGACCTTATTACAGAGAAGAAAAAAATTGCGTACTTTTGTGAAGGAATCCCGAGACGCCATACAAAATCTCAATTTCCGGTCGCTACAAAAGTGTATACAATAGTGAGAATCCGGCAGATTCTTAAAAATAATCAGATTTACATACTTGACACTTGTAGTAATCCAATGCTCCCAGAAAAAAATACGCATATTGACCTAATTTTCATATAATATCAAATTTAATTTGAACTTCCGGTATTGGATTTATTACCACTTGCTACGATAAAGAGACGTGACAGCAAGGCAACAGCTGACTGTAGTCGTAACCTCATTTCACTCATTCGAATTTCCACACATATTTCATTTTTAACCGACATGTTTCGCCGACACAAATTTTCTACGCTTTTTTACCAGTCGTGGCCCGAATACAATGCTTTACATTTCCCGCACCTGACATTGTTTTGACAGATCGAAAAGCATGGAGGTTAAACTCGCCTGAATGAGTAATAAGAGAAGGAGATAGAACCAATGATGCCAAATATCAAACCTAGAAATACTACGCGAATCGTTGGCATAGGTATTTTTTCATTTTTCTGATTAAAAGTGAACATTCATTAAACAGTTTACAAATGGAAAATTTTAGTTATTGCAAATTATTGTTTTTTGCGTATGTTAAAAATATAAATTGTACAGATCCCAAGTATGATCAGTGGTATGACTAATGTGAAGCCATAGGACTACCTTCAAAAGAATGAAGATAGTTAGGCAGGCTCCACACTACTATGCGGTTCTACCGGAGCGTTTTTGCCGGATCTATAGTGTAATATAAGTCTTAAGGGGGTATGCCTCTCTGGAAACTTCGAAAAATCGTTTTTTGCATATTTTTATAGTGTGAACTTTCAAGAATACTCTAAGACCAATCGGACTCTGAAATTTAGAAAATGTACAAAGTTGTACCTTATTTAGTGAAACAGTATGCGTCGGCTTTACCGCGATCTGTCGAGTTTGAACACAATTATTTCGAAACTACACATCTTGACACGGCGGGATTGATATCTTGAGTAACTTTCACACTATTGACTTGAATTTTGACAGTTAGCGTTCAAACCGCAGACATTTTCGGCTCACGATCGCATTTTTAAATTGGATGAACCATTTGTTAATAACAATAACTTCAGCATGCTGTTTTTTTCACGAGAACAATGAAGTTTTCCTTGGAGAAGCTGTCATTTTTCGTATTTTTCGAACATTCGAAAAGCGGGTGGTGAACCCATAGCCAGTTGGATATATTTGAAGGAATTTTTTTAATTTTCGTTTCAAATTACATTTAAGCCTGGTAGAGATCGCGCCGTTTCTGGCCTAGCCGCTGGAGGACTGCAACGCCAACTGCACCACCGCGAACACTTTGAAAAATGGTCTTCCGAAAAAATCACATCGTAACCACAAACATGTGTACAACTCGCTGAGAAAAAATTAATGTATTCCAAGCAATTGTGTTACCAAAAAAAAAATCATCATTTTGGCCCTTCAAATTGGGCTTTCAGAGAGGGATACCCCGTTACACTATGCAAACACTGTAGATCCGGCAAAAACGCTCCGACAGAACCAGATAACTTGTCGTTTGAATGGAAAGAATTATGTAATTATATACATACGTACACACGCATGTCTGTATGTGTGTGTATTGTGGATGCGTGTGATGATTAAATGTATATATGTTTACATGGAAATGCACCGAATGATATATACCATACGCGATTACGTCTTGATTTCATTTGCATTTTTTTTTCCGTGTCGACAAATTTTCTTACGCCGCCTCGTAATATATATACGTATATATATATATATTACGTTGTACGATATTATATAACCGTTAAGTGTTACATTCCTGACCGAGCGTCATGTGAAACACTGCGATGCGAATTGTGCTGACCATTCGCACGAATTTTCAACGTCCCAAGCCACACCCACGAATCTCAGTTTACCACACGCGGATTCTTTCATGAATCAACACGAAAATATATCGGTCACATTATGTGCATTTATGAACGTGTGTGCGCGCGCGCGCGCGCGCGTGTGTGTGTGTGTGTGTGTGTGTGTGTGTGTGTGTGTGTGTGTGTGTGTGTGTGCAGGGTGTATCGAAACTAAATGTCAACACTTCATCAGCGTGTCGAGGACGGATCAACGAGTAAAAAAACATATTTTGATATTTGCTTGTTTCCATTTTGGAATTACCGGAAAAAAACAATAGGCCGATTTTCCACTTTCTACGAAATTTTACTTTGTCACTTGCTCAATAGAGAAATCGTGTAAATCGCTTCAGCCACCTTCAGCACCGCCATTTTGTTGCAAGGTCTTGCATTTTTATTTTACATATCTTGATACTCGAAGATACGTAAAATAATGACCACTAAACGGCATTTTCCTTTTAGCAAATGGGTATCTATAAAAAAACTGTCGAACTTCACAGTTTGGTGCGAGCTTTAGCCTGGTAACCTCTCTTAAGGGGTTGAAGAGGAAGGTCCAACATATCGTGCAGGAATCGTAGACTGAAGGTAAACTTATGATTGCAACGGTAGAACTGCTAGTAACATTTGGAACCCGTTTTCCTATCAATTATGTTTTTGAAGACGGTGTACACGATTTCTCGACATCTAATGAATGGATTGGCTGGAAATTTGGTACACTTATTCAGTGTAACAGTAGTTCAGTCCTGACCGACGTTTCTCTTCTTAACATTCAATTTTTTTTGTTGATTAAAACACGATAAAAAAATCTCGTTCAAGTCTAAGCTAACTTTGTTTATTTTATGAAGAACAAAAAATCTCGTTCTTTGCCGTTTTAGATCACCCGGATGACCAAAATCAAGTACACCGTTGAGCCCCTCACGTTTAAAGGTCCTTCACGAGATTGTTTATGACTTCTTTGATTATTATTGGGATGTGAATAAGTTCTCGCTGTTTTTTTCGTAAAACTTAACGCTTTGTTAAAAAAAATCATTCATGAAGACATGAGTCTTCATGAAGCAATGCCTCCAATTCAACACATCAAATTCATTATTTTTCAAGCGTCTGAATCAATCTCCGCATGTTGTTTCCGAGACAGAGCATGATCGCCTTAAGTCTCAACAAGAATTCTATGTGCTTCAGATGCAGATTTTTTTTTAAATTAAGCAGTGCAGTAAAATTCCCTGCAAATATTATTTTTTTGGCACGAAATTTGACATGTTTGACACTATGAAAAATAAAAGTTCTTTACACTTCAGCGAAATGGCATACACGAATTTCAAACTTGCTTATAGTACTTCTTTACAGATGCGTTATCATGTTTAGCGCCGAAGATGCGATTTTTTCCTACTTTCACCCCCCGATGAGGGTAGGTTTCGGAAGTTTGAAACCGTTGCCAATTTTTTGTGGCTTTCCTTAGGCGTCAATTATAGCGCAGATTTAAAAAAAATAGAGAATGTCTTAACCGTGCGAGATATTCATTTTTCCACTTCCGACCCCTCAATAAGGCTGGATACTGGACCACGAAATTTTGTCAAACTTTTTGTAGGAAATTTTGTAGGACCTCCACGGATATTCTAGAGTCGAAATGGACACGAAAAAAAAATTAATGAATAAACAAAGATACTTTCGTTGGCATCCAACGATGCAAACTCCAGTCACATTTTATAGATGCGTTACCATCTTAAACTACATGCACGCAGTTCTGATAACGCCATCTGTTGGAAAACAGCGAGAACTTATTCAACGTCCTGATAATATTTTTTTTATGAAGCTTGGCACGTAACTTTGATAATCTGCATACAGATAAACGTTCAAACGATTTTTCAATCGTGTTGTTCGGTCAAAATTAATTTTTTTCAACAAAACCTTGATTTGCGGGGCGCCCAACCCCTTAATACGGTACGGCCGTAAATTCCATTCCCGCCATACGCCAAATCGCCGACATCCTCGGGAGCGAAGCCGGGGCATACACAGTGTCCATCGCAAACTTCGTTATCAATGTGAGGCAGTATTATACGCGGCAGAGCAAGCAACGACGAAAAAAAAACAAAGGCCGTATGATGAGATCGATAGAAGAGAAAGGACAGAGAAGCACGTGGGATTGTGTGCCTTTATTCACGTTCAGAGGAAATGAAATCGCGTGATGAGAGTCGAATATATGTATGAGGTATTCCACGTGAATCCGGTGGACTTTTTCCCTGACCCCCGCCAATTCGATTAATTTTTTTTATCTGATTCCATTGACTCTAAAAGACACCCGGAATTTTTTAAACATTTTGCGAAACCACCCTTAGTAGAAAAAAAAAAAATTCCGAAAAAAGCCCCGATTTAAAAGTCTGAAAAAATTCCCAAAAATGCGCGGTTATATGTAAAAATGTTCAAGCTATCACCCGCAGTGGGTCTATGATTTTTTCGTTAGCAGTCGAAAAGTTCTGGTATTCATTTCAATTGAAGTCGTATTCAGCACACAAAAAATCATACTTTCACTGCGGGTGATAGCTTGAAATTTTTTTATATATAATCACGCATTTTTGGGAATTTCTTCAGATTTTTCAATCGGGACGTTTTTTTTTTGGAAAAAAAAATGTTGTCTCAGGGCTGGTTCGAAAAATGTAAAAAAAAAATCAGGGTGTCTTTTAGAGCCAATGGAATCAGATTTTTTTAAATTAGTCGAACTGGCGGGGGCCAGGGAAAAGTCCACCGGATTCACGTGGAATACCTCATATATATTTCAAGAGATGGAATGGGACAGGGAGAGAGAGAGAGAGAGAGAGAGAGAGAGAGAGAGAGAGAGAGAGAGGGGGAGGGAGAGAGAGAGAGAGAACGAAGAAATGATCGAAGTTTTTCACGAGATCCGAGGTCATGAGTCACTAATGCCTCCCGGAGCTGTGGAAGTGAAAGAGAAAGACAAAGTGGAGCTCCGTCATACCATGCATTTTGAATGTACGTACAGGAAATTCAATAACGAATAAACGACTTTTCCCCTCATCGGGGCCGGCTCACTACTCTATGCAATTTAGATTTGCAACTTCGATCTAAAAAATTATCAAAGTTTGAATACGAAAAAAAGTTTTTAGAAACTCCAACAGCTACTGCTGTAAATATTGAAAATAACGATGTTGGAGTTTGCATGGTTGGAATGCAACGAAAAGTAAGAAGAAAATGTATTTCCTCATTTTTTTCATCATCCAAAATCTTATCTGGCAAACTTGGGCTCCAGAATTCTTATTGAGATCCTGAAGAAGAAAGACTTGAGTGTTTTTCATAGCCCTATTTTGCAAAAGAAAACGGTTGACGAACTCTCGTTGTGTTCCAACTTAACTTAACTGCGTGTAACTTAAATTGCTGGTGTAACGAGAAGGAACATGGGGGGGGAAAATTAGTCCCATCGTAGCGCAGGATTCGGGCGCATTTTTCCCCTCAGGACGGAACAAGGCCAGACCATTTCGGATCTTTTCGGGGACGTCATAAGATGAGAAGTTTTGAAAATTTGGCTAGTCTCAGCGGGAAAATAACGCCTTCAAAATTGAGCGGTCGTAGGAATTCAGCGATAGAATTTGCGAAGGCGACGTTGAAGGTTCGCATCGTTGGAGTACGGAGCAATTTTTGCTCAATTTTACGATGCCAAAGTTTGCATCGTTGGACTGCAACGAATTCAATTTATTTTTGCAGATGTCGCCTAAAAAAGTCCTTCAACCATTTTTAAAGATGTTTATTCAGCGATCTACACGATAAACCTATTTAAAAAGAAAGATCGCCTATGACAATAAAAATGTGGAAAATAAAATGTGAAACAGAATTTACGTTGCGTTCGAACGATGCAAACTTCAACACCATTCAATTTTTATGGCGTTGAAGTTTGCAACGTTGGAAAGCGAAGTTCTTTTACACATTTTTTTTCCATGTGTCTATCATTATTATAGTAGATCTTTTTTCCATTGGTTTAGATACTATAGATCGCTAAACGAGTATAGATAATTAGTTGAACGATTTTTGTAGGAAAACTTTAACAAACGATACAAAAGAAATTCCAAAATATTAATTTTCGTTGCGTTCCAACGATGCAAACTGCAACCTCATCAATTTTTTGAATTTTTTTTCAACCGCTTCAGGCTGCGAAAATCGCGCAATTGTTTTGGGCATCCTCACCGGAGACGTAAGAGAGAAATTTCAACAAAAAAAAAAGTTTTAGGCCAGTCGGAGAGGCGGGAAATAAAAAAAAAAGAATTTCCGTTGCAACGATGGAAATGTTCGTCGTGGAGAATGGTGGACCTCGTTTGAACGGAATGCCCCATGCACGTGTACATAGGATGTGTCAGCAGACGAGAGAGCACGCACGAGACGGTTCGTTGAACTTTTTACATCCATCTGCACTTCTATCCAATATACGTGTATACGTGTGTACTTTTTTGAGGAATAAGTATTGCATGATTGGTCACGAAGTTACGAAACAAGAAATAAGAGCAGGTCTTTTTCTGTGCTTTCATTTATTTAGCGGCTCTCAATCAATTCAACGTTATCGATTCGTTGGGTATTTTCATCGCCTCTTTTTAAGGGGCTAGGCTACTGTGACAATAACGAACTCTCGTTCGTCGCTTGAGACAGCTCACATTGAAGAGAAAGGTCCTACGCATGGTGCAGGAATTGCTGATTGAAGGCAAACTTGTGATTACAACTATAGAACTGCTAGAAACTTTAAGGCGGCCATCCCATGTGACAGGTACGAGAAATCGATTTTATTTTGCAAAATTGGAAAAAAAAAGTGCGCGTTGTGTGGACTCGGCATAGCAGACTAATGGTGAGTCAACATTTTCTTTGTGTAAATCGTACTTGAACTTTCGAACGCGTATTTTAAGGCCTTGGACCACAGTAACGGGTATACAATCATGTGCGAATTTAACAATTTTTTTCGCATGAAAAAGTGATTCACTCATCAAATTAATTACACATCTATTTCGTATGAAGATCAAGCAGTTAGAATTTTTTTTTTCAATGTACAAAATGGCCGACTACTCGAAACTTCTCGAAACAGCTTTTTTCCAATTGGTGTGACAAATAACTTCAACAATTTTCACTCGATTTACTTCAAATTTGAAATTTATGTTCCTAATTGCATTTCGCAGAGAAGTACGTAGGGAATGTCTGATTAATCGAAAACTTTTCATTTTATGCGCAGTTTATGAGCAGTTAAAACAAAAATTTTCACTGAAAATTCATTTCTTACGTTCAACTACCTACAACTTTTGAACAAAACAATATTTTCTAAATTCCGTACGTACTTCTCTAGGTATTCTAATGTAGATTGACGAGAATTTTTGTTTTTTGTTCTGGGTAAAAAATTGTGGATGCTAAATGTCACGCCGCGGAGTGCAAAAAAAAAGATAACAAAAAGTTGATAAATGTGTGGTAAAAATTCAAAAGTAGTGTGTTTTGATGGTTCATAAAAAAAATTCCCAAAACAACGAGAAAAAAATAGCTGTCACATGGGATAACCCCGTTAAACGCGTTTTTCTTGAAACTGTTTTTCAAAACGGTGTACACGATTTCTCTGCGTCTAATGAACGGATTGACTTGAAATTTGATACACGTATTCAGGGTAATAGTAGTTCAGTCTTGACCGACGTTTTTCTTCGTAAATTTTTTTTCATTACTTATTAACAACGATGGTGTAATTTTTGCCTCGAAAAAATACGGAAAAAAGTTAAAATTAAAAATATGTTATTATTGAAATAAGCTAACGAAAAAAAGCTCGGTCAATTCTTAGCCAATATTGTCTATGATAAGAAGAAAACTCTTTTATTTATTTCTGACCAACCGCGTGGCCAAAATCAAGTACACCGTTGAACCTCTCACGTTCGAAGGTTACGAGATTATTTATAACGTCTTTAATTATAAATCTTTTTCGATGAAATTTGGTACGCGGCGTTGTCAATGTACATACAAATAAATGTCCAAACGATTTTTCAATCATCTTACTTATTCCTTCAAAATTGATTTTTTAAACCCTGATGTACGGTTCTCCACACCATTTTTCTCGATAATCGAGCGAATGTTTTTTTGGCCAATATTTTTTTTTACCCGTCAAATTTTCATCTGTCCATTCGATGCCACGGTTCGCGATTTTTTATCAACAGAGTCCGTAATTATTTTTAAACTTGATTAGGCTGTTGACGTCTGAATTATTTCGCTTTCGTTTCATTGTTATCATTATTATTTCAACACTGCGTCCGTTCGAAATACGCGATCCGACCGCACGCGAGATTAAGACGCGAACGGAAACAATTAAGTGTGTTTGACCTTCGCTGCGATAACGGCGAATGACGAATATTCCCGTGTGTGCTGATAGTTCGTATTTAATCTTCTCGGGAGAATAAACGAGAAAACCCAATGCGCACGTGAGGAAAAATCTTATGGGACTCGTGAACCGTTTTTATCGATACCAAATCGATAACGAGACTTTTGTTCCGAATAAATATTTGGTTAACGAAACCCGCTTCGTCAATAATGTGCCCCACGTACGAATGTTTTTCTTCCATTGTATTTATGATATCGAAGTTTGCATCGTTGGAACGCCACGAAAATGACTTTCTTTCAATTACCCAAATTTCCTAGAGCAGATTTCAGCTACGAAAATGACGCGAACATTTTTTTCGGATTCTTATTTAGCGATCTACAAGAAATTTGAAAAACATGATTTTGGAAAATGGTGGAAAATGAAAAAAAAAAATCAACTTCAACGCCATTATAATGGAAACCTTACATTTATAGAATAAATTCGCGATATTGGAGAATTGAGTTTTTCATTATTGCCTCTGCTCACCCTTGGTGGCCACACGTTCTGGCTATAACACGCTGGTCACAGGGGGTCGCAATGACCCCAGCCATGTTTCAAACTATTGCCCCGTTGATCGTATCGTTCCGCATGACTTATAATAATTCAGGATATTAGTTTGAACGTTTTGGAACGTGGCATTCTCGGTATTATATTTTTATCGAATTTTAAAGTAGCGGAAAAAAATCAGCAACGGCTCGCGCAAAAAAAGTTCTTTTTACAAAAAAAAATCGTAACTCTTGCAATATTCAATTTCTTTTTTATAAATTTTTTGGGTTATACTCTTCAAATATGATAGCTTAAGGAAAAAATAGCTCCATAGATGGAAATAGTTTTGAAAAATCGCTCCACGTCCGATCCTAGTCTGTACTTACGAAGGGTACACCAAAGATGACGTTGGAGTTTGCATCGTTAGGATGCAACGAATTTTTCTTTAATTTTTTTATTTTGCCCATTACCAAGAGCCTTTTTTTGTTTGGGTTGCAAATTGAGTTCGTAAATTTCTAATAAGAATACGTAGAAACGTTTGAGCGACTGTCACAGACTAAATCGGCGAAAAAATGTTAGGCATGAAAAATAATTAATTTTCCTTGTGTTCCAACAATGGAAACTTCAGACACATCGTTACAAAGTTAACAAAGCACCGTTAGAAAGCAGACCTTGACCGCCAACAACTTATTATAGCGATTTTAGCTTAAAGTTGCGCTAGGGGGTCACTTTGACCCCAGGTGACCTCGGAGGGTTAATAATAATAAATGATATGGTAAATATTTTAATTTAAATTAAAATAGGATAAATGAAACTTAGAAATAATAAAAAGAGATTTATTGCTAAACAAGAGCGAACAACCAAATTTACTGTAAGACACTGTTATGACTAGTTGACATTGTAAAAGGCGTAGCCCACCATACTTTGGAATAAAGAACATTACTATATGGTCAATATATGAAAATGGCTTTTTTAGAGAATCCTATTCGAATAATCGATGCTGATGTTGATGATGATTATCATTGAAATAATGTTTCGCTGATACTGATACCGTTATTATTAGATAATGAACAGACTTTCGTGTCGAAAGGAAACTTAGCAATATTCATCCGTATTGATATTTTAGAAACAAATCCCGCCCGGGGAAAAAATTCTCGCGTATGAACATCTTTCTTCGATCTCCTCAAACGTAAATTGAAAAAAAAATCCCACTATAGAACACGTTTTAAATTATTATCTGAATAGATAATAATAACCAACTATAAGAAATCGTTTTAAAAATAAACTCCGATGTCTTTTTTTTACTATTACTATTTTTTTTACAGTATTCGAATGAAATATTTGGCAAAAATTGCCACAAAAAATCGCCGGTCAACGTTACATTTCAAAAAAAATATTTTTTAAACGCAACGATGCGACGTAAAAGAAAGTAACGAAAAATTCACGAATAACGAGATGAAATTGAAGGTTTCATAGTTTCAATGCAAGGAAAATGATTACTATCGAATTCCCCGAATTTTGTTTGGCAAATCTTTGTTAGGGAAAAAGCTTCAATCATTTTTCAAGTCCCTTATTTAGAATGCAAGAATTCAACTGTTCAAACAAAGATTCTGTAAAATAATAAAAACGAGGAAATAAAAATATAAAAACGAATTTTCGTTGCATTCCAACAATGCAAACTTCATGACCATATAACCAGAATAAATGGTTTTAAATTGCGTCTAAATAAAACCGAAGTTAATTCGTGCATCTGTTCCCACATTCTACAGGCACAAAGCATTTTCGTACATGCGAGTCATCGATTAACCAATTTGTGTTTGGGAGCCCGAGTTTACGACGGCGCGACCCTTACTCCGACCCTTACTGCGACGTTTAGCATCCACAATTTTTTACCCAGAACAAAAAACAAATTTCTCGTCAATCTACATTAGAATACCTAGAGAAGTACGTACGGAATTTAAAAAATATTGTTTTATTCAAAAGTTGTAGGTATTTGAACTGAAGAAATGAATTTTCAGTGAAAAATTTCGTCATAACTGCTCATAAACTGCTCATAAAATGAAAAGTTTTCGATTAATCAGAAATTCCGTACGTACTTCTCTGCGAAATGCAATTAGGAACTTAACTTTGATATTTGAAGTAAATCGAGTGAGAATTGTTCAAGTCATTTGTCACGCCAATGGGAAATAAGCTGTTTCGAGAAGTTTCGAGTAGTCGGCCATTTTGTAAATCGAAAAAAAAAATATATATATTTTCTAACGGCTTGATATTCGTACTAAATAGATGTGTAATTAATTTTATGAGTGAATCACTTTTTCATACGAAATAAAAATTGTTAAATTCGCACATGATTTTATACCCGTTACTGTGGCCTAAGGCCTGAATATCTGCTAAAATCTCCTACCATGGTACTGAAAAAATAGGTACGGTTCAACTATTTATCGCACCAACCCTTGGCACCGTGAAAATGAGATTCACAGTACCGTTATACAATTATCAATGTTTTTAAGGCAGCAGTCTCGCCAATATGTTTTTCTATAGATTTTTTCTTTATATTGAGGACACATTCAAGACACTAATAGGTGATGACGTAGAAGTTTGCATCGTTGGAATACAACGAAAATTCGTTCTTTTCAATTACTCAATTTTTATTCGACCGATTTAGGCTCTGAAAATACCTTAAGGATGTTGTGTCCCTATGAAACATGTTAATGCTAATTGTTCAATAAATAGTTTCTTAATCGTCATGAAATTTTTACACGACCTCCTGAATACTTCATGTAAAAACATACCAAATTTTCAGAGTTCTATCATCATTACTTCAACCTCCTTAAGGTTGGAATAAAAAATGATAAGAACATTCTGAATATTTGGTATGTTTTTGTATGAAGTATTTAAGAGGTCGTGTTAAAATTTCACGACGATTAGGAAGCTCGTTATTAAAAAATTAACATTTTGTTAAGAACAATTTTTAAAAGAAATAAAAAAAAATGTATCAATAAACTTCGTTTTGTTTCCGTTGCTTTCAGTATATTGTAGATATTATAAAATTGAGAGGTCAAAAAAAAACTTATTGCAAAGTTACATCAGTTTCCATAAAACAACATTTAATTTGTGAATGTTAATTGTTCAATAACGAGCTTCCTAATCGCGTGAAATTTTTACACGACCTCTGAAATACTTCATACAAAAACATACCAAATTTTCAGAATTTTATCATCTTAATTTTATAATCTTAAATACTCTCATTAGATATTCACGATCTGAATTTGCAAAAAGTAGACTTCGGACAATGATAAAAATGAAGAAATTGAAGATTTCAAAAGAATTCAAAGAGAGAATTCAAGAATTATCAAGAGAATTTCAAGAATTCAAAAGAATTTTGGGCAGTTCTACGATAACTGTGGCGCCGCGATTTTTAATAATGGATTCTTGTGTATCTCGACGAGACGAATCGAAAGTGAAGAATACAATTTTTCGATATCGATATGAGCGACACACTCACGCACGCACGCACACGCACCCACACAGACAGGCAAACACGCGCACACACACACATACGCGAACGCACACACACGCACACACACACGTATGTCTCAAATATTCATTCATCTAAACATATATATCTTAGCCACGTATATCCCAGATATTCATTAATTTAAACAATATATTTTTGTCTGCGGCGGGCTCCGAGGGGGGGGCGTTGCCCCCTCCACTCCCATATATATATATTACGATGTCAAAATTAGAAAATGAAAAAAATACAAAATTCGTTGAAACAATAAAAAAAAACTTTTATCATCAATTCATCGAAATTCGAAAACATTTAATGTAATCACCGAATGTTAAAAAATGCAAGATTTCACAAATCGATTCGGGAAAATAGTTCGAAAACGTACGGTTAACCTAACGAGTATTTGATAGCCAACAGTTGGTAACCGTCAATCAACTCCATGCGTAAGCATGGGGCGCTCCCCTCGTACTTCAACCCCGACGGCTAGACCCCGTAACAACCTTAATTCGAACATCGGAATTGAAAATTATAACGTGGCGAGTACTAAAAAGTTCGAGACGTATGTGCCGATCGATGTTTTCCTCGATATATAGATATACAGGGTGTCCCGAAATCGAATGTCAACACTCCAGGAGTGCGACGAGCAGCGATCGCGAAATAAAAAGATAACTTCAACACTTGCTTGGGTTGGCTTTCGTTCCCGAGAAAAGTCTCCTCCTCGCCGCCCCCTAAAAAAATATTGCTGTGGAGGAATAAATTTAGAAGTTACTGCCAATCGGATTTGTTTTCTTTCAATTCATGCTGCAGCCGACTTGAGGAACGTTGGTTCGGAAAAAGGCCTTTAGTTTCGCGTCCCGTTGTTTTGAGTTTTTTTCCCCCAAGACCCTAGAGCTCGATTTGAAGCTAAAAACGATCGTCCCCCCCCCCCCCCCCCCGGGATTCTGGAGCCCTCAAGTGTCATTCTTCAAGTCAGCGAGTAAGGGACATTCCAAATGATCTTGAAGTTTGCATCACTGGACTGCTACGAAAAAAACATTTCTTTTCGCAGTGCAAACATGTTTTTACCCCTCCGGGCTGCCAAAATGCACTTGATCGTTTCCCAGGATCTTGATGAAAGGTCTGCAGTCTGAATCGTCGTAAGAGGATTTTCAATCATGAGCAAAATAAGAGCACTAAAGAACTGGAATGGATTTCCATTGCGTTCCGACGATGCAAACTTCAAATCCCTTTTTGGTTATAAAAACCATTTGAACGTTTTTGCGTATTTTAATTACACATTTACCACCTCATGTTGCAAAAAAAACTTTCGACTAATAATAAAGATGAGGAAGTACGAAGAAAAAAATTGTTGCATTCCAACGATGCTAATTTCAACGTCATAAAGGTCTTTTGTATTTTGTGATTTTCTCGAAAACTAAGCATAAACGAGCAAAAGTCATAAGGACTTTTTTAATTGTCGAACAGTGCTCAACACGCTGGCGAATTCTTGGAATTCACTTTTGGGACACCCTGTACACGGATCTACAGGGTGTCCCATCTCGAGACGTCGAACGAACTCAACCAAAAAATGTTTCGAACAAGAATAATCGGTTTTTTTACGTAGAATAAGATGCCGCTACAAACAATGTAGATTCCCGTTGTAAAATGAAGTTGACCTTGAAAATCACCTTGAAAGTCACCTTAAAAGGTAAACTGAATAAAAACGTTGGATGCCACCCCTCCTTCGTAACTGTTCAGAATTTTCCCATTTACTTGGCTATTCCCGAATTACTTCGATGTCTCGAGATAAACGGGACACCCTGTATATGCGTGCTGCAAGCGTACGCGAGCGACTCTATACACTCGCCGCGCAATAACTTCGCCTATAGTGGCGCACACTTTCGTACGTACGCGCGTGTTGTGAAAATCGAGCGAAGTGCCTCGAAGCTCCTTCGATAATTTATAAAGCAATTACATATTTCTCGTTTGTGTGTCACGAAGGAATTCCCGCGTTTCGTGTCGTTTCGGACGGCACGTTGGACGAAAAAGATTGATCGATAAACATACGAGGCGCATTGCCGAATCGGCGAAAAATGGAGAGCAAAAAAAATTTTCTCCATGTCTTGAAGGTTCACATTTTTATATATTTTTAAAAAATATTCGAGCGGGTCGTTCGCGAGCTATTCATTTTTTTAATTAAACTGCCGCACTTTTCATTTATGGCCTTTCAATTTTCGTCTAGACATCGTCAATAGTTGTGGGTGGAGGGGGGGGGGGGCGACACGAGACTCCGAGAAGAGATTTTTCGTGGAGCGACGTCTCAGAGATAAATGTCCAGCTACTATCGTGAACGAAAAAAAAAAGCAAAGTGGTACAGGGAAGATAAGAAACTACGTTCCTATTCGTTGAACTCCGAGAAGTGTTGTGTATACAAACTCGAGAGAAAAATAACGTCGACAAACTTCATGGGGAAGGCTGAATAAACAATTCCCACTCGACCTAACCTTCGATTCCAATCTGATATTTCCATCTCCAAATTGTAATCGCCAATTTTTTACTGTGCATCAAATATACTTTTCCCCGCCGATCACCGTTATCGGCAGATCGATTTTCGGTCTAAACGCGATGTGTTTTATATAGCTGTATTTTTTCCCACCTCCCGTTGACGAATATCAATTTACGGTGGGAAGTTAGCTCGCGACCGAGAAGATTATTATTGTGGACGACTTTGGTTTTTTTTACTGTATCTGCTTTCCATTGTGGTCACCAAATTGCAATAAAATCGTTATCGATCTCTTCCTCATTCGTGACGGTATGTTGTTTGCTCTTTATTCGTGACAGCTATTGTGCCTCTGTGTACATATATATATGCAGGTTCAGCTTATAGATTACCAATAAGGATGCCGGGAAAAATAGTTTACACCATTTTCGTAGCCTTAATTGGATATATATAACAACTACTATGGTTTGCTGTTATAATTTTTATAACAGCTAAATTATCATTATAACGTTATTATTGTAATTATTTTTACTATGAGAATAATAATTATTATTATGACCCTTATTAAACGATCATTATCATTATCTTATTATAATAAAATGATAATTATTATGGCTCTTATTTAGTGATTATTATAATTATTTTATAATAATTATTATTATTAGTACGATAATAGAGACATATAAACACGAAGCACATGCACTTGAATAGAAGAACGGAACGGATATCGTGCCGTTTCGTTGTTTTTTTTCTTGTAATTCTTGTCATTCCCGTTCATTATTATTATTAGTATTATGGAAAAGCAATTTTTTTTACTGAATAAGCATGCAAAACACTGCCCAGGATCCAAAGAAATTGTTTCAGGAATTTTCGCAACCTTTATCGGTTAAAAAAAAGGTTGGGTGATTTTCATTGCGCCCCAACGATTCAAATGTTAACATAGTTTGTGCGTGCGTGTGTAGAAACAGAAAGAGATAGATAGAGAGAGAGAGAGAGCTACATTTTTTCTTGTCATTGAAAAGTCTCAATATGCCCTGAATTTCACGAACTCGAACTGTCATGAACAAAAATATTATTATCTTGAGAGTTTCGTTTTCATAATTTTGTATTGAGTTGTTCGGAAAGTCATTTTTTTTTTCACAAGTGTCGCTGAGCTAAAACGAAATAACTTTTGGCACGTTACACAACCGTAGACTTTTCGTAAAAATCTTTCACGTCAAATTCTTTTCGACTTTACGTAAAAACGTTTCAATCCCTCAAGCCTTTTTTATTTTTCGCAAAACAAACAAAACGTATGCCGTATAGCGTTAAATTGAGTCATAATCAAAAACGTAATTCCGAGCCTATCGCAGTGGACAAACAAGAAATACCTGTGTCAGCGGAGTCCGAAATATTCCCCGTGGATCAGTCCTCCACGACGAAAATCCCCGCCGCACGTGTATACACGAACAACACCCCGTTATCGCGAAGTTTCCATCGATCGTTAAAAAGGGGGAAAAAACAAGTATCACACTCGAACGAACGAACGCACTTAATCACTAGCCCGGAACTGATTTTTTTCGTTGCAAAAAAGACACTGCGAAAGAGTCGTTGAAGAGGGCGCGAGATTCGCCGATGATACTTTTGGAAAAGAGGAACAATCGCGTGTTTGACATTAAAGGGTGATGTAAATTTGGAAAATAGTGGATAAGAGAAAAATCGAGGACGTTGTGAGGAAGTATTGTTTCGAGTGAAGGGCGAATTCGAAGTGTTCGCCACGTTGCACTGTATCGCAGCAACCCGCACTTCCGGTGCAGCGCGATGGGAACGATGTCGAATAATAAGCGGAGTCTAAAAATAATGCGCCCACTTTGCCGCGACCGCGCTTTCTCTCTTTGTCCTTCGTAAGATCGAAAACCGATTTTTTTTTTGCACCCGCGTCTCAATCCGTCGGTTGCTTCCGCGAAAACGATTTTTCCGCGGTATTTATCGCGAAAAATCGCCTAACGATTGGCAGGAGCGTCGAAAATCGACTGAGCACACGCTGTCACATCGTGAGGCGAAGCGCACTCGTGTACATTTTCGGGGCTTGGGAAGGGGAAAGAGCGCCCCCCCTGAAGGCTCACGGGAGATTTTCGGCACGGCTGACCATCCTCCCAAGTGCCAAATCGGTATTTAAACGTTCGCTTTGCGCACGTGTCACGCACGGCCACGGTGATCCTTTTTAGTTCACGAAATCGACGCAGGGTGGCCTTCCCCCCCGCGGCTCTTTCTTTCCTCTCGTCGTCCGACGCTGCGCCTCTGCCGATCTTCCTCTCACGCGATCGTGAGGAAGACTGTAAAATTTCCACTGCATTTAGACGAGTACGCCCGCGCAGCCATCGCGTTCTCGGGCAAACACTTCACGAGGCACGCCGATGCGCTCTTACCGATCTGCCGATTTTATCGCGTTCACGGCGCGATCTTTTTCGGCAGTGCGAAGAGGACGCGAGCACATCTGTACCGTCCGAACATCACTGGCGACCGGTATCGTTCGCGTTGCATCCGTGATCGGTACAAATAATCGTTAGAAGAGTCCTCCGCGACGCTGCGAATTTTTTCGTGCTTCGCAAATACGGACGATCGGCTGTACATATAGATATGTATATATATATATATACACGCGTGTACATAAAAATGTTGATGCCTTGAACAGTTACTACGGGGTAGAGCGCGCACGCCGTCACCGTAGCACTGAGGAAGAAAACCTTTCGTACAAGTCACAAAACAGTGCTCTCGCGTTTGTTGCTGCTTTCGGCCTCCCCGTACAAGTGAAAGAGCGGCAGAGGGGCAGGGGAAGGGCGAGGAGTAGATAGAGGGAGAAAGGTTAGCCGAGAAGCCGTTTCTGTACATTCACCGCTCCACGGGTGTGCGTGTGTGCGAGTTCACGTGCACAGTCCCGCCAGCACGCACACGGCGACGGATAGGTGAGCGCGCGTGGTGGAGCAAGAAAGCCATCGTATGCGGGAAGAGAGAGAAAGAGAGGGAACGAGGTGTGTTGGGAAAAAAGACGGACAGTCGGAGAAGCGAGTTTCACGAAGAGATTGAGAGAAAGAGGGACAACTCGGACCTCGAGAAAAATAGAAAAAGAGACCAAGTGAACGGCCGAGGCGAGCGAGTACGGGCGAGGGTAACAATGTACAGGCCGTTCCATAGCAACTGCCCGTACGTGGAATTCCGAAGATAAAAGTCTCGGCTATGCGGATATTTTTTTCTTAGTATTGGGATCACGCGGTCGGGATTTTACACACGATTGGTACATAATCTTGCGCAGTTTTTTTTGTTTGTCGAACAATATTGAAGTTAATATTGTTTTGAGAAAGTTCCGCCGGTTGCTGCATGGCCGATCGGTGAAGGTGCTTCTGGCAACTAGGATAATCGAGAATGGAAAATAAAGCATGTAGTTTTAGTGGAATAATAAAACTCTCGGATGTATCGATAGGTTTTGGAAATTTTGAAAATTACGATATTGGCAAGCTGTAGAAAAGAAGCTCCATTTTCGACGTAAAAAAAACAACTTTAACTGTTTGCTATTGAGACATGGATGATCATATGGAAAAAAAAATCATCCGGTGATAGGATAGAAAATATTATAAACTATGCTTCGACCGAATTTGATGGGAATAGGACAAAACGATGCGTTGTGAAATATCGCGTTCGAGAAAAACGCAAAAGGAAAAGGGTTGAGGTGGTTCGGAAGAAACGATTCAGAAATCGACTAACGATTAACCTCCAATTTTTCTGTGAGGAAGAGATAGTACGTCATTAAGCACGTTGAAATAAACAAATTTAAGCCACTCCACTGTACAATTTCCGAGATATGAAATTTGGCGTTAAGTACACGCACTCAAACGTAACCTCCGAAAAATTTACCGGAAATGATAACTTTACGTGAAGTTTAGTCGTTTGACCCAACAAACAAAACTTCTCAAAAATTCTAGCTGATTCACCGTGTAATTTATTGACAATAATTTATTAAATTTTGCTATGCGGCATCTGTCTTTTTCTAAATGGTGATTGGAGCGTCAGCTGTGATTGCTAGGGGAAATTCACGCAGAATGCGATATGAATGTCGCTGAACGCCTACGCTGCAGATCATGCTAAATACAATAAGAATATAATAAAAGTAACAATAAAACGAAGGATAAAAAAGAATAAAAATATGTTGATTGTAGATCTTAATTTCTTAAATTGATTATTACGTATACAAATATACGTATACAAATATTTTTTTGCTCAATGCGAGATTTTTTCGCGAAACGACCACTTACACGTAATTGTGCCATGTTTTGACATTTGTCGAGTCCAGGAAGACTAGAGGTAAGGAGTGGATACATAGTGCTTACGGAACGTCCGCAAAAACGCAGCAAATAAGGAGGCGCTGCGATCGTATGTGACCGATCGATTAGCTCCGCCTACTAGCCTCGTGCTTTTGACGTGCTCTCGGTTGCTGTTGACAGCACATTCGTGGTGTGGACCTAACTGTTGCGTCTACCTCTCCTATTTCGCTGTCTTTCTCATTGTTGCAAACTTATAATAGCAACTAATAATTAATGAAATTAAGCAGTGAACTAACTAAATAAACCAACTAAGAAAATAAAAATAGAACACAAATGTAGCCTTGACTGTCATGGATTGGAAATATGTTTCAGAAAAGGGTATTCAGTTGATTTATTTTTTCACCGATGCGAATGAATATTGGAAAAAACTATGCAAAGCCCTATGCAAACAATATTACTCTTTATGTGGCTTGTAAATACAACTGTACTGGAGAAAAAAAGGAACTTGTCAAAAAATTGCAGTTGTGTTTGTAAGAAAAATAACTTATAAATTATGCTCCATTTTATACTTATTACCCCAGGGAGAATGAAGCGTAAAGGTTATGTTTCTCATGTACTGAACTACATGCATGAAAAAAGAAACTGAAGGCTAACCCTAATGACGATTGATTGGGAACAATATTGAAACTAATTCTACCTCGGGCTTTGAAGAAAACAATTTCGTGAAGATTTTCTCAATATTACAAAACACAATAATATTAAAAATGAGCCTCAAAGCGGAGCACAAAGACACATCGAAATTAAATTATTTTATTATATGTGCGCATGCGTTAGGTTTGGACTGTTATAATTATTTGAGACGTTATCGTCAGGAGAGCTGCTAGTGGCACGATCTGGAACTATTGCAAGTCGGATTTTTTAAGACGCTGGAACTATGTATTGGCCTATGCTGTGTCCACTCCTCTCTAGTCTCCCTGTCCGAGTCGTTGAGAGGCGATGTTTGAATTCTTCTAAAGTGAGGTTATATAGCGTTGCCAACTGCTTAAAACATTAACTCACTCGTAAAGTTGATAATGATCAACCGAGTGCTCAATAACCAATGTCGATTGAAAGTATTTATAAAAATCATCATAAATTTTCATTCTGAGTACCAAAATAAAAATACTTTTTTATGAGATTAAATTCGAGGTGTTTTAAATATTCGAAAGAAAAAAATAAAAATCGTTAAAATTGTCGGTCTGACTTCCGGTTTTTCTTCCGAACTATCTTCACCGCAGCGGGTAGCCGCAGCGCAGTGGCCCTTAAAAAAACTCGCCATAAGTCGGTCACTTTTTTGAATTTTTACGAAATCTTTGCTGCAAATGAAACTTAAGGGATTCCGGAACAATTAACGAAACGTTACCATTTGATTCAAATTTGTACAGTGAATTCTTTGTCATATGCTAAATGCACCCGCCTAATTTTACATCGATCGTCTACACCGTTTCTATAAAATTTACAATTGAAAAAACACTTTTTAGCATAGGGCGTTTAACATTATGACACTGATGACGAAATTGCCATAATGTCCTGAGTGATTTGACAGTTTTGGATAACATTTTAAACACTTTTTTCACACTATTTCGTGTGTAAAACTGCCATTCATCGATGAGCGCAGGCATCTGCCTATGTTAAAAAGTGCTTTTGTCAATGGTAAATTTTACATTACAACATTGAATAAGTTTCCAACAGACCCTGGATTCCGTAACATGGTAGCGACAGTTTTCGTTATCGGTAAATAGTAACAGCCAATCGCATGCTTGATCACAGAAGAAGGGGAGCCTCTTATTGGCTGTCGCTAGCTAACGACAACGAAAACAGTCGCTACTGAGTTACAGAATCTCGCTGCAGATGGCGTTAGCGAAAATGTGTGTGTAGGGTTTGGGTACTATAAACTCACACAAATTATTTTAGTCTAGATCAGTTGTATTGGATTTTTATACAATAATTATATTATATTCTGTTTTATGTCGATTTTTGTCACCCTCGCGCTTCATGTGTAGCCTCTTTATAGCCGTCCTTTCTCTAAAGTTAATAATAATAATAATAAAACGTATTTTATTTTGTAGTTGGCGACCCTGTTTTAGGAACCGACGCACCGCCTTGCGGCCATCTTTTAAAGCGTACGAAGCCACACGTGCGTGGAGGTTAAGACGGCAACGCAACTAGAAAGAAGTACTATAAGCAAGCTTGAAATTCAGTGTTGTCATTTCGCCGAAGTCTAAACTACTTTTCTTTTCATAGTGTTGAACATGTCAAATTTCGTGCCATAAAAAAAGTACTTGCAGGGACCTTTACTACGGTACTTTATTTTAAAAAAAACTGCAGCTGAAGCACACTAAATTCTTGTTGAGACTCACGGCGATCATGCTCCGTCGGAAATAACATGCAGAGATTAGTTTAGACCAGCCCCCTGACACTGGTCTACTATTCCTATACGATAAACGAAAACGTGTTTTCCTCCAGCTTTTAGTTCTTGAAATCGTCACTACCTAGCGTTGGCTGTTATGTGATAGCTTCGGCTCTCAATACGCATGCGCAACTCAAAAAAGTTCGAAAACACCCAACTAAGGACGAAACTTATATATATTCTTATATACGGCAATAATCTAAGCTGATAATGCTCGCTGAACAATTCAATTATGGTTCAAATCCATCATTCACGCGAATAATGGTTTTCACAAAGTTATCTACAATAGAATTTTATTCATGTAAAATATTCGAGACACCGGTGCAACGTGTATATACTATATATATATATACATGCCTGTCACACGACACTAGCGCCATAGTGCGGCAAGGACATTTTGCGAACAGCATTTATCTACTAATGTGGTTTATGACATTTATATTTAAAAAATAATGATTTTGACGTGTTGAATTAGAGGCATTACTTCATATAGACTCATGTCAGACGCTAGCTGAACTTGCAGAATTATTAGGAGTTGATCACACAACAGTTTCGAAACATTTGGAAGCAGTAGGAATGATTGTCTAAAATGGAGCATTAATTTTCACGAAAAACACAGCGAGAACTTATTCAACATAACAATAGAAACGATGAGTCACAACATCAGAGCGGTTTGCGTTTGAACATGAAACGGCGTTCGCTGCAATTCCTCGTTCCCAATAAAATCAATTATAGAATAAGTCAATGGGTTTTCGTGATTTTTTCCTGGGAAAACGCGTGCAGGTTTTCAATTTTTTTGTTTTACGTTAACGAGTATGGTTTTGAGGAGATTGAAGCGTTAGCCACAATTCAAGATGCGAAGAAAATATATGCTATTGTCTAGACTACACTGGTTGTGAGTCATTACGATTTTTTTTTAAATTCTTTCACCACAAAACAGTCAAGATTAACGCAAACTAAAAAACCCATCTTGCCCATCGTTCAGTATTGAACCATTGAACCATCAAGGTTTGATTAAAGACTGCGAATCTTGGCTGGCGAATGAAGAGCATTCCTGCCAAACCTCAATGCCCGCGAAGTTGTGGTACTTCAGCAACACTTAATAATTAGGCATAATTATAAATGACTCAGAATTTCATTCTGAGTTGTATAAAATACCCACTGACGCAGTTTTTTTCATAACAATCGTGGATAACGTTATACTCTTTTAAGGTTAGTAGTACCCAGAAAGTCTTTTTTATTCACGTATTAAAGATATAAGAAAGCATAATTTTGCTATTCAATGCCATATTTTAGGAAAAATTAGCATCTGCAGAATACATATATACCTCGTATACATTTTTTTTGAGATTCGGTGAAAAAAACGCTTAAGCCGTCATTTAAGGGGTTAACCTCACTTGCGATTTTGAAAAAATCGATTTCGATTATTGCATTTTTTTGAAGTATAAGTATCTGAGAATATGTCCTGAAAATTTCAAGTCGATCCGAACAAAATTGACTGAGATATGTGCGTTGAAAGAGAAGAATCCGTGAATTGAAGAACTGAAATTGAAACTTTAAACGCGTTTTTCTCAAAATGGCATTTCTGAAGTCGGTGACCAAGGTTACTCGAACACTAATGAACCGATCTTCTTGAAATTTTGCAGGCTTATTTCATACATCAAAATGTAGTCTTTAATCGTTCGATTTTTTTTTTCGAAAAAAAATGGCCATTTGATAGCCAAAAAACGGCCCTTTTTTTCGTTAAAATCGAACCATTAACTTTGACTGTCCGCCATTTTGGGAAAAATGAATATTTTTTAAAATCCTTCGATTAAAGACTAGTTTATACTTATATTTGACTAAATCCTTCCGCATTTTTTTTTCAGATGATCCACTTCGCCGCAATGTTGGTCACCGCAAACCGTGTATATAAAAACATTATTTCATTGACGGCCATTTGCCACTAAACAATGTAATATTTTTCAATAAAAAAATTACTGAAAGTTCTTCAAGATGTGTTCTTTAAGATGGTATATTGATCGATTGAAAAAGTTTTGTAGTTTTCTTTAAAAAAAATCATGAAAAAGGCCGTTTTTTGCGCTACAAGTGGGGGTAACGCGTTAACTGAACTGGATCTACCTCGACTAACTGGAACTACCTTTTTAAGTAACTTTAACCATTTCTGAATTGAAAATATGGTAAATATTCGGAAGTGGGGCTCCTGCTAGAATCAGGATAATTTTCGTTTGGGTTTGTTTGGGGTTGTTTAGGGTTGTTTGGGTTTGCGTGGGTTTGTTTGAACCGTTGAAGAAAATTAGCCTGATTCTAGCAGGAGCCCCACTTCCGAATATTTACCGAAAATATTTACAAATGCGGTAAATGCAATGGTCGATGCAGACCGCTGTTTAAAAAACGTTACTCACGCTTACCACTGCTGCTCGGAAACAAATCATCCCAAATTGAAAAAATAACCAAACGCATCTAGTTTTTGCATGAAATGATCCATTGCTCGGACGAAGGATTTAATAAAATATTGATTTTGGCAAAAATCGCCGCAGTCTAAACTGAAAGTATCGATTATCGGTGAAGAAAACACTCTACTTTTTCTTACAAAAAGAAACTATGCATCGAAAAAATTGTTTCTTCGTTCAAGCACTACTTTTCGATATGTAAAAAAAGCTTGAAAATGTTAAGTTGATCGGTGCGGTGATTTTCGACATATCGTGGTCAGCGATCTTGAAAAAGTAATTTTAAGGAGAACTCTTTCGAAGTTCGCCGGTTTGCGAACCTAATAGTTTCCTCAATTTTGAACAGATCGACTTCAAATTTCCAGAACATATTTTCCAAATGTTAGATTTCGAGAATCCGTCGAAAACCAAAAATCGAGATTTTCGAAAATGTCGCCACGGTGCAAGCCCTCAAAAGCTTATTTTGTTATTCTCGCTCCGGTGCAAGCCCTCAAAAGCAAAACTTTGTTTCGTTATTCTCGCTCCTGGGGACGTCGATCTTTCGTGAAACGAACTGTACACACAGATCCACAGGTAGGTACGAGCTCATACCGCAGAATGGAAACGAGTAGAGCGATAAAGCCGTGCACGTTAAATTGACAATATACCAGCAAAAAAAACAGGCCCTTTTGTTTATTTGCTCGTCATAAAAAAGGATGCCAACTCGCGAAGTTCCTACCGGCGCGATCTTCCCTCGTATTCGGATCAACGCCTAAAGCCATTTTTTTTCTGTCGCTGAAAGGAAACTCTTTTTCCTCCTAATAATGCATCGAAAGAGTGAAATTGCTCGCGATGTTTGAGAGCGTGAAATTCGCACCTCGTTATTACGATGCATCGAGCACGATGCATGATCTTCGACGGATTAAATTTTCGGACGCATCGACGTGGTAAGAAAGACGAACACGACCAACGAGTCCGCTTGGACCGGTGGCGCCGCATTTTTCGAGCGTTCGGAAAACCGCCCGGACACAAGTGTATCTTCTCTTTCAATGCAGAGCTTCGACCGTTCTCGCTTGTGCACGTTGCGGACTCGCTTCGTGTCGCTTGGGACGATTAAATATACGGAGTGTCTCCCCGTCCGGTTATCGGACAAATAAGCGTATGTTATTCGTCCGGATAGCGGCTCGGTTTTGTTTGGGTTTGGGTTGCTTGATTGTGTTTGGGTTTGGGTTGGTTAGTTGTGTTTGGATTTGTTTGGTTTGGGCTTTTGTCGGTTTGTGTTGTTTGGGTTTATTTGCGTTTGGGTTGGTTGGTTTCGTTTGGGTTTGGGGTTTTTGGTTTTTTTTGGGTTTGTCATTTTGTCGTTTGTCATTTTGGGTTTATATCTTTGGGCTTGGGCTAATTTGTTTGGGTTTGTGCGTTGGGGCGTTGTACAGCGTGAACCGCGTGAACTTAGCCGCTATCCGGACAAATAACATACGCTTATTCGTCTGATAACCGGACGACTAGCCTCAGCGTTATATATATATATCGTTATGGTGTAAGGCTGCTGTGAAAATGACGAGCGTTCGTTCGTCGCTTGAGGCTACTCCATTTGAAGGTTAAGGTCCAACGTATTGTGCAGGAATCGCCGATTAAACTAATTATTACAGCGATAGAACTGCTGGTAAAACGTTTAAACGCGTTTTTCTCGAAACGATGTTTGTCAAAACGACGTACACGATTTCTCGGCACCTAATGAACGGATTGATTTGAAATTTGGTATACTTATTCATTTTATCAGTGGTTTCGGCTTGTCTGACGTTTTTCTTCTTAACATTTTTTAGTATTGAAAATACTGTTAAAACTGTATGTTTTTAGCATTGAAAATGCTCTTAAAACTGTACACGTTTTTAGCATCGAAAATGCTCTTAAAACTGTATATGTTTTAGCATTAAAAGTGCTTTCAAAACTGTGTATGTTTTAGCATTGAAACTGCTTTTAAAAATGTATATGATTTTAGCATTGAAAATGCTTTTCAAACTGTATATGTTTGTGGAGTAGGCTAGGTAGGTATTTGGGGCTGAGTTAGTTGAATGTCACACGAAACTAACGCTACCCCCACTCCACTGCCACTGCGCTGCAGCAGAGTGGGGGCAGCTGCGACTGCTGAATGCCTGTGATTGGTTGAAAAATGCCCTCTCCCCATCCAATTCTAACTTTGTTATTAATTTCAAAATTATGTTACAACTTGCTTTGACTTGCAAGAATAAATATATTACAAAAACTATACAACAATTATTATACAAACAAACCCAAACGAACTTAAACAAATACAAACAAACAAACCCAAACAAACAATTACATACCTCGATGTGTAAATATTCCTTGAAAAATTATAAAAACCAACTCATACGCACGTACCTGTTTTTTTATTACCGGAAAAGTCTGATTACATTTTCAATGCCATGAAAGTCTGATTACATTTTCAATGCCATGAAATAGTTGTAATAATTTTTCATCGTCATGAACGGTAGCAGGCTCTTAAGGGGAGAAACTCGGTTATCCATGTTTCAGATCAACAGAGTCGCCGAAATCACGTACATCGTTGAATTCCTCACGTTCAAAGGTCCTTTACGAGATTGTTTATAACTTCTGGAATTATTAACATGTTTGAATGAAATTTGGTAAACAGCTTTGATAATGTACATGCAAATGAATGTCCAAACGATTTTTCTATATTCTTACATATTCATTGGAAATGAACTTTTTAAATAACCCTGACTTTCGGGTCGTCACAGTAGCCTAACCTCTGAACGTAGCACATGCTAACGAGCCGTAAGAGAGCTAGCTACACTACGAAAACGGTCGAATGCACGGTCTTACATACAGGTCTTGCAACCAAGACAAATTTGAATGGTGGGGGTAGCCGCGTTATCGTCCCGATTTTTTTGCCACTACGCGGCGCTGTCAGTTATTCATAGAAATGCATGAGTGACATTACGGCGCAAGGTTATAAATACCGTGGTTGAAATCAATAACAAGAAAGATAAATGCATAATGACCACTAATTCCTGTGCGGTTCCGACCTGCAAAACGGGACGAAAATCAGTAAAAGAGAAGTGCTCCGTGTTCAAAGTTCCAACACATCCGGATATTTTTTCTAGACATAATTTTTCGATGTTTTGGGACATTTTAAGCACATTGACATTAAAAACTGGAAAAAAAATTTCACCACCACAAAGCTTCCTCCATGGGGAAGCAAAATAATCAATTTCGCTCGAAGCTGTTTTGTATTTCGCCGTAAACATATTCATATACGCATGTATGACTACGTATGACCATCAAAAGATTGGTTAGGATTCCGCCAAATCCGTGCTATAAACTTATGAAGCTTACCAATAACTCGTTGCGCCGCTCTCGTGGCCATAAGTTGTACTTTCGTTTGGACGTGAACGGACAGCCCCCCACCACGTTCGTTGCAAGACCTGTATGTAAAACCGGGGTCGAATGGCCCTGTTTCAATACCGAAAAATTCGCATGGTGAACTCAAATCGTACGCGTGATTCTGTGCGTCGTAATTTGTAGAAGGTTGAGGCAGGGCCAGCTTTGTCTCGCGCTGACGAAATAATGGACAAAAACATGATTTTTTTTTGTTTGGTACAGTTGTTTTGGAATAGAGAAACGTGGGAGTAGATTTTTTGCTCGGTGTAGATCGGCGTGCAAAAAAGATTGAGCAGTCGCTTAATAATCAAGTACGTGGTCGCACTACCTTAAGGCTCTGCGAGGCGAAAAGGAACACAACGCCGTGGCCAGGCGAAGAGGACCAGAGCGAGGGGGGCAGAGAGGGGGGAAAGAGAGAGAGGGAAAAAACGGAAAAATGGGAGGATACGAAGAGAGAATGCCACAGAGAAAAAGAGAGAACGGGAGACGCAGGGAGAGAGGCAATGATCAACGAACTAGATGGAACGAAGAATAGTTGGACGAAAGCTTATGGTAAGAGGCTCCGTGTGATGCTGAGCGAGAGGCAGAGAGAGAGAGAGAGAGAGAGATAGAGACAGTGGGAGACTACAAGCACGTAGCCTCTTTGCCTCTCCTGTTGCAGTCCCCCTCTCGCAGTACCGAGAGCTCTCGCACCACTGTAAAACCGATATACCGGTCGCGGTCGCAGACCCGTGCGCATTACGGCGGCCATTTTGTCCCATAGGCGTCGCAAGCCCGGGGCAGTTATAGAACAAGAAATATTTCGTCAAATTAACTAACTAGGCTCACCAATTGCTACCCGCGTTATTGAAAAATTTGTATTAAAAAAAGAGGGGGGGGGGGGGACCGGATATATCATTAGTTTTATTCTTAAAAATGAGAGGGCACTAAAACCCAACTTGAAGTCGAATGCTGTCAAATGACTGCCTAGGTTATTGGAAAAATCTCACGAAAAAAAAAAATTAATTTTGTTTTGCTTTATTTAAAAAAAAGGTCGTACTAAAAATTCATCTTAAAGTCGAAGGCATTTACATTGCTACCAGAGTCGTGGAACATTGCCATGCAAAAAATGGGTTTTGTTTGTTTTATTTTTTTAAAAGAGCGTACTACAAAATGGCGGCAGACTGAACATTTTTTCCGATCTTTATTGCGTCACAGTTGTTTTGTTTCCAGTACGTCCGGAAATATACACTCACACACACATAAAATAACTGTGACATATATATATATATACCGGGTGTCCCATTTTAATCTGACACCTGATTTGTCTCGCAATACACTGCTCCGAACAAGTCTTGAGTATTGTGAAACTTTTAGGATTGAAAGGGGGAGGACATTTTTTTTTGTTCCGAATTCAAAATAACGCCGTTAAGGTGGCGACATCTTTGTTTAAAAATATGATATGACGGAAGCGATGGAAGCGACGAGCCGCAAAGCCCTAATCCTTGTTGGGTTTGTATGTACATACCAGGTGTAGAAGTATGAAACCGGAATTCCCCTATAGATGGTGCTAGCCATCAGTTTAGGAACCGTAAGACCGCTTCTGCAGCGCCATCATCTCCCTCTAACAGCTGACGAAGATTTTCAACACACAACAACCCAAGTTCCCTACACCGGGATATGTTTCTATAACCTTAAACATGTCGAGTTTTGTGCCTACGAACTACGATTTGCGGACAGCATTGGTTTTCTGTTATCATTTGAAGAAAACTGCCGCAGAATCGCATCGAAAGCTTGTCGAAGCTCTCGGTGAACATACTCTTGGTAAGACACAGTGTTTCGAGTGGTTCAAAAAATTGAAAAGTGGCGATTTTGACGTGAGAAACGAAAAGCGTGGGAAACCACGGAAAAAGTTCGCAGACAACGAATTGCAAGCCTTATTGGATAAAAATGATACTGAAAGTCAACAAGAACTCGCGGATCAATTGCATATGACGTAATTTTTACAAAAAAATTCCGGTATCATACTTCTACACTTGGTATACTTGTATATATACATACAAATTTGTATGTATATATATATATATATTAGACTGATTTGAAATTTTTGTTCCTCCTGGATTCTCGTGCTATTGTTGGGCACTAATGAAAGAAAATTTCTCTAAAAAAATGGGCGCGGTCACTCAATGTGTAGAGGTGGCTATCTCGACTTTTTGTATTTGAATTTTTTCTAATTAACGTATTGCATTTAAGCATAGTCATGGCTTCGGATTACGGATAAAAATCACATCCAGCAGCTATTTCGTAGGAAAAATAAACTTTAACAGTTTTAAAAGATTACAATATTCACAATTCAAATCCAGGTAGATCAATAATGGCGTCTATACTAGTCTCGTTATTCATGTAGATTTATTTATACGCATTAACATTTCGCACTTTTTACGAAAAATTATATTATAAGCTTTTATTCATAAATCATGTATTTACATTTTCAAAATGCTACACTTATAAATATTTTTATTATTTAGTTCATTATTATTATCAGTTTTTGTTAAATTATCGATGATAAAACAAGTCGTCATAATAATAAGTTATTATGTTTTATTAAACAGCGTTTGAAATATTGTTTGGGCTCAATTTATTTACCGATTCATAATAATATTTTCGATTTTGTTTTCTAGGGATTCAATGTGTGTGCTATATACTTTTCTTCGTCGCAAAACAGCTGTGAAACATACTATTTCCTTTATTTATTCTATTTCCGGTATAATCTAATACCATGATCATATTTATTAAGTAAAATCATGAAAAAAATCCAACCCTGGAAAAGAATCCAGAAGGAATTTTTTTTTTTTTCATCAGTCTAATATATACAGGGTGAGGCACTGACTGTTGCCATCTTGAATATCTCTGTAATTATCGACGTCACAAAAAAATGTTTGAAACAAAAGTTGTACCGTACGAAAGGGGTCATCCAATACGACCATTTTTTTTATCTCAGTGGAGGCGCTGTCGCACAGTAAAGGTCACCTCCACTTTTTTAAATGAGACGGTACATTTTTTTTCAACTATCTTGTAGAGCATCGAAGACTGCATTAAAAACATTTAAGGGTTAAAGTCGTTCAAGGTCAAGGTTCAAGTCGTTAAGATCAAAAAGTGACATGAACTTTATTTTTGTGTGGAATTACCTTTATTCGCAGTAAATGTTCACACTAAACTGAGGACAACTGGATCCTTAACCCGTCGGGAAAGTAACCGACAAAAGCGAGTTACTAACGAAGAAACGGAAATTGGTGTTCTTGGCGCCGTTCACCGAGACCCTTGTGCGAGTTCTCGTCAAATTGCGAGGGAATCCGGCGTAAGCCAAAGAAGTATTCTACGTGTTCTACATCGTCATAAATATCATCCTTACCACATCAGTCTCCACCAGGAATCAACTGGTACGGATTTCATGAATCGCACTGAATTCTGCCGATGGGCTCAACGCCAGATTCAGAGAGATGACTCATTTATTAATCGGATATTATTTACTGATGAGGCAACATTTACGAATCATGGAAATATTAACTTGCATAACATGCATTTGTGGTCAACTGAAAATCCACATTGGCTGCGGCAAGTTGCACACCGAAGACCGTGGTCGGTTAATGTATGGTGTGGGATTATTGGGGATAGAATCATAGGCCCTTATTTCATCGAAGGGAATCTTAATGGTAGGAAGTACACCACATTCCTTCAAGAAACATTAGGTCCGTTATTGGACCCTTTAGAAACTTTAGAAACAAGACCTTTAGAAACAAGAAACAGAATGTGGCATCAACACGATGGGTGCCGGCATATTTTTCGCTGATAGCTAGAAATGAATTGCAAAAGAGATTTCCAAATCGTTGGATTGGACGCGGAGGAGCTGTATCGTGGCCGGCTCGCTCGCCAGACTTGACGCCTCTGGACTTTTTCTTGTGGGGATACTTGAAAGATCTTGTTTATAAAGAACGTTCAACTACGCCGGATGATATGCGTGAGAGAATTCTTCGAGCCTGTGATTCGATAAGTGCCGAAGTGATAAGAAATTCTACACAATCCGTGATGAGGAGATTGCAATACTGCATTGATTCCAATGGCAATCACTTTGAACATCTACTGTGAATAAAGGTAATTTCACACAAAAATAAAGTTCATGTCACTTTTTATCTTAAATGACCTTGAACGACTTTGAGCCCTAAATGTTTTTTATGCAGTTTTCGATGCACTGCAAGATAGTTGAAAAAAAATGTACCGTCCCGTTTAAAAAAGTGGAGGTGACCTTTATTGTGCGACAGCGCCTCCACTGAGATGAAAAAAAATGGTCGCATTTGATGACCCCTTTCGTACGGTATAACTTTTGTTTCAAACATTTTTTTGTGAAGTCGATAATTACAGAGATATTCAAGGTGGCAACAGTTAGTGCCTCACCCTGTATATATATGTTATATATATATATATATATATATATATATATATATATATATATATATATAGCCTTTCATATATGTCTGTGTGTTTGTTTGTATTTGTTTGTGTGTATATATATATATATAGTGTGTGTGTGTATATATATAAAGCATACTAAAACATGAACAGCACCCAATGGAACATTTTTCTATCTTTATATCGTCACAGTCCTTCTCTTTCTAGTACTTGCATGCATATCGAATAATCTCATAAATAATGCGGTTTTGTTTTTAATTTTCTTTTTCAAAATTAACGTGAGAAAAAAAAAATAATCTGAAATATACTCCCCTCTATTTTCTACAATGCTTTTCTACCTTTTTGAAAACTTGCATGACTTCTCTTGCAAAATTCAATTGTGCGTGACAAAAAATGCAATTGACAAAGCTGCAATATCGATATATATATATATGTGTGTGTGTGTGTTGTGTGTAAATATAGCGACACACGAAAACGCGCGCGCGCACACAGCGGCTAATACGTGAACAGAAAATTCGTACTTTCTACAGATGTAAACAAGAACTGTCGATGTATTACCATAGTTATGGAAATAAAATAAACCAGTTACTTGAACGAGAAAACTCGCCTTACGATATAAAAGAACCGCCGAGCACGTGCCCAAATTACACCACAAATTTTGGCTGGACTTGGACGATCTTTTCATCAGAGAATAAACAAGTGCTCACAATTCGAGGGTCATCATTTCGAGTATCTTTCGTAGGTTGGCCCAAACCAAGGTTTGTAAATCGTTTAAAAGTCATTCCAATTTGATTCGATTTTGCGACTATTTTCATACTTTGCGTGACTACAATGACCTTTGCATTGTCGGTCATGGAATTTGTTTAAACGTCAGTAACGACATCTTGAAAAAAAAATACATGGTTGGACTTAAAAACGTGGAGTTGACCTTGACGTAGCTTTGGCACTTACACCAAAAGAAAATTACGATGGTCCCCGTGTGACGCCTTCATCGATCAATACAAGTTTCATCTGAAACTTCTTTGGATGCGTCACCAATAGTTTGAATGCTATTGCTCTGTAGCGCTTTAAATACCCCAACCTTGTATACATACACACACATTTTACCGAAGGTTTCCTGTTTCCAGTCAAAGACAAAGAGGAATCCTTGTGACGAGATGCGAATCCACTGAAAATGAAGATGATCGACTTTTCTATCGAATCGAACAACAAGTTTCACTCAAATTGTCGACGCCCGACTCGCCAACGTTAATGCACTTGTGTCAATATCAAGTTACTTTAATTGTTAGTTCGAATTTGCGTAGAAATTATGTTCTCTCACGTAGCGCCGACCAGTCGAGGATATTGAATTTTTTGCGCCGTGTGCACCGCAGCAGATGAGACTTTCTTGAAGAAGTAAAAGCTCATTGTAATTTGCATGGATATTCACGGTAGAGAAGAATGGTGTCAGTCAATTAAATTGTCACGGATTGTATGGCTTGGCGGACTCTAGCGTAGTTGGTGGCGTACTCGAAGAGGACGCGGCTGGTGGCGAGCCATATAAATATAAAGCCACAAAGGTGAAGGAGAGACGAGGGGGACGCAGAGAGAGAGAGAGAGAGAGAGAGAGTGCACTGCCTCTACGGGCAGGTGCGTCACGTCACGGTCATATACGACTCGGCGAATCTTACGCCCAACAGGTAATCAAGTATTGGCTCGTATTTCACTATACAAAGCTTCGGACGTGGGGAAAAAAGTACGGACCCTGGAAAATAAATTAGACACTAACCGGTAAACGATTTTGTTTTTCAACCCCATAATATGTATGTGATTTTTCCTTAAGGAGGTACGATCATTACTACGAATCCAACTTTCGGATTTGAAATTTTTAGATGATTTTGACCAATGCTTTATGCGCCAATTGCCAAAATTTGATCTATTTTGACCGTTTTGTTTTTTCGCAATAGAACTGCAAAGTCACGCACTTTGAGTTACCGAAGCACGTCGTCTTGTGGAGACGGTCAACCGGAAGTGCGGTGATCGTGGTTTTTCTGCTCACGAAACCAACTAAACCCGTTGGAAAACTGAAATTCGATAGATTAGATATAACTGATATTGTAAAAAATAAGAAAATCAATCTTCACCGTGTAGTTGAAGCACTGCATTACAAGAAAGTTTCAATTTCCGGTTGAAAATGGTCAGAACGACGAAATAGCACCCACAGACTTAACCTATGTGAACTTGGCACCCGAGTATCTCCGATCTGAATTTTTTTTGGTGATTTCGGAAGGTTTTCGTTTGTAGTTGATTGGAGTAAACTTAATTTCGTTTATAGTAGCGCAGAAAAAAAATTACGACCACCAACAAAAACGGCATCCCCCGGAATAAAAATAAAAAACTTTTAGCAATTTATTTTCATTCAAAATCGTTTGTAGTTGATTGTAGTAAACTTTTTTTCGTTTGTAGTTGAAGGGTTTTTTTTATTTTCCAAAATACGGACTCCAAAAAATGAAACGACCTGTAACAATTTTTCGAGTGAATCCTAAATGCTAATTAACATATATCTGACATAAAAGATAAGAATTAAAACGAAGGCATTACGGAAATGCAATATTTCACGATTTATCTCAGCAGTTTATCCGTTGCATACACCGCAGAAGCAGGAAAACGATCTATCCTATCGTACGGTAGGATAGATCATTTGTAGTAGTAAACTAGATAACTACAAACGACGCCCGCCCTTCTAAAACGTTTGTAGTTGTTTGTAGTTCCGTCTTAATCGTTTGTAGTTGCAGAGAAAGTACCTACAAACGAGGAAATCACCTGTAAATGATTTTTCAATTATTTTAGAAGGATATGTTGGTTTGTAGTAGTAAACTAGGTAACTACAAACGACGGCGGTGGTTTTTAAACATTTGTAGTAGTTCGTAGTTTCGTATTTATCGTTTGTAGTTGCAGAGAAAGTAACTACAAACGATGAAATCACCTGAAAATTATGTTTTCACGATTTTTGAAGGATATGTTCGTTTGTAGTAAAGGAGCAAGTAACTACAAACGACGCACGCGCTTCTAAAACGTTTGTAAATGTTTGTAGTTCCGTATTTATCGTTTGTAGTAACAGAGAAAGTAACTACAAACGAGGAAATCACCTGAAAATGATTTTTCCACGATTTTGGAAGGATATGTTCGTTTGGAGTAATAATGTAGGCTACTACAAACGACGCCGGCGATTCTAAATCGTTTGTAGTTGTTTGTAGTTCTGTATTTATCGTTTGTAGTAGTACTACAAACGACGCCGGTGGTTTTAAAACGTTTGTAGTAGTTCGTAGTTTCGTATTTATCGTTTGTAGTTGCAGAGAAAGTAACTACAAACGATAAAATCACCTGAAAATGATGTTTCCACGATTTTTGAAGGACTTGTTCGTTTGTAGTAATGGAGTAAGTAACTACAAACGACGCCAGTGCATTTAAAACGTTTGTAGTTGTGTGTAGTTTCATATTTATCGTTTGTAGTTGCAAAGAAAGTCCCGACAAACGAGAAAATCACGTGAAAATAATTTTCAGCCATGTGAGAAAGAAATGTTCGTATGTAGTAATGGAGTAAGTAACTACAAAGGATGCCCGCGCTTCTAAAACGTTTGTAGTTGTTCGTAGTTCCGTATTTATCATTTGTAGTTATAGAGAAAGTAACTACAAACAAGCTAATCACCTGAAACTTATTTTTCCACGGATTTGGAAGGATATGTTCGTTTGTAGTATAGGATCTAGTAACTACAAACGACGTCGGCGCTTCTAAAACGTTCGTAGTTTGTAGTTCCGTCTGTGTCGTTTGTAGTTGTAGAAAAAGTGACTACAAACGAGGGAATGACGTGAAAATAGTTTTTGAGCAATGTGAGAAAGAAACGTTCGATTGTAGTAATAAAGTAGGTTACTACAAACGACGCACGCGCTTCTAGAACGTTTGTAGTTGTTTGTAGTTCCGTATTTATCGTTTATAGTAACAGAGAAGGTAACTAAAAACGAGGAAATCACCTGAACATAAATTGTCAGCAAGTTGAGAGGGAAATCTTCGTTTGTAGTAATGTAGTAAGTGACTACAAACGACGCCAGTGCTTTTAAAACGTTTGTAGTTGGGTGTAGTTTCGTATTTATCGTTTGTAGTTGCAGAGAACCTCCCGACAAACGAGAAAATGCCGTGAAAATAATTTTCAGCAATTCGAGTAAGAAATGTTCGTTTGTAGTAATAAAGTAGGTAACTACAAACGACGCCCGCGATTCTAAATCGGTTGTAGTTGTTTGTAGTTCTGTATTCCTCGTTTGTAGTTGCGGAGAAATTAACTGTAAACGCGGAAATCAGCGGAAAATAATTTTTCCACGATTTTGGAAGGATATGTTCGTTCGTACAAGTAAACTAAGTAACTATAAACAACGCCCGGGCTTCTAGAACGTTTGTCGTTATGTGTACTTCCGTTTTGATCGTTTGTAGTTGTAGAAAAAGTAATTACCCACGCGGGAATCACCTAAAAATAATTTTTCATCAATTTAAAAAGAAAATGTTCGTTTGTAGTAATGGAGTAATTAACTACAAACGATTAAGAATCGCGGGCATCGTTTGTAGTAACCTACTTTATTACTACAATCGAACATATCCTTTCAAAACCGTGGAAAATTCATTTTCAGGTGATTTCCTCCTTTTAGTTACTTTCTCTGTTACTACAAACGATAAATACGGAACTACGAACAATTACAAACGTTTTAGAAGCGCGTACGTCGTTTGTAGTAACCTACTTTATTACTACAATCGAACTTTTTTTTCTCACATTGCTGAAAAATATTTTCACGTCATTCCCTCGTTTGAAGTCGCTTTTTCTACAACTACAAATGATAAAGCCGGAACTACAAACAACTACAAACATATTAGAAGCGCTGACGTTGTTTGTAGTTACTTGCTCCTTTACTACAAACGAGCACCCTTCCAAATCCGTGGAAAAATCAGTTTCGGGTGATTTCCTCGTTTGCAGTTACTTCCTCTATAACTTCAAACGATAAATACAGAACTACAAACAACTACAAACGATTTAGAATCGCGGGCGTCGTTTGTAGTAGCCTACATTATTACTCCAAACGAACATATCCTTCCAAAATCGTGGAAAAATCATTTTCAGGTGATTTCCTCGTTTGTAGTTACTTTCTCTGTTACTACAAACGATAAATACGGAACTACAAACATTTACAAACGTTTTAAAAGCGCGTGCGTCGTTTGTAGTTACTTGCTCCTTTACTACAAACGAACATATCCTTCCAAAATCGTGGAAAAATCATTTTCAGGTGATTTCCTCGTTTGTAGTTACTTTCTCTGTTATTACAAACGATAAATACGGACCTACAAACATTTACAAACGTTTTAAAAGCGCGTGCGTCGTTTGTAGTTACTTGCTCCTTTACTACAAACGAACATATCCTTCCAAATCCATCGAAAAATCAGTTTTAGGTGATTAGCTCGTTTGTAGTTACTTTCTCTATAACTACAAACGATAAATACGGAACTACGAACACCTACAAACGTTTTAGAAGCGCGGGCAGCGTTTGTAGTTACTTACTCCATTACTACAAACGAACATTTCCTTCAAAAATCGTGAAAACATAATTTTCAGGTGATTTCATCGTTTGTAGTTACTTTCTCTGCAACTACAAGCGATAAATACGAAACTACGAACTACTACAAACGTTTAAAAACCGCCGCCGTCGTTTGTAGTTACCTAGTTTACTACTACAACCCAACATATCCTTCTAAAATAATTGAAAAATCATTTACAGGTGGTTTCCTCGTTTGTAGTCACTTTCTCTGCAACTACAAACGATTAAGACGGAACTACAAACAACTACAAACGTTTTAGAAGGGCGGGCGTCGTTTGTAGTTATCTAGTTTACTACTACAAATGATCTATCCTACCGTACGATAGGATAAATCGTTTTCCTGCTTCTGCGGTGTATGCAACGGATAAGCTGCTGAGATAAATCGTGAAATATTGCATTTCCGTAATGCCTTCGTTTTAATTTTTATCTTTTATGTCAGATATATGTTAATTAGCATTTAGGATTCACTCAAAAAATTGTTACAGGTCGTTTCATTTTTTGGAGTCCGTTTTTTTGGAAAATAAAAAAAAACCCTTCAACTACACACGAAAAAAAGTTGACTACAATCAACTACAAACGATTTTGAATGAAAATAAATTGCTAAAAGTTTTTTTATTTTTATTCCGGGGGATGCCGTTTTTTTTTTGGTGGTCGTAATTTTTTTTCTGCGCTACTACAAACGAAATTAAGTTTACTACAGTCAACTACAAACGAAAACCTTCCGAAATCACCAAAAAAAATTGAGATCGGAGATACTCGGGTGCCAAGTTCACATAGGTACAGACTTAGCAATGTCGCGAGTAACAGCTGATGCGTTTGGCGAACATAACCCAGCTTTGTTTTGAAATTAATTTGAATAGAAGCCGCCACAAAATATGCAAACAACAATTTATGGAGTTTTATCATTTACCACGTATCAATAATATGCCTAATTATATTCTGCCTAACGTGTTAATTCCGCTGAGGTAATTGAAGCCTATTTTTAATAGGTTTCCGGCTGACTTTTTTTTTGTCTTTTTAGTCCGCTTTTATGGTGGATATGTTAATATCATTATTACGAAGATTACTACCGAGTCGTTGACAATATAATTTTTCACTTTTTATTTGTTCACGTGCAATCATTTACCACAACATTTGGCAAACTATAATCGATAATACGCATAATCAACATAAGTAAACATGAATCAGAGCAGCTGTGGGTAAAATAAATTTCGACTCCTTTTTGACCCCGTGGAAGGGATCGTACCTCCTTGCAATTGAAATCGTTTGTATTCTATTATATTCTATTTAGCGAGTTCAAACGTATACCCTTGCGGATTTTTACCCTCTTTGCTATTCCATCCTAGCTTCCGTTGGCTAAACAGCCTTCTTAAGGGGTTAGGCGACTGTATAAATGCCAATCACTCGTTCGTCGCTTCAGGCAACTCAAATTGAAGAGGAAGGTCCAACATGTGGTGCAGTCATCGCAAATTGGATGTTAACTTATGGTCACGGCGATAGGAATGCTGATCAAACTTTAAGGGGTTACACCTAGTTGTCATTTTTGAAAAAATCGGTTTTTCGTTTTCGGGGATTCTTATAATATAGCCTTTCAAAAAGGTTCTCTGAAAATTTCACGTCGGTCCGTTGAAAATTGGGAAAGTTATGAGCGTTTACAGGTAGGTCCATTTTATCTACGTACATACCTGACGTAAAACTTTAAACGCGTTTTTCTCAGAACGTCATTTTCAGAATCGGCGACCAAAATATCTCAAAAACAACTAAACCGATCTGCTTCAAATTTCACGGAAATTTTTTGTATATCAAACGCAGTCCTTAATCGAAGGAATCTTCTTTCTAGATAGATAATACGGTACAAAAAATTAATTCATTTGGTTGTTTGATTTCAGATGATTCGTTCCCACGCATGAGTGGTGACCGCGAAGGACCTTTTTTGCACAGCGGTCTGTGCAATTTAGTGTATCTCCGTCGTTTATAAACATTTGGCAATAAAAAAAATTATCAAAGATACTTGAAATGATACTCTTTACTATGAAAAAAAAAGTTGAAAACCTGCACCCATTTCCCAAAAAAAGAATTCACGAAAACACCGCTTTTTCCCGGCCGCGAACTAGGCGTAACCCCTTAAACGCGTTGTTTTCGAAACAATGTTTTTCAAAACGGTGTACACGATTTTCCAACATCGTAATGAACGGATTGACTTGAATTTTGGTAGATTATTCTCATTCAGTATCACAGTCTTGACCGACGTTTTTCTTAACAATTTTTTTTTCATTAGTTATTAACAATAATATCATTTGATCTCGAAAAATCGAGAAAAAATTTGAAGCATTCTTTTTACTATTGAAACACGATGGCAAAAAACGCTTGGTCATGTCTTAGCCAATATTATCTATTGTACGAAAAAAAAACTCGGTTTTCCGTTTCCGGACAACCAGATGGCCAAAATCAAATTCACCGTAGAGCCCCGCACGTTTGAAAGTTCTTCACGAAATTGTTTATAACTTTGATTATTCATATTATTTGATGAAATTTGGTACACAACTCTGTTAATGTATTAGAACATTGAATAAGTCCTGTTCGCTGTTTTCCAACAGATGGCGTTTTCGCTGCTATCCAACAGATGGCGTTACCAGAACTACGTGCGTGTAGTTTAAGGTTATAACGGATCTTTAAAGAAGTGCTGTAAGCAAGCTTGAAATTCAGTGAAACCTTTTTTTATAGTGTTAGACACGTAAAATTTCGTGCCAAAAAAAGTATTTGCTGGGAATTTAACTGCACTACTCTATTTTAAAAATCTGCAGCTGGAGCACGCAGAATTCTCGTTGAGACTTATGGCGAGCATACTGTTTCGGAAACGACATGCAGAAATCGGTTTAGAGGCTTCAAAAATAAAAACTTTGACGTCTCGAATTGCAGACATTACTGCGTGAAGACTCATGTCAGACGCTAGCTGGACTTGCAGAATCGTTAGGGGTTGATCACCCAACAATTTCGAAACGTTTGAAAGCATAAAGATTTTTTTTATTAAGCATTACTTTTCACGAAAAAAAACAGCCAGAACTTGTTCTACTTGTTTAAATAATTTTACTTATTCCTTTGAAATTAATGTCTTTTAATCGTCCGCGATTAAATCGTGATTTAGCAATCAACTAATTGTTAATCTTTGTTTACCCTAGCAATCAAATTTTTCCCAGCACTGACCGACGATATTACGATCAACGCCATCCGCGAGGATCGTAAATTCACTTGTCCTCAATTTCCAGGAGCCTCTTTTCCAAAAGTTCCGCGTCAAGTCGATGCTTGCACAAATATCGTCCCTCGAAAAATAGGACGGGTATGTCGTGTCTGTACAATTGGTTGAGGGCCTCGTTGCCCTCGGCCCTTATGTCGATCTGGTCGAGCTGATAACGTTCGTGAAAACGCGTTTTCAACTCGTCTTTGAGGGTATCGCAGAGCGGGCACGGATCTTTCGTGAACAGCGTGAGCCTCGGCGGTGACGAAGACGGATACGACCTACGACAATTCGCACAGTAGGCCATCTTCAGAAAAATCACCGCGGTACGCGCTTCGCCTGAAGATAGTAAAAAGTTTATTTTCGTGTTTTGTTCGTCGAGCGCCTGCACCAATCGTACACAAATTCAGTTGAAAATAATATATTTTCTACGTGTATACAAATGTAGCCACGCGGCGGTAAAAAAATAATTATCATGATGAGATACAAAGCTGTCGGGGATATTTCGCGGGAAGACCGTTGTTGCTCTCGTCGTTGAGCGATGTACACGCGACGACACGCGTGTATCTTCGAAAGGCACTCACAATTTTTCGATCAGTATCGACGACGCACCGCCACCACCGTTGCAGATAGACGCGACTCCCTTCTGTCCAGCCTTCAACGCGTGAACCAGATGAACGATTATCCGGGCACCCGACATCCTGTTGGACACAACAAGTCACTTTCTGCAAAAAACAGCTTTCTCGGGCTAAGGGCTTTGAGACATCGAACGTTTTATGACCTGGCATATTGGCTATAGTTCGCAACAAAAATTTTGCAAAAATCCCAAAAAATGATCGAGTTGTGACGACTTTTGTGAAGCGTCCTGATATCTTCTGCGTTTATCTCGAAATCATTCTCTCCAATTTCTGTTCTCGAGAAAACGATTTTGAGGAATTATTTTCTCAAAATCTATTCGTGCAATTCACTTCGAATTAGGACGGAGGATATTTTACAACATTTCCTATCGTATTACCGGATGACTTTTGTTTGTACGTCTTTCCGCTTATTATTAACAAATAATTCAAGTTGTTTTTCGTTTTTGAGAAAATCGACCTCTTTCTGCAGCTTTGCGTAATTTTCAAAATTTAAGACAAGCGTCCGGGCATACGAAAGTGTAGTTATTGTACAAGAAGAACGTTTTTTCGTTTCAAGCGAGCATAGTTGCCAGACTTGCACCGATTGGCCATGCGCCACCGCGCAATTGCCTTCAAGGGGTTAGACTGCTGTAAAAAATTGTGAAAAATTGTTAGTCGCTTGAGGCGACTCGAATTAAGAGGGCGTCCAAATATGTGGTGGAGGAATTGAAGGTGAACTTTCTGTTACGACAGTAAGGGCCTGTGCCCACGGCGTATTTTCTCCACGCAGACAACGCGATACAAACGCGATACACAATCTACTTTTTAGACTGAAAAACGCGCGTTCTCTGCACGTAGAAAATACGCCGCGTGCGCAGCCCCTAAAACTGCTAGTAAAACTTTAAACGCGTCTTCATCAAAACTATGTTTTTCGAAACGGTGTATACGATTTTTCGATATCTAATTAACGGATTGACTTGATATTTGGTACACTTTTTCAGTGTCATAGTAGTTCAGCCCTCACCGACGATTTTCTTCTTTACATTTTTGTTCACTAGTTGTCAACAATAATGTCACTTTTCCTCGAAAAGGCTAGAGAGAAAAAATTGAAAATTTTGTTTGATGATTAAATCGTGATACCAAAAAAGGTCTCGGTCAAACCCATGCCCATATGATCCATTTAGGGAAAAACCTCGTTTCGTTTTGTTTCAGATCAACCGGGTGGCTAAAGTCAAGTACGCCGTTGAGCCCCTAGGGTTTAAAGGTCCTTCACGAGATTGTTTACATCTTCTTATGAAATTTGGTACACAACATACAAAGAAGTGTCCAAACGATTTTTCAATCATCCTACTTATACCTTAAAAACTAATTTGTTTAAATAACCTGATTTCCGGGTCGTCACAGAAGCCGAATCCCTTAAATAATTGTACAATATTTTTCTATTTAAAAAACTCAAACTTGGCGAGACTATGCATTAATTGTAAAACCCCGACCTTGTCATCCCAATACAGTCGGACCCCCCAATAAGAATGCCCGCAATAAAAACGCTTCCCCTTTTTCTCGCTCGAGCGTTTCCCCCACTCCAACTCGAACCTCGAGCTCGAGTCATTCCGCGTGCGGGTTTCTGAATAAGAACGCCAAGCCTAGGACAGCTTAGAAGAGTAAAATGAGATAAATATTGTAATGTACATTTCCGTTTTAAACCATTCTCGTTATACTATGAAGAAATGTTGCTATACAATACGGAATCAACACTTTTTGTTAATCGAACGCATGCATTTTTTGGAGTCAATTATAAAAATGTTATTTCCATTTATAACAATGTCTGTATATTTGAAGATTGTCGTACAAAATAGCCAAAGATTCAGATAAATGATTAAAACTATTTTCGTTGTGTTGAGTCATTCTGCCATGGGGCATTCAACTGGAGGTTGAATATTTTCAAGGCAGCCGAATTCCTCCATTGAATATGAAGTCTCAGAGAAATGGCCTTTTTCCATGTCGTCTTTTTCGGCAGAATTAGTACTACTTTGCGGTACAGACTTTGTTTGGGTTTACGACAAACTATTTTTCATAAACAACAGTCTATTTTTCGTTTCTTCTGTGACATCTTATATCGATGGTGATCATCCACTATTATTCAATTACTAATATTTATGAATAATATTGAAAAAAAACTATTCGTTAAGTAGAACTAATGCGACAGAGAACGTCTTGCGCATGGGCTACAATTTGAAACTCGTTCGAGCGGCCGTTGTTATTCAGAACTCGCATGCCGAAAAGGAAGAAAGAGACAGGATCGGAGACATTGATAAACAATAATCGAAGTTTTGATAACGAATACCGGAGTTGGAAAAGGGGAGATACTCACCCTATGGGATGACCAAGGGAGACTGCACCACCGTGAATATTAACTTTCGAAGGATCGATATCCAGGATTTTCTGATTCGCCACGACCACGGTACTGAAGGCTTCGTTGATCTCCCACATCGCCACGTCGCCCTTGTTCACATTGGCGTTTTTCAGCAACTAACGAACAAATGAGTATGCACCGTTTAAAAAATTTGTATCGCTTGTATGCTTTGAAAGCACGACAAAAAAAATACCAAAATTGGATTCTCCCCGTGAGACAGCAGAGCGAAAAGGACAAAATGGCAAATTCGCGAAGTTGACAATATCGCTGCTCAACTGAATGCTCTCTGGCAATACCGGAGAATTCCGAGGACACTCACGGTTGGTATAGCGAGCGCAGGGGCAATTGGAAAATCTATAGGATCCGTTGCCGCGTCCTGAAAACCGACGACTCTCGCTAAAGGCTTCAGATTGAGCTTTTCCGCTACTTCAGAATTCATGAGGATCAAAGCCGCAGCCCCGTCGTTCAACATTGACGCATTTCCCGCAGTAACCGTTCCATTTTCCTTCTGTCAAAGAGTTAAGCAGATTCCATCGATTAAACCCTCGCTTTTCTAAAACTGAAAGTTTTCAATAATTTTTTGCGACAATTCAACTTTATACTTTCCGAATTTTAATTGTGCATACATATTAAGAAATGTTAAAAGTGTATCCCGGATTTGTTTCAAGGAAAACCGACCGAAGGGTTGTTAAGGGCTTGTGGGTGAAGTACTATCCGGATCAAATTGACCCAGTGTCAAAGCTGTGGCCAAATGTAAGTGTGTCAAGGAAGGGTTAACGCGCCTTTCGTGCTACAGAAGTACGGAATATCCTCGTGGGACATTGAATACACACGAAACAATTCTTTATGCGAACACACTCGTGAACCATAAAAGTATGGCATCTGAGGCATCTGAGCTTTCTCGAAATTTCATCTCTTTCCGTTACTGGCTTATTCGATTGAATAAGTTCTCGCGGCGTTTCGTGAAAATTGATGCTTTATTAAAAAATCAGTCCTAATGCTTTCAAACGTTTCGAAAATGTTGTGCGATCAACTCGTAATGATTCTGCAAGTTCAGCTACCGCCTGATATGAGTCTTCATGAAATAATGCCTCGAATTCAACACGTCAAAATCTTTTGGCACGGAACGTGACATGTTTAACGCTATGGGGAAAAAGGTTGTTTACACTTTGGCGAAATGACATACACTGAATTTCGAGCTTGCTTATAGTACTTCTTCGTAGATGCGCAGATCTGGTAACGCCATCTGTTGGAAAAGAGCGAAAACTTATTCAACGTTTTGATATTTCGGAAACGAAGTGATTGATAATTTTGTTTTTTTTTTTCAGCTCAGACCACACGTGAAAAGTTGCTAACTTTCCTATCATATATCTCGAGTCAGAGACGGTAAAGCTCCGAAAACCCCAACAAACAGTTAGACACCAAAGTTCTTTCCAACCACTATACATTTTAAGAAATTCTGTCGACGCATTTACGCGGAAACTTCCTCCAATGAACAAAACTACAATAACGTTTTTTTTGTTTGTTTCACTTCATGTGGTCCTCTGCCGTCTGCTATTTTCGGAATATTGAAAGATCCAGTTCCTGATTTAGAAACAGCGAATATGCGGAACTTATTTTTGCCCTTCGTAGTCACTGTAGGTCTAAACGATCCAGCGTCGGCAATTTTTTTGCGATTTTTTCTCTTCACGATATTTTTTGCATGTTGCCATCTGATTTTTGATATAATAATTTTTGGCACATATTATGCGGTATTTGAAGTACGTTCATGAATTTTTCATGGTCATCCGACGGATAGGCTCGTCACACAGGGTCAAATCGACCCAGTGTGACGATTCGATTGACTCAGTGTGAATTTTATTCGAACGAGTACCTGAAAAACGGTTTTGAGGGTGTGAAACTTGTCAACGTTGACGCGTTTGTATTCCTCGTCTTCGTTCACGAGAATATCGGGTTTGCCCGGTTTCTGCGGCACGTTTACGCCGACGATCTCATCTTTGAAGACGTTTTGCTGCCACGCTTCGGCGCTCCTTTTGTAGCTACCGAGCGCAAAGTCATCCTGATCTTGACGCGTGATGCCGAGCTTTTTCGCCGTGTTTTCGGCGCAATTTCCCATGTGAAATTTGTTGTAGACGTCGGTAAGTCCGTCGAATACGATGCCGTCCTCGAGTCTCATGCCACCGTACGTGGTTTGTCCGCGTTTCAGGTAAAACGGAACGTTCGACATCGATTCCATTCCACCGGCGAGAATGATCTCCTGATGACCGCACTGGATAGCCTGAGACGCCAGCATCACGCTTTTCATCCCGCTCGCGCATACCTTGTTCACCGTTGTGCAAATCGTGGATTTTGGAAGACCTGATGAGAAAAAGCATTATTTTTTGTCTTTTTTAATTTTTTTTTGCAAAAGAAAAAAGGAAAATTGACCGTGTTATCACGATTATTGAGACTTTTTTCGAAAACGGTGAAAATTGTATCTCAAAATCTACTCGTCCGATTCTCTTTAAATTCGGACAAAGCACAGTTGATAGCATTTTCTATCATACGAATGGATCATTTTTCCTTGCGTTTATCGGTTTGTTAATAATAAATGGTTGAAGTTGGTTTCTGTTGTCGAAAATCGAACTTCTTTCCAAGCTCGCCATTTTCGTAGTTGTCAAAATTTCAAAAAAGGTTCCAGTCATACGAACGTTTTATTATTATTCTAAAACTACACGTATTTATTTTTCATTTGAGATGAGCCTAGTTGCCAGAACCACCTACATAAATGCTGCCGTCATGTGGAAGAAGGTGGCACCTGCAAAAAAAGTCGAAAATGCATTTTCAGTATAGAAAGAAGCATTTTCGATTTTTTGTAGATGCCGCCAATCAAATATTAACTTAATTCTTTATCAATATTCTTCAACGAGAAAAAAAGTTCAAGTTCAGTCGATTCCACAAGGATTCGTCCGGTCCCTGTGGATCGTTTGGGTCTCATAGTTCCCGCAAGTGCATACATTGTAGCATCGTGAATAGAAGACAGACAAACTATACACATGTAAATAACGATTACCTGCGAAAAGAGTTGCCTGTCTCGCAGGCGCCTGTCCCAAGTATGCCTGACACACATTCCCCATGTACACCTCTGCAACGCGTTCCTTGGGAATTGCAGCCCGCTCTACGGCAGCCTGAAATGGTCAAGCATTGTAGAATTCGTTATAGAAAGAAGCCGGGAAGTTTAAGAGCAAAGATTCCCTTTGGCTGCAGAAAAAACATGATCGCCCAAGTATAATCAACAGCGGCAAGATCGATAAAAAGGTTGCTTGAAATACAAAAATGAAAATTTTACACTGCGGAGTAGATGCAAAGTAGATGGACGAACCTGGATGGCAACAGCTCCGAGTTTTGTCGCCGGAATCGAGGACAGAGCTCCGAGAAAAGACCCCATGGGAGTCCTTGCCGCACTGACGATAACCACATCTTTGAGCCCCACTTTGGTGCTGTAAGCGTGACGCCCAGTGATGCAGCCCTAGTCGTGATGAAAGAATATTACTGCAAGCATTATATCGTGGAAAGGATTTTGCCCAATAATGAGAATTTCGTTTGTAGAATTCCCATAAACTTTATTCAGAATCGTGTCACATGAATATAAACTTTTTTTGCAATGGCGCAAACGACAAGAACATGTACAAGGCAAACATAACCTCAAAATTTTCCAAACCGGGCGTTCGAACAGATGGTTCGGTTTTTGAGGAAAACCAAAGTATCAGGCTCTGTAGAAATCATCGACACAGAGCTTGACGATTTTGTATTGCCCTGAATATTATTCATCTCGGAGAAATTTCCGTTCGAAAATTTCAGCTGTCTCTCTCGCACTCGTATGTCACGTGGTACGACTTCTGGCCTTAAGGGCATACTCAAGGTCAGCGTAACCTCATCAATATTCGACCGAGTTTTTCCACAGATCGTCAAGTTTTTCTTGCAAAAACAAAAGCATCAGGCTCTGCAGAATTCACTGAGGCAGAGCTCGACGATTTTCTTTTGCCCCGAGCATTGTTCATCTCGAGGAAATTTCCGTTCGAAAATTTCATCGATCTCTCTCGCACTCATACGTCACGTGGTACAGCTCCTACTTCGTCTCAACGCAAACACCTGCACGAAAATGCTCGTACTTATAAGTACGGATTATTTTCCGGAAGTATTTTCATTCGCGCATTACCTTAACCGCCTTTGTGGATAGCATATTGACGAGTTATCCGTGAAGAAATTGAGAGAATTAAAAGTCGCGATAGTAATCAACAGCGCGTCGGCGTGAAGGAATAAACTAAAGGCACCGGTCGCAGCCGCGTGTAGAGTGTTCACTGCGACAGTGCGTCCAATTAGCTAATCTAATATATGAGCAAGGATGCAAACTTGTATTATCAGTTCGCCCGATAAGGAGGTAAACAAGGCCAGATGTCGTAAGAAAACATGAGGCATTGATATGCGATATTGGTCCGCTCATTTGCATTGGTTTTTGCATGTGGAGATTGTTGAAAAAATGTAACTGAACCCCAAACTGGTGCTGGGGAAATGTAACTCAACCCCAAAACCGGAGTTGGAGAAAAATGTAACTCAACCCAAAACTGGAGCTGGGCGAAAATGTAACTCAAGCCCACACCCAAACTGGAGCTGGAAAAAAACATAACTCAAACCCAAAAGATTTCACACGGTTGAAGGAATTGAAGATAAGGCCCGATTGCCGTAGCCTACGTCGTTGCGTATCTGGGACGAGCGAACGCGTATGTAGAGGCGTCGCGATCAGATCGGACGAGAAATTATAATAGTGTGCTATGGTTTTAATAAATGGCAAGGATATACAAGAATTTTCTCATAGAATAGACTAATTTCGGGCTCCAAAGTATAACTCCAAATCTGCGAGAAAATGTGCATCTTTACACGGAGGTTAGGTTACGGGAGTCGAAATTCGATAAGAAAGGCGATAGGAAAAGCGTCCTCAAAAGCGTAAAAAGTTTAGGTAAAAAATTTCATCACCGGCGTCGCTGCCATACCAGTGACCGGCAATATAGTAATAGCACGGCCTGACGTATACGTAAGACGTCTTGCAAAAACGGCGGTGAGGATACATTCGCTTAACGTGATTTTTGTGGTGAGATCTACGGCCGCGAGGTGCGTCACGATAGATCAGTACCCTGTGCAACAAAAAGCACCGGACAGAGTAGCATTCTGTCTCTTCTTCTACCACATGTGACGCATGCGCTGTAAACCCTAACCCCTTTACTCGTATTTATTCCGTGCTTCGTTAAACAATATTTCATTTACAGACGAAGTACAAGTACATGTTCAAGACGATCAAAGATGACTGACTAATTAACGTTTCATCGGATTCACGTTAAAATTTCAACTGAACACTTGTCAAGTTCAAGTGATTTTCGTGAGAATTAATGACGTTTCGTTAATCGCCGTCACGAAGGTGATTTGGCCAAGTGGATTCGTTCCGCACTTACACTCATAGTTGTTGGGTTCAATTCCCTAATCAACATTGTTTTATCCTGAATTTATTTCCGGTGTATTCAAATCGCTTTGAGCAGCATGGGCCTGTTTAAAAACTTTATTCTCAATGCAACTGAGCATTAAGAATCTTCAAAACAATTATTGTTAAATAATTTTCAAATAATTGTTACCCTGAAATACACGAAAAAAGACTTATTATTAAAAGTGTAAAGAAAACTACGAGCAAACATGTATTTTTCGCTGTAGTACTGAGGTTATGTCACGCACACGGCCTCACCGTACCGGCCTACAGCAGCAACGCGCGGTGACGTTGAGGCGAACGAAAAACTTGCTCAATAAGGGTACTAATCCTCACCGCTCAAATTCGCCTTCATTTCAAGGCCTGTGCATAAGACCGTGCTTGAAACGACGGTCGTATTTGATAGACGGCAAGTGGGTCGTCTAGTGTTCAAGCCTTTTTCTTGTCGCTGCCGTTGTTTCGTTATTAGGTGTATGGGCGTATAACAGTTGAATATCGTTACGCGTATAAAAACAATTTGGATATGCCTATATAATTGTTATTGACAATTTAATTTAGGGACAATCCAGAACTTCCGGTTCCGAATGCGCAGCGCAACAATTCGACTCAACTAGCATCGCAATACAAAGAACAAAATATCAAACACTTTTATCATAGTCGCTTGAGATTTGCACGCGGTTAATATAAGTTTGGTTATATTTTTAAGCATGTATGTATTAATTTGTTCATTTTACCATGCAAATGCCTACTTTTTTCGTTTACTTTCCATGTAATGAATGTTCCTTACAATAAAGAAACAACAACCCGTATACGGAGACATTGGAGTCTAAAGTGCATGCGTTGTAATTGAAGGCAGAAATATATGGTATTGTTGTCTTTTTCGCGCACGACAACCCCTTTTCCATGCGCACCGTGCGACCGAAAATTGAAACACAAACGATGCTAAGTGAACCTTCCCCCACTATCGTCATTTCAAGATCTGTATGTAAGGCCCTGGCTGGAACGATGATCTCGCCGCGTCGAGGCGAGATTTGGAACTTCCACGCTGGTGCCCTCTAGCCTAGGATTCGAACTTCGGATTATCACTCCAAAAAACCCACTACTTCAGATCCCCGGAATTGAAACATGCGACCGCGAGGGGGAAAGTAGGCGTGGTTACGCACGACTCTAAAATTTGCAATTTATTCAGTCGTGCAATGCAGATCTGATCGTATATATTTTCGCGGTAATTTAAATTCGGTAATTTGATTACTCCAAGAAAAGGACTTTCCGCAAATTATAAGCCAAAAACGAGTGTTCCAAATGCTGAGACGCTCAACACGCGGTCGCGCCTGTTCGTATTTTCAAAGTTCTCTCAATTGTCGCTCGTTCTCGCAGCCCAAAATTATCTAAGCCCGTGAAGTTGTACGAACGTCCAAGCAAAAATGCGGGAGCGTAGTTATGAAGGGCTCGCCGTCTTATCCCAGAGTATTGTCGAGCACTGCGAACGATCCAACGAGCCGTACGAGAACGAACCAATGAAAGGCGCGGATTGATCGTCGTGCTGAACGCGCATCTCGCTCGGTCAGAGTTCCGAGCACCGCCGAACAGGTCGCAGCGGGGGCGAGTGGACGGTAGCCGAGAATATCCGAAGGGACGAGAAAAAAGGGAGAGGAAGGAGGAGAATCGTGGAAAGCAGACACGCTCGATAAAGAGATAGGGCGCTAGTGTCTCTCTCCAAGCTCTCAAAGCTTCAAGCTCGAGCGAGTCCGAGCTCTCTCTGTCAATTTTCGAAGTGTCAGAGTCTCGTCGTCGTTATATCGTATCCCGTCGTTAGCTCCCGTACTATCCCCCCCGAGTGTTTGAAAACGAAAAGCAAAAAAAAACCCATAAATTCAGTGATTTCCTTGCCGTCGTCGTCGTCGTCGTCGTCACCGCCGCCGCAATTGTCGTTGATGTTGTTGTTAATAACTAAAAAAAAGAGAGATAACAATTGTTCATTCCGTAACCGAGAGATTAACCGTAGAGTTTGTGCGAGTTTAAAAAAAAAAGCAATAATGACCGACAAGAAAGGTAACTATGACGAAGAGGATCAAGCTCTGATAAATCAGTTGAGCGTAGAAAACGATTATTGACCGTACTTTGAGGGGAGAGCGTGCGAAAAACAGCGTTCGCATTGAATTATCCCAAACTGTTACAAATTGCTACCGACATTGTACCGTTCAAAGACGTTTTTTCGCCAGAACACGTATAATTACATATATCACCGAAGTACCCCGACGCCAACGTACTACAGTGTTACTAAATTTTCATCGGCGTTCTTACGGACTAAATCGGGAGTAAAAAAGATATTCCATTGGTGCTCGATTATACATATACATATTGCAATGTTCCCATGTCAAAATGTCATCAGTCGATGCCTAAATACATATCAGCGCCGTCTATCGCAACGTTAAAAATTTCTCGAGCCGATTCGCGTTCGCGAAATATACGCCTGTTGGGATTTCCATTTGCGAGCAACGGTGACACATTAATCAATACTACCTTCCTTTCGCGTATGGCGTTACAATACAAAATGGCCTCCGCACTGTACGACGCGACCGCTGCTACCCCCTCCCCTTCCCTCTCCGTGCCCGGGACGTAGCCGTCGATACTCGCCAAATCTCTCGCTTCCTTCATCCCGTCATCCTTTCGTTGTTTCCTACCGTTGATTATTTACAAACGTTCAGCGGGTCAACCGTGCCCCAGAGTAATTAACCCATCGGCTCCGATGCCTCGTACACGCGCATGCGCCTCGGCGGGGATTCAAACGCGTAAGATATCGCTCAATAATCCTTTCGGCATTGTCCGCCAGACGTGAATTTTTGACGCGTGCGAGATGCCATTTTTTCGCGGGGGGGGGGACTCCGCGGTAGACGGTCGGGCAAGGACGCGCATTAATTAGACGAATAACGATGTAGGTACGTGCAGAGGCCATATTGTCAACTGCACCCAAAGGAAAGCCAGCGCATTGATCCGCGCAAAGTATGTCAGCATCGACGGTATATGACAACGCGTAATATCTATCTCCCTTCACACTGCGATACTCGTACGAATAATAAAGTGTGTATACACGTACACACATATATACACCCACACATACGACACAGAGATTCGGGTTTGTACAGTTGAGAATATTCACGAGTATTCGTTGGCTCATTTACGTACATTGAACGTTTACGAGTGTGAAACTCGTTGATATTCAACGATCGGCGAAAGTGCGTCTACGGATGACCCTATGGGCGCGCGCAGTTGCGTCAACGAGCAGACTATAACGATGCGACGAGAGGCCCGTAGATGTAAGAGAATCGCATTAACGACTAGATGATAAGCCGTCAATGCGGCTGCAAAACCTACAAAACACACGCACACACACATATATATCTATATATTGTCTGTGCATCGGAATAATTGTATAACGATAATAGATGAAAATCATAAAGGTGCCGATGCCAGTGTGATTGCTGTGCGCGCGGCTAGAGAAGAGACGCCGACGATCGAGCGATATTTTTCCTCTTTCGCCCGAATGCAGATAGAGCGAGAGTATGCGTGCGCGTGCTCGCCCGAGAGGGCGAACGATAGACGGACGGACGGACGGACGGATCGAGCGAACGAGAGAAAGAGAGAGAGAGAGAGTGATAGAAAGAGCGAATGGCTGAGTGGTTTCGGGCGGGGAGGAAGTAGTATCTGTCGCGGAAGCAGCACCACCGGTACGTCGACGGTAGCACATCGAACCCTCAACACTCACGTCGCGGGGGTACCTTCCTTGTGACCTACACTTATGGCTGTCAATATGTTTGCAGAGGACCGTTTCAGAGACGATTTGTGGTGAAAGTCAGTAGGTGGAGACGCCTCGGAGACCAGCTATTGTGCAGCTCAAGCCACGTATCTAATCTTCTATTTTATATCGTGTATATATATATCTATCTATATATATATACACGCTTATATATATATGCTATATTATATCTTAAATTGCAACGTATTTTTATGTCGACCATATGTATATATGCATATGTGTCTGTGCAGCGAGGGTTGCGCGCCCCGTGCGAACAGATATGTGTGCGCGCGCGTGCGCGTTTGCGTGTGCGAGTTTGTGTGTGTGCGCGCGCGCGCGCGTGCGCATATACACGGGCACGCGACCCATCTGGATATTTTCTATCCCGTTCCTTCAGTCTATCTGCAAGTACAGGACACGCGTACTCGTGTGCATATGCAGCAGCCAGTTGGCGCACACGCAGTATTGCCACCCTCCTGTACACTCGTCATGTTCTATGCGTAAGGTGAGCCAATAACTCTTAGCACCTTTTATCGTTGAATCTGTTATGATCGGAGGGCTTTTTGCTTTTGGGGGTTAGGCTACTGCGGCGACCCGAAAATTGGGGGTAAATGCGTAAATTGGTTTCGAAGGATGAGTAAGACGATGGAAATATCGTTTAGACATTTATTTGCATGTACGTCAAGTCGTGGTCCAAATTTGATTTGACAATGGCTATAATTATAGAAGTTATAAAGAATCTCGTGGACCTTCGAACGGAGGCGCTCAACGGTGTACTTGATTTTGGCCAACCCGCTTATCTGAAACTAAAAAACCAATTTTTTTTGCAAAAAATGTTTTTTCCGAAAAAGCCCAATCATAAGTAATGAAAAAAAAATGTAAAGAAGAAAAACGTCGGTCAAGATGAAACCATTATTTCACGGAATAAGTGTACAAAATTTCAAATCAGTCCCTTCATTAGATGTCGAGGAACCGTGTACACCGTTTTGAAGAAGATTGTCTGGAGAAAAACGCATTTGAAGTTTTACCAACAGTTCGATCGCTGTGATTATAAGTTTAGCTTCAATTTGAGTTGCCTCAAGTGACGAAGGAGTGTTCGTCGTTTTCACAGTAGCCGAACCCCTTCAACCAGAGTTGGCGGGTGCTGTTTGGTGGCGACTATAATGTTCGTTGGGGCGGTGGCGTTTCGGAGATTTCTGGGTCATTCCTATTACTATTATACTGAATAAGTGTACCGAATTTCGAGTCAATCCGGTCTTGGAATGTTTTGGAAAACATAGTTCCGAGAAAAACGCGTTTATAGTTTGACCAGCAGTTCTATCGTTGTAATCATAAGTTTAACTTCAATCTGCGATTCCGGCACTATATGTTGGACCTTCCTCTTCAATTTACGTTGCCTTATGCGACGAACTCGTTACTTCCACAGTAGCCTGAGAGATTTCAAGGCCACTTCCACTTTTTAAGTAAGGGGGCGTGCGCAAATGACGTTACGCAATTTGGGGGGTGGAGGAGGTACGGCCAGGCGTTACGGTCCTACGTACGCGGAGAGGGGGAGACCAAGATTTGCGTTACGTCATGATTTCAGAACTGCCAGAAAAAGCAAAACTCCTGCATGCCGAAGTTTTTAATTCGAAACTTGTGCGCAATTTTACCGTGGAAAGTTGACAACTTTTTATACGAAATGTCAGTTAAGGGGGAAAGTCACTGCGAAAAAATGTATCCAGTTTTCCCCTTTGCCACTTTCCCAAGCAAAATTTGAAACGAATAAATACATTTTTGTCTTTTTTTTTATTATTCTCGAAAGTATATATAGTAAAAAATATATTGGCAAAATTTTGAGTCAAAAGTTTGAAGGTTGATGGAGTTACAGTCACTTTAGTGAGAACCGGTAGCGCGGCCGGTTAGGACCCTCAGTCCTGACAGATGTGACAACCTTTGACAATAGATGAAGTGCAGGCTCTTATTATTTTGTGAAATATAATGAAGATGGAGAACCGTCGTATTGCCCGGGACTAGATACTTTAACGCAAGTATCAATATTCTAGGGAAAAAAACAAATCTTTATAACAAGAAAATCGAAACGAAAACTTTGAAAGCATTTTTCTCAAACCCTCTTTTTTCGACCTTGTCCCAGCGAATACTCAGAAATTTATCGAACCATTTGCAATTCTTTTTTTTACGCAAACGCAGTGACTAAGGTTGTACGTAGACGATTTTAAACACTTTGATCATTAATATTTTTAAAGTCTGCTTGAATACAAAAAAGGGGTCTTGAAAATAGAAACAAAGGTTCAAAACGTCGCCCTCTAAGGATGTTGAGTCCGAAATCGCAAATGATGATAAAATTCTAAAAATTTGGTATGTTTTTGTATGAAGTATTTCAGAGGTCGTGTAAAAATGTCACGACAATTAGGAAGCTCGTTATTGAGCAATTAACATTCACAAATTAAATGTTGTTTGATGGAAACTGATGTAACTTTGCAATAAGTTTTTTTTTGACCTCAATTTTATATCTACAATATACTGAAAGCAACGGAAACAAAACGAAGTTTATTGATAAATTTTTTTTAATTTCTTTTAAAAATTGTTCTTAACAAAATGTTAATTTTTTAATAACGAGCTTCCTAATCGTCGTGAAATTTTAACACGACCTCTTAAATACTTCATACAAAAACATACCAAATTTTCCGAATTTTCTTATCATTTTTTATTTCAACCCTTAAGGAGGTTGAAGTAATGATGATAGAATTCTGAAAATTTGGTATGTTTTTACATGAAGTATTCAGGAGGTCGTGTAAAAATTTCATGACGATTAAGAAGCTATTTATTGAACAATTAACATTAACATGTTTCATAGAGACTCAACATCCTTAAGCACCCGTTACGTAACGGGATAGAGGCAGGGGGGGGGGTTTTGTTATTTACTTTTCGAATGTTTTGAGCGTCTCTGCCGACTTCGGGGGTACTAAAAATATTCATTCAAAAAAGTGAGACGAGCTTGAAATCTCCGAAGCATATCGTAAAGCACGAGGAACATCGCAATCGCCGATCGCTGCCCCGAGCTGGGCAAGTTTCGCAAACAGCACCTTCAAACTTTTCAGATCCACAGATGTTTCAAGTGCCAAGGGTTGATGCTTCTGCCCGTGATATACCAAAAAAAAATGAGTACGTCACGTCAAACGGACGAGGCTGGATGGAATATATTCAGAGTTATATTGTTGCTCGTGACGTTTGTGCACTACACATATGTACTGTGTACGCGTGTGGGAGATGGAGCGACGATTAGCCGCGAACGTCGCGGTTGTTCCTCGCGATAAGTACAGTCGGTGTGAATCGTCCAAATCGTCGCCGCACCAAACAAATTCCACCGAGTATGAAAAAATCTTTCGAACGACGAAGACGTTCGCGGTTGCTGCCGCATGTTCAAATCAATATGTTTGTAACGGAGATATTGATGCGAACTGTGGTGATAAAGCGACTCGCAGTGTTTGATCACTTTTTTTGTTTGTTTTTTTTTCTCCCTGAAACCAAACGCTGCGTGCAGAGACTGCTGGATACGCTTGACTTCTACTTGTTCCTTTTGAGTATTCTTCGTTGCGTGGTCAAGGGACCGGGTGCGTCAACTCTGCATATTGGGACCCTCCCCGCGGTTAAAAAATGTTACTTACGCGCGGTAGTAATGAAGTAGTGTGCACACGCGTTTCAACCGCGAATCGGTGGTCGATCCACCAGAGAAAAAAAAACATTTTAAATAACGGTAATGCGAATGTACGCGTTGTTGTCCGGAAAAGGACATCTGGGACCAATGTGGGGGTATGACCATACAAATGCTGTATCTAAGCTCGACGTGTAATCTATATACATAAATATGTATATATATATATATATATATATACACATACATACATACATATGTGTGTGTATATATATATAACCTTTTTTTTACTCGATTGGTAGACAATATTGTAGCTCATCTTTTGACAATAGTGCATGCCGCTTTCGTATCTCATCCTTTGGATAGTATTTTATGTCGAATCGTGCTACACGTTTCTGTATACGGCAACACGATCCGAACAGATAAAAAAAAATCAACATCTGTATACTTTAATCTGGGTAAGAACGATCCAGTTCAAAGATGACAACGATACTGTGTTATCGAGGTCGCGGGCATAACAACATACACACAATTGAGAAGGTTGCCTTACGAAACCTGCGGTACAGATGCGTTGCATGAAGACGTAGCAGTTTTTTTTTACTTTTATTTTGTCGTCAAACGTCATTACAACTATGGAACGAGCGTATGGTGCATAAAATCTTTTCCATCGTTTCTTCTCTTCCCATCATGCGTGTATATAAATGGATGTTTAGCCGAGAACAGTGAGTCGAAGGCGGTTCAATTGATTCAAAGTCTACGGCGTCGAAGATGGCGAAGAGGGGGAACAAATGTGTAAAAGAGGGCGATGGATGGAGATTAACGAAGGGCCTGGTAGAGGACTCTGCTGGTGCCGAGGACACACCCGTAGCCTCTCGTTATTCTCCATTGAATATGTTCTATGGCAATAAAATAGCGTTGTATTTGTTGTACGACTAGCGTAGCGCGCGCCAACTGACAACGGTTGGTGTACTTTTCGTATTCGAGTTTTGCATGCCCCAGACGAAAGTCGATCTATATCTTATAGGGTTGAATACATTATACATGTATATACGCACGAGGTTTCGTTTGAGTATAAAGCATGAGCGTTTGTTGCACTTGCGACGCTTGGTCCATTCAACGGTCGAACCTAATCGCAAATACGTTATCGCGGACTCTATCCTACGCGTGCTCGATGGTAATTGACAAATGGAGTCACGGGTGCAACTTTGCGCGACAACAAGACGAACGAAAAAAAAAGGTTTAAACGTACAATCGAGTTTATGTGTATTAGTTTTTTTTCTGTTTCGTTCTAATCTGAGCGCCTGCGAGTGCAATTTATAATCGTAGCAAAACACCGCATGCATTTAGTGTGAACGTAGTTCTTTTCGCTGTTGGCTGTTATGCAGTGTTTGTACGCGCGTCTCTTGCGATGTCGTGTACAGACTCGGTCCTTTGGAACCGACGAGGCTCTCTCTCCCTCCCCTCTTTATCTCTATCTCTCTCTCACTCTGCCACCCTCGATCACCCTCTCTCTATCTGTCCGAAGAAAAAATTGCCGCGATCGATAACGGAGTAGCGCTAAAAGAAATTCATCTTTCGATGGAAAGCAGAGTCGCAGACGACTTTCTCCATTGCTGTCCAACAGTTGTGCACATCGTGTGCAACCAATGCTAATCCATTCACGTATGAACAACGGCAATGAGAGAGGAAGTGGCGTTTCGGGGTTAATCGTCAAACGTCATCGGTACGCGTAATTCCCGGTTCTAATCGAATTTTTTGAACATTATTGCGGGGCGCTCGGGTAGGGTCGGATCCTGTGACTTGCATCGAAATACTAGCTTTTTGCAAGTGTGAAGCATGTGAAATGTGATGTCGATGCAGAGACAGGATTCCGTACTCGATGTGTGCAATGCAATGGGATGCGATTATTTGCAAAATGGTGTATGTAAATATATATATATATACCAGGTGTAGAAGTATGAAACCGGAATTTCCCTATAGATGGTGCTAGCCGTCAGTTTAGGGACCGTAAGACCGCTTCTGCAGCGCCATCATCTCCCTCTGACAGCTGACGAAGATTTTCAACACACAACAAGCCAAGTTCCCTACACCGGTATATTTTTCTGTAACCTCAAACATGTCGAGTTTTGTGCCTGCGAACTACGATTTGCGGACAGCATTGGTTTTCTGTTATCATTTGAATAAAACTGCTGCTCGCATCGAATGCTTGTCGAAGCTTACGGTGAACATGCTCTTGGTAAAACGTAGTGTTTCGAGTGGTTAAAAAAATTCCAAAGTGGTGATTTTGACGTGAGAAACGAAGAGCGTGGGAAACCACCGAAAAAGTTCGAAGACAACGAATTGCACGCCTTATTGGATGAAGATGATACTCAAAGTCAACAAGAACTCGCGGATCAATTGAATGTGATGCAGAAAGCCGTCTCCATTCGTTTGAAAGCCATGGGAAAGATTCAGAAAGTGGGAAAATAGGTTTTTACAAAATGTTTTACAAAAAAATTCCGGTTTCATACTTCTACACCTGGTACATGTATAGCTGAAGGAGCGATAGGGCACTATCGATAGCATGGAGACTGGATACAGGAGACCAAACTCCAATGCGGAGACCGAATAAAATGTACCCGAAAATACGAATAATCGGGATGGGACGTCGACCGAATGGACCCATATATAAAGTAATATTTCTGTCGACGAGGTGAAACGGATCGGACGAGGTTCTAACCTCACACCAGACCAGTCGTGAGAGTATACTACTTTGAATGGCTTTACTCGTTGTTTTAAAAATTACCACATGAAAAATGTTAAGACAAATTCTGTTGCAAAAGCAAGAAAAGGAAGTCTCTTTAGAAATGTCATCATCCCTGCAATTTTAAGGGCGAATTGAAATGCTGAGTTTGGACTTTCTGTATCTAGTCTCTACGATCAGTAGTGTCCGCAAGTGGGCGCCATTTGTCTTCCTCAACGCCACGGCCATTTTGTAACGCCTTGTTGGTGAAATGGCCGTGTTTTCTAAAACGAGGATGATCATGAGCGCGGACTTGTAACCGTTATTTGGAAAATCACAGAACGGTGAGCGCGTCTACCAATGTTGAAGTAACTATAAATTAGAATTGAACAGAGAACAGGGAGAGAGAGAAAGAGAGAAAAAGGCACAGACGGAGAGAGAAAATGAAGCAGAATGGAAAAAGTATAATCATAACCTATATTACAATACGAATATACGTAGCAGAGCGTTTGAGTCAGCAGTGTCTTTTCTTCGATGTGTGCGTAGCCATAACCAAGTGAATAAGCGGAGGCTTTTTAGTAACACATCTAGCTTGTACATTCGGGACACGGTAGAGGGCGGTAGTGTATGGTATATACGTGGAGAAGGCACTGCGCCTCGTTCGTTTCGTTTCAATATGCCAATGAAGTATTTAACCGCCTTCCGTACAACGCATACCTAACATTTTAGCGAGGGCTGAGGCACAAGCCTTTCGCGATATTGTCCCAATATCGCGATAGGCTCGAGACTTCAGTCGCAAAGTATTTGCCCCGCGAGGTTACACTGACTAACGGAGAGGTACAAGCGCTGAAATGTATTTCATTTGTCTTCGATAATGTCTCGAGTTACTTGTTATTGGCACTTTATTATTATAATAAATATGATGAATTGTTATTTGACGGAATCGATGATTGTTTGCACCGTGGCACTATAATATTGACACGTATGATAATGATAATAATAATAATAATAATAATGATAAAACCTGTACTCGTACATGATACCGTATGCCGCTGAAAGCCGTATCGTGTATGGCGATCGCAACAATCTATCGCCAATAATAATTGCCGCGTTCAGGACGTTGCGTTCCAAAGTTTTAACGAAAATGGAAAAAGTATAAAAACGGACACTTTGGCCAACGCGGAGCGGCATTTAGCGAATTGCATTTATCATAAGGACAAACTTGGTGTGGGCTGACGCGTCTATGTTAGAATACAACACATGTCCATTCGCCGCATACCGAGCCGCGGCAACTCGACTGGCTACATTGCACTCGTCGCTTTAGCCTTACCTTCTCTCGTTCTTTTTATCTGTCACGTCTCTTGAACCATGCGTTTTAGCATTGGCATGAACCTTAACGTTCAAACTGAGAGTCGATCGGCTAACTAGTTTTGATGCCGTGGCAAGGCGCGCGTACCACATAATTTATATAGATTTATCTTTACAAAATGTTGGGCGTTTTGCATTGATTGATGATGCGAAAAGACAACAAACAAACAAAAGCATGCGTTGAATAAGCACAAAACGAATGAACGAAACGATACGTTTTAAACATCAGAAAAAAGAGTCATAAAAATATGATAAACGAGAGTAGTAAATGCCGTTATGAACACCATCTACGGTGCCAAGGCCGTTGTGTCACCTTTCATAGAGAGAAAACTGGCAGCTGCTTTTAACGACACTAGTTATTTGGGAAAGAAAAAAAAACGATACAGACCGCCCAATCCTTAACAAAAAAATGTATCTTGTCTGTAATACTGTCACTATCACGACCACTACAACACTACTACTAGTACTACGGGTACTAAGAGTAGCAATGGTGGTACTGTTACACTACTACTACCACTATACCACCACCACCACCACCACCACTACTACTACTACTACTACTATTACTACTACTATTACTACTACCACTACTACTACTACTATGACTACCACTACTACTACCACTCCTCTGCTTCTACTACTTACTAAGACGTCATTTTCAAACTATCGGGACAACTTGAGACGAGAACACAAACAAAGCGCAAGCATAAGTTATCGCTCATACAGTTTACCGTCACCACCAACGTTTCTTTTTTCTTTTTTTTTCTTTCATTTTCATCAATACTCACCCCATCGTTTCCGTTACTTCGCGAATATTAGTAAAACAATGGATAGATCCTTTTTTCGCTATATAGTTGTCAATTGAACCGGCAAACCGTGGCAGTTTAGTTAATCGTTGAAACTGTTGGGTACTTATCAGACGCGCGGATCTTTGTAAATGTCGTTGTGTGCTTTGGGCGCGCGTGCCGTTCCGGACATGCGCTTGGACGTCCGGCGAACACGGGCGGTATCGCGCCGATAAGCTTCCATTTTACATCCATCAGATACGTCATGGAGACTGGATACAGGAGCCCAAAATCCTCTGGGGGGACTGAATGAAATGTACCCGATAATTAACCGATTAAACGAACTTACCTGTTGTGAAGTTCTATCGTAATTATATCTGATGTCTCGTTCGAGAGATTACATAGGTAGTATCGTCTGCTTCATGCCCAATTCCACGACTATATTCAGAGTTAGAAAGACGGGACGGGGAACCGAGGCCACTCGTTCCACCATTCCGTGTGTTCCCCTCATAATTGTTTATAGACTAATCATAATGGGTGGGGAAAGAAAGTAAAATAGTGAACTATTTTCTTTAAACGGGTGGGAGTGTAATCTCTCGAACGAGACATCAGATATAATTACGATAGAACTTCACAACAGGTAAGTTCGTTTAATCGGTTAATTATATCCTCGTCTCGTTCTCGAGATTACATAGGTAGATGTTTAGAGGAAATTAACCAACCACAATAATCCTCTTCTCCTCTTTCTTGTTTTTACAAACTAAATACAGCATTCGCAAACTCGCTTCTATCCGACTCTATCGGTCGATTATAGAATTTCGCGAACACCTGAGATTCTTTGGACCACCCTGCCGTCGATTTAATTACACTCAAATCGATTCCTTTGGCTAACGTTGTCGATGTTGCCGCATGCCTTGTGCTATGCGAAGAGAATTCATCACCTACTCCACTAAGTTTCAGCATCGATCTTATCCACCGACTTAAGGTTTGCGTAGTTGCTGCTTTAAACGGTTTTCTAGAGGTAATAAAGAGACTATCACAGTCTTTTCTTATAGGAGCTGTTAATACTAAATATCGCTCTAAAAACGATGCCACACATATTTCGGGCTTATCTTTAAAATAATGTATTAATAATAGAGGTTGACACTGTCTTGGACGGGAAGTCTTAATCAACTCCGGTATCCTGATTTAAAATCCGTCTTTTGACCGCTTAACATTTTTAATCTTTATAAGGGACAAAGTCTGTATCCTATGCGCTGTCGCGAGTGCCATTAGTGTAACGAGTTTTTCGGATATTTTTTGAAGATTTGAATCTCCTATCGCTCAGTGCCCTGCGAGAGTACCTAGCACCACGCTGGGATCCCATGTTTTTTCATACTTGGCCTTTGTTGGGCGCAGCCGAAAAATTCCCTTGAAAAATCTCGCAGAAACGCCATTTTTGCCTATCTCGTTTATCGAAATTAACGACACAGCCGACCTTGCCGTATTCAAAGTCCCATAGGACGCCCCCGTTTCAAATTTTTTGGTTAAAAACGTTAACAGATCGTTTTCCGTTCCTCTGTGGGGGCCAATCTGCGCCTCTAAACAATACTCCCACCAGGCTTTTAATGGGCTCGCGTATTGCTTGATCGATGCATCCGCCAATGACGCGACGAGTATATTTATTGTTGATTCCGGTAACCCTTTCTTTGCGAAGGCGTCCCGGATAACTTGCCGGCAATCAAACGCAAATTTCTCGCTAGTGGGTGGCGAAGTGACCTGCATGGAGATAATAATAATTCATCACACGGCCTTAAATATATCGGTTTTTCGCATAAACGTGCAAAGAATATCGGGTACCACGGTTGGTTTGGCCAATCGGGCACTACAACGATCCCGCAAGCTTGTTCCGCAACTATTTTTTGTAATACTTTAGTAATAACCGCAAACGGCGGAAACGCATAGAAATACTTGTTCTTCCAACTTATGGTGAACGCATCAATGGCTATTGCCTCGGGATCTCTATGCCATGCACAAAAAACCTTGCATTTTGCATTGGCTCTTGTCGCGAAAAGATCTATTGTTGGAGCCCCGAACTTGGCGAGAACCTTTCTAAATGCAAAGTCCGCTAGTTCCCATTCCGTGTCTACGTTCTGATTCCTCGATTCTTGATCAGCGTTCTCGTTGTTTGCCGACCTAATATATGATGCAAATACTCGAATCTCTCGAGTTTCGCACCATTTCCACAACTCTTTTGCGCGACTATTTAATTCCGGGTATTGAACCCCGCCCATACGATTTATGTATGAAACCGCGGTCGTGTTATCGACTCGTAGTAAGACCTGCACTCCGTGCAAGTCGGAACAAAAACATCGAAGAGCCATGAACGCCGCCGTGAGTTCGAGATAATTAATGTGCAAAGATTTTTCGCTTTCTTTCCAGAAACCGCCTGTTCCTTCGCCATTACAATACGCGCCCCAACCAGTCAACGATGCATCAGAAAAAATCTCGCGACAATATTCGGGACTCGCAATCGATCTTTTTGATGATTGCAGTTTTTCTTCCCACCAATTGAAATCCTCACGCAAGGAGCTCGGTAACTGCATCGTGGCTTCGTAATCTTGGCCGTTTTCTAAGAGTGCTTGAAAAATTTCTCTCTGAGAAAATTTTGAGGTATGCACCACTATATTCGAGAGCCGGACCGTATGAAACAAGCGTACCGACGAATCGGGCGAATTCTCGTATTTTACATTCAGTCTTTCGCGAAAATACTTGAACTAATGTTCTCCCACTGTTTCTTTTCTCGTCAGGGAGTTCCAACACCATATCGATTGTGTTAATGTTGAACCCCAAAAACGGACAGACTTGCGCCGGTTTCAGAATACTTTTCTCGTAATTTATCACAAATCCAAGTGATTCTAGTAACTCGATCGACTCAGCTACATTCCTTGAGCAACTTTCATAATTCTCGCCTATACACAATAGGTCGTCTAAATATATCACCGATATGAAGCCTCTTTCTCTCAACGAGCTAACCACCGGCTTTAAAACCTTAGTGAAAATGTAAGGTGCTGTGGACAACCCATTCGGCAAGCACGTAAATTCGTATAGCTGGTTTTTGAAATAAAAACGCAAAAGCTTTCGACTATATTGGTCTACCGGGAGCGAATAATACGCGTTCTTTAGATCGACCTTCGCCATGAAATCGCTTTGAGTGACAATTTTCACTGCAGTTCTCCAATCTTCCATCTTGAAATGTTCGGTTTGCAAAAACTCGTTCAAATTCTTTAAATTTAATACAAATCGGTACGAACCATCTTGTTTAGGCACCAAGAAATAGCTCGATAAGAATTGGCCTTTTATCGGGCAACAAGCTTCAATCGCGCCAAGCTTTAATAATTCTTCTATCGCTCGCGCGTAGTTTCGATCCTCAACCTGATCCTGTAACGCTAAGTTCCTCGGCCACGTTCTTTGAACTACCGGAAACTGGGTTTCAATCTTAACCCCTCTTACGCAGCGTACAACAAAATTCTCCGCAATTTTTTCCCATTCGGAAACAAAATAGCGAAGCCTGCCGGCAAATTTGTTTACCTCTACTTCTTGGCTTTCGACGACGCCTCGTCGGGCGCTCGCGTCTGTTCCGGCAGCCGGTTCTCCTGCTGCACACGTCCTCCTTTCGATCTGTAGGAGCTGGAACCTCGCTGGTTGTTGCCCACCTGATTGTACCTCTGTGATCTCGCAGGTGGGCTTTTCCAGTTTACCGAATTACTCCTCTTAAACGGGGTTTTGGGGGGCGCTGTTTTCTGCGGTTGTACTTTTAAATCCAGACCCGCTTTCTCCACTGCTTTCGCCGATTTCAACTTTTCAGATAAATCGTCCCCGAACAGATATTTATCTGTCTCGATCTTTCCCAAAATCATCTTGGCTCGTTTGTCCAAGCCTGGTAGAATATAAGCTTTCCTGGCCATTGATTCCTTGTGATGGAGATCAGCCATCAGTTTTCCTGCATCGCACATAAGTTCGAGCAGTTCGTTCCTGTCGACGCTCTCCTTCCTGTCATTCAAGAGTAGCGTGATTGCTGTTCCCAATGCTGACATGGCTGAGCCAATCAGATATTGGGAATCGACGAAATGCTTGTCCCTTTTCAGCGACGTCTCGCTCAGCGACGAGACAATTTCCGCATTGAGAATAGCAGCATCCAACGGGCAATTGCCCTCTCGAGAATAATTTTTGAGCAGCTCAGTCCGAGTTTCTTTCTCCAAGCCTGAAATGATCCAGGCTTTCCAACGAGATGCCAAGTCTGAATGGAACTGAAACTCTTTCGGCTTACTTGCCGATGGATCGCCGCCCAAAATCTCGAGCACTCTTTCGTCTATAGGAACTTCTTCGATGTCTGATCCCAACGACTCGTGTTCGCTGTACAAACTCTTTTGCATTTCCCACTCGTTGTCTGCACCATCTGCAAGTTTTGTCCTCAATATTTCATACGCGAACGAGGATGTGAGTCGGCAGACATCCTAACCTCAATGGGCGCTCGACACCAAGCAATCGTCTTATCTGTCAATAAGCTCATGCCATGTCGCTTTGATAACAATCGTATCGTCTCGATGTACGATCTCGCTGTCCCTAAAGGATCATAACTTACCTGACTCGACGACCTGCAAAATATCAGTTAGCATAGACGTGCTTTCCGCCCCATTTGCCGAGGGCCCTGCCTCGTGGCGTTCTTTCGGGACTGTAGCCTTTTTTAGGTTATAATAGTGGTCTTCGAGTTTTTTAATCTTTTTGTATATCTTTTCAATTACGGACTCCTCCCCCGATCTTTTGTTGCTATCGGTTGACATTTTTTTAGAAGAAATCGTAAGAAAAATTAGTTTTTTTTTTTCAACTCTGAATCTACGCCATTCGGCACGAAAAAACGTTATGAGGGGAACACACGGAATGGTGGAACGAGTGGCCTCGGTTCCCCGTTCCGTCTTTCTAACTCTGAATATAGTCGTGGAATTGGGCATGAAGTAGACGATACTACCTATGTAATCTCGAGAACGAGACGAGGATATAATGCGAATAACAGGTATAAAGCGTCGATCGGACATACCCATCTTTATAGTGATAGATCGGACGAGGTTCTCACCACAGACCAGTCGTGAGAGTATATTACTTTGGAAGACTTTATTCGTTGTTTTCAAAATGTCTACATGAGAATTTTAAGGGCAAAGCTATTTCAAAAGCAGAAAATTGTGCCTCTTTAGAAATTTAATCTCATCTGCAGACTCAATTTTCGTAATACATACTCGTTTTTGTACCGCGATAAATTACGTAGAGGAACAAAAAAAAATCAACTTTTCACTATAAAAGAACTACGCACCTGCGTAAAGTCACGGAAAAAATTATACTGCTGCTAGAGAGTGTATCTCGGATAAGTGAAATCTCGGATAATACGAAAAACCGTAGCAATATAGGACAATACTGTATAATAATAATATACAGCGTATCACTTAATCTTTAACTTTATTATAACTGACACAAGGAACATCACATCAAAGCATATGACTCTTTAATTTAATTGTTTTTCAATACTTTTGCAGTAGATTTTACATAGTTTTAAATCCGAACAATTTTGGTTTTTGTTTCATTCAGATCGGTGGGCTCCTTGTGGGTGAAACTGCAAAACCACCCCCCGATACGCCTTACTTTAAGGGGTAGTTGCAACCCTTAAACCAGTTTCTCCGCAGATAAAAAAACGTGTCTAATAGTTTTCAATGCTTTATCACATATATGAGTCAACGAAATCGAAGGGGGACACTTAAATGATGTTCCTTGTTAATCAAGGTGAAATAGGGTAGTCATCTGTCCTACAGTCGGATCCGATATTGCATATACATGCGAAGTATGTACAGCATACTACCTTTGAAAAACCGCATTGCCACCCTCAATATTCGCAATTTTGGGGACCAGTTGAAATGCCGAGTTTGGCCTCCTGTATCTAGTCTCCATGAAGTGTGCAACGAGATTGCTAAAACGCGAGAAATGGATAGCAGGAGGGGGTGCGTACACACGGGACCTCGATTAACCGGCCAGCTGGGTAACTCGGTCCGCAAACCTTGTCAAGCTTACGTTTTTATCTCTATGCGTGTGGCGGACATAGTGACCAGAGAGTTTTTGGTTTGCCCCGCGTGGTATGATAGGCTGGAATCTGAGCAGGGCCTCGCCTAACGAGAAAGAAGCTCGTCGAATCGAGGTCTTGATGCACGAGTCATTATGTAGCGTGTTCAAGCGCAACCGCGTTCGTAACTGTTACGCCATCTCGCACTGACTCATTGTATAAACAGCACACTGATATGACCAGGTTTGCAATTGCAACTTTTTCCATAGCTCGCCAATATCTTGACTCACTATTACTTTCTCCAAGTCATGTTTTCATTTTTCTTTCTCTCTCATTACGACTCGAGAGTTATAATGTTTTCCCGTATACGTATTAGAATCTTGAATCACTGGATGTTCGATGAAAACGTAAACCCAGACAGACACGCACCGCGCCCCAGTGACGGCAAGGTAGCGGCATGGCTCCTCGTGCTGATACGATAATACGGATGCACCCGTGACCTTCCGTGAAGGCTTTGCAGTCGTTCCAGAGTCCGGGCTCTGGAAGTTACGTCCATGTTGTGACGCCGCGATGTTTGCACGCTGTACCGTCACGGTAAGGGTCTGTTGTGCATCCTAATGATGTCTTCTTGAAGTGGTACCACCAACACATTTCTGATAGCGGTATGTAACATCGCAAACGTTAATCATGATCAGGAACGTCAAGGTTCACGACTTACCGTTATTTTGAGGATACCGTGTCGGATCGGATGGCGAGATGCACAAAGTGCAAGCTATAAACTCTGTATGGGGTATTTCAGTTGCGATTCTAATACACAGCGTTACGGTGTGTATTTTCACGGAGGGCCAAAGCCGCGGTCACCTTGCCCTCACCATGTTGGTATTTGGTACATGGCGACCGCACGTTTTTCTTTCCGGGTGGTCAAACAAGCGAGAAAGAGGGACAAGCGTTGTTATTGCTGTTGTTGCTCTTGGTGGCGGTTTTTGTTTGTGCTCTCTTATATCTCTGATATATATATATATATGTATGTATGTATGTATGTATGTATGTATGTATATATACATATGTACATATATATTTAGTCGTTCCACGATGCTTGATCCTGATTCTCGCCTTTTTTGTTCGTTTCTTTTTGTTTCTTACCATTGAAATCGTTTATCGTCATACGTTATACTTTTTTATAATGCTGAGATTCGAGAGTGTACCCTCGCGCAGAGCCCTACTACCTCATGTGTACGTATACGAGTTACATTTGTATCTTTACCGTCACGCAGACGTTACTTACCACATAGAAGAGATATTTCTTTTTATAAACACTTTATTGTTTCTCAAAGAACAAAGAGCGGTAGTAGCGTTTTCGTGCCCTCGAATTCAGCAGCCCAATTAGACGAATGTATTTGGCTTTTACCTTGATTGCCTAACGCTATATTTGCTTTGAAATCGGTTCTTTGATAAATTCTAGATTTAGAAATAAAAGAGGTAGGCTTTTGATGCGAAAACCTTGGTCGAATATTGGCGACAATCAGCTATCCGTTGGCCTCAAGTACTTCGATAGAACATTGAGAAAAGAAGTCTGCCAATTCGTCTCCTCGTATATGATGTGCCTCTACGATGACCAATGTTCTCGCATCATCGTCGTTCGGTGGAGCCCCGAATTTCGAGCAGCAGCTCGTAGTTTTTCGGCACACGCGACCGATAATGCCGCGTTGGCGGTGTGTCCGTGCGCCGAAGAAAAAATGAGCAAGAGAGAGCACATCGATGAGCAGATTCGATGCTTGTATTGTGTAGCCGAAACGAATAGAGCTGCGCGCGGAAGAGAAGGGACAACGCCTCAATGTACTACCGTCTTATTTGGTTTAACTATATTTCTTTTCTCACAATCACATATATTACATAGTAACTAACTTGATTGTTTTAGCTTCAATTAGTTATTTGGATTGAACAAAGAAGAACACGTACTGTCTTACCGGTAAACAGACAATGAAAACGAACGAACGAACATACATACGAAAACGATCTGTGTCATGTGTAAAATATTATTACTTGGGATGCGAGAATAGAGTGCCTTTTGGGAATCGACAAGTCTCTCCGTTTCTCTTCTCTAAAAATCTCCTCCCTCCGGCAAACATGGCGCTCATTTCGGAACGTGACAATTTTCGCGTGGCACCCGCCTGAATTGCTGCACACACACACACAAACAAGTGTTTATCGAATCGCCGGAGGCTATCGTGCAAAGACCTCGGAGGAACGGAGAGACCGTCGAAGGGATATGGTACGAGGCACGAGACGAGAGCCGGATGAGCTTCCAAGGAAAACCCAAAGCGTAGGGCGCGAGAGCTAATTGGAAGGGCGTTGAGACTCGTTGCCCGTGCCATTTCCCTCATGGGAACGAAAGCCGTACGGGTGGGAATGGGCCTGGGGGATACCGTGCTGCGTGGTCCCTAGGACAAGTAAGGTCGAGTAGAGATTCATATCCAAAATCGTAAATATCGCTGCAAAAATCAAAGCGTTGTCGTTGATCGTGAAAGTTATAAGCTTACCGACCTTCCTTGTCCAAGGACCTTGTACGGTCGCGCAAACGCCGACCAAGCGTACCAAAAACGAAAATCCATAGTCAGGAATGGAAAAAAAAAACTTACAATGCGTGACCAATTGTTACAGCGTACCCCGTGGCACCTCATCCGCCAACTGGATTCGTGCCAGCTCCTGCACAGCCTACGACTTATGGCGGTGAGTATGCCCCGTCGATCAGGTCGCAACATTCCGTTAAGGTGATGTGAAACTGATGTGAGTGTAAGCAAGACGACAATAGCAGCGCTAGCAGCAAAGCGAGGAAATGCGTTTCACGTCACCTTAAATCGTTTGCTCGTTTAGCGATGTCGTACTAATACATACAATTGGATCGTGCATTTTGTGGGTGTATAAGTAGTCGCTGGTACCGGCCCGTATGGAGTTTTTCCAAATCAGCCGCAACTCTACGCGACACAAGGACCACCGCCGCCGACGTATGACCAGACGCTTACACATCCTATGGTGAGCGCCAATTATCTACCATGGTTCTTGGTATGAAAAACATGCAGGTCTGGAGAATGACGTGCTGCGGGAGCGTTTCGCTCAGAGAGACCGAAAGTTTAGGTTTTATACTCAGCCGCTACTTTCGCTGCGATGGCAACACTTTTTTCGCCTAAGAATAAGACTCCATGAGCAGTAAAATGCGGCAGCGTTTTAGGAACTTATTGGCTGTTACTGGCGTTAGGCCCGCAACGTGTTCAATCGTCAAATCGATGCTAGCAAGTTACTAAAGCGTTGCTGCTTTTATCTGCTCGTGAAATGTTGGCCTACGAATAATATATTATGTGCAGTGATCTGGAGCACTTTAGTAACCTACCACTCGTTACAAGCAACACTTTGGGAATTCTAGCTGGCTACACGACTTTGCATAAAATAGGTATACGAGGGTCGTTTGATAAGTCCGTGCAAAAATGTAAACTACTTAATTTTTTGGGAGAAACCTTTTTTATTTTTCAACATAGTCTCCTTTTAGGCTTATACACTTCATCCAACGCTGCTCTAGTTTGTTGATCCCTTCCGTATAATAGGATTTGCCTAAGGCTACAAAATAGCCATTCGTTTCTGCAATCACCTCCTGGTTTGAATAAAATCTTTTTCCCGCCAGCCTTTTTTCATATTGGGGCACGAATAATAGTCCGAGGGAGCCGAATCTGGTGAATAGAAGGGATGTGAAACGAGTTGGAACCCTATTTCCATTAATTTTGCGGCCACAACTGCTGAGGCGTGAGCTGGTGCGTTGTCGTGATGGAAAAGGACTTTTTTGTGGGCCAATCGTCGACGTTTTTCTTGCAGCTCAGTTTTCAAACGGTCCAATAACGATGAATAATATGCGCCTGTAATAGTTTTACCCTTTTCCGGATAGTCGATGAGGATTATTCCTCGCGAATCCCAAAAGACAGTCGCCATAAGCTTCCCGGCCGAGGGAACGGTCTTCGCCTTTTTTGGTGCTGATTCCCCCTTGCCAGCCCATTGTTTAGATTGTTCTTTGGTCTCAGGAGTGTAGTGATGTATCCATGTTTCATCCACAGTGACGAAACGACGCTTAAAGTCCTGCGGATTCCTTTGGAACAGCTGCAAACCGTCCTTGCAAGACTTGACATGATTTCGTTTTTGGTCAATCGTGAGCAATCGCATCGTACCCATCTTGCGGATAGCTTTTCCATGTCCTAATGTTGGTGCAAAATATTATGTACCCGTTCATTCGAGATGCCCACAGCACTAGCAATCTCACGCATCTTCACTCTCCTGTCATCCATCACCATATCATGGATTTTATCAATGATTTCTGGAGTAGTGACCTCAACGGGACGTCCAGAACGTTCAGCGTCGCTTGTGCCCATATGGCCACTCCGAAAATGTTGGAACCACTTATAAACTGTTCTAATCGAAGGTGCACAGTCACCATACTGTTTATCATGCTTCTCTTTGGTCTCCCGAGGCGTTCTGCCTTTCATAAAGTAATGTTTAATCAACACACGAAATTCTTTTTCGTCCGTTTTTTCAATCACTCGACTTCCTCGGTTCAAACGAATGCCAAACACATAGAAATACACCGATCTAGCTGAAACTTGGCATGTTTTCTTCCAAGAGATGCTACGAACTGAAAATAACCTCGATACGCACCAGCAGTGCCATCTCTCTGACTTTGCACGGACTTTTCAGACGACCCTCGTATCTTTACTGTTTTGCTGTTCAGTCGAAAGGACTTGACGCAGTAAGGCATGCTGCAGCCGTGACATCTTCGCTAGTTGTTAACTGATAAGCTGTTACTACTCACTACCCATGTCACGTTAATTGATGCTTAGTTGGAAGTAACAACACTGTTCATAAAAATGGTGCATCTTTACTGCTTTGCTGTTCAAACGAACGAACTTGAAGCAGCAAGCCACCGGAATAGTCGTTCTGGCCAGTTAGTTACTGAAATTCTGCTGCTCCAGTTCATTACCCATGAAACGTAATCGCCGTTCAACGCCGGAAACGCAAGAATGATAATATTGTATCTCCATCGTATCTAACAAGGAGCATCACTTAAGGTATTCCTCTTGCGGAGGGCCGTATTTTGTGGGGGCACGAGGGCTTTCGGAAACATCGGTAAATTACTGTGGCACTTGATAAAAATAAGTCACAATCAATACCGAAAGATAAACTGGAGTGAAAAATTTCACGCAAGTTTGGCGGATTGACATTTTTTCATTTCATCTGAAAAGTCGCAGCTATGAAAATTTTTCTGCTAGCCGCATTCTTCTAAGTTTTATCATTATCTTCTTTACACGTTCGGTGACCCCGTGTTTTCCTTGTCATTGCGGAATCATTAGATTTTTTACATGCGTGAGCAGTTAAATCGGGTATCTAGATTTGTTAAGTGTATAAATTATTGGGAGTACAATTGTCTCCGCTCAAGATTACGGCTGAAATTGTCAGATGTAAAACGTCATATCGTAAGGTTGGACATCTGGCAAGACCATAATCTTGAAATATTGGTGATTTCGTATGAGCATCACATAATTTTTTACGTGCGAAAATGTCTAGTTTTACGCCAAATAAGCGTCATTTGCGGCAACTTTTGATTTACTTCTCAATTTGAAGAAATCGGCGCTGAGGCGCATCGATTGCTTGTAGAAGCATACAGTGAGGCTGCTTTAAGGCGGGATTCTACTTTGAAACCATGAAAAAAACGCTATTTTCGTGAATTTTTTCTGAGAATACTATTAAAGATATCGATATGGGGTTTAAACTGTTCAATAAATACACTCTTTAAGTACATAAAAAAAAAAATTTTATGTATTTTATTCTTTTTTTGTACACGTAAAATATGTTTAAAGCCAACGCCTCGAAAAGTAGGTACCGTTGCCGTGGTCGTGAAATCTTCCCGACGGATGGTCTGAAACAAAAAAATCAAATAGTTTCATGTTCAGTATGTCTTCAGGAACCGACCTAACTAGAATATTTTATATACGTGCAAAATTAACAAAATGGCGGCTAAAATACGAAAAAAAAATGCGTTTTTTGGGTCTTTTTTTGCAATAAAAAAATAGTTTTAATCAAAATTTGAAGTTGATTGTAGTTAGGTCGGTTGGTACACACATATAGAATATGTGTTCCAAGTTTCATAAGGATCGGTTCAGTACTTTTTGAGTTATCACGACCACGGTACTTGAAAATGTCGTTTTGAGAAAAACGCGTTTAAAGTTTTGGTGAATGATAAATCGTAGAAACAATTATCTTACCCTCAATCAGCGATGCCTGGGCCATATAATATGCCTTCGACGTGTTCCAGGTGGGTGTTTTCATCCAATTTAGCCTTTTCAAAGTTTCAAAGTAGAATCCCGCCTTAACGAGTAAGGCCACTGTAACGGCCCAAAAAAAAAGGTTTTTTCACTAATTTTTTGCTCCCGAAATTGAAGGTATTTGAAAAAAAACTTTTAATGGTGTTATCGGGCATACATTAAACTTTATTATAAAATTTTTTTACAGTAAAAAAAAACAAAATGGCGGTTCCACAGCTATCTTCCCGGGACATGTTTTGCTTCCAGGGCTCCGCGGCACGCAGCACCACTGGTGCACTTTTGAATCTAGAACAAAAAAAAAAAAAACCATTAATCTAGAGGGCTATAGCTAGAGAATGTCGATCGGATTTTAAAAAGTATCAATTTTTGTGGATTTGGCGTGCGTTTGAAAAAAAAATTGATTTTTGACGAAAAAAACGGCAAGTTTTTTGTTAATAAAAAATCAATAAATAAAGTTCTTGAAAATTCCGATCGACATTCTTAAGATAATGTAAATGTTCACATCTGGTTAAAATTTCAAGTAAAAAAAATGAAAATTGTTCGAGTTATGCTGCGTGCCATTTTGAAAAACCATGTTTCGAGAAAAACGCGTTTAAAGTTTTGCGAATAGTTTTTTATTGGAAAAAATTAAAAAAAGAAGTTAAAAAAAATTTTTACCGTTAGTCTGCAATCCCAGCACCATACATTTGTCCTTCGATAGCCAAATTTTCGTCTTCTTCGTCTTTCCTGGTTGATTTTTGGAGCGCGCGCGCACTTTTGGCCGCGTCGCTCAGAGATGTTTCCGCGTGCGTGATGCGTTTGGCGTCGGCTTCGATGCAGAAATTATATAACTGTACACCAATTTCCACCTCCAACATCTTGAATATTTGCAAGACGTTGGTAAGGCCGCCATTGAATATGCAAACAGCGATATCAGTCGCAATATCTAGTACAGTTTTTCCGCTTGCGGATGATTTGGGGGCCAAACTCCAAACGGTAGCGTTGAAACTTTCGTTATTGTTTTGAGTATAGGCCCCCAAGCAACGCTCCAGCAACTCGTCCCGGCTCAATTCCATGTAGATGGGTTTGATGGCTTGATAAACCTCCTCACTCATTGGCTGATTGTGATGATACGCATCCAAGGCATTTTCTGCTTTCGCTTTCTTCCAACTGCACCAATTCTCCGAACATTTTTCGTGCTGAGGCTTTTCATCCGTTGACATTTTGTGAAAAAGGGTTGCCCAGATCTCATTTTTCATATTTTTGATGGAATCGGAATTTCGACGGATTGCTAAGCCGTAATAAATGCTTAGTTCGTCAATCAATTTGGCAGTGAGTTTTCCTCTTCCCCCGAGACCTTTTGTTCCTTTTTTTAAGTTTCTCAATCGAGTGCCCATTCTTTTTTGCACGTGATCTATGCACTCTTTTTTTAACATCAACATTTTCATAAGGCTTCGAATCCACGATGCCTTTGAAAGTTTTGGAATCGCCATCTCCGATATAATTGCAGTCGTTTCGGAGCAAGTTTTGACACGCTTGGCGGCGACCTTCATTTCCTAAGGACAAAAAATTTTTTTTCGCACAGGACCTTTTTTTTCTTATTCTAGAGGGTTTGAACTATTTTTTAAGCCAATAAAAAAAAATCGATTTTTCAAAAAATTTACAGTGGCCTTACCCCTTAAGTGAGAGAAGTTGTCTTGAGTGGTTTCAAAAGTTTAAGAACGGTGACTTTGACGTCGAAGACAAAGAACGTAGCGGAAGGCCGGAAGTGTACGAAGACGCGGAAATGGAAGCATTATTGGAGGGTGATTCGTGCCAAACGCAGGAAAAACTTGCACCTATATTAGGAGTGACTCAACAAGCAATTTCAATTTGAATAAACCTTACAGTACCGTTCATGCACAATGAATGCTCAATTTTTTATTAAAAGAAAACGGCGGAGACTTATTTGTACTCCTAATAGTAGATAGAAATATGGTGAGCGTGTCATCGCCATAAAGGGCCGTATGAATGAACCGATTTTTAGAGATGTCACTTTTCGTTAAACGTTCGGTAACTTGGTTTAAAATTTGACCACCATACTGGGACGTACTTTACTTGATTATGGGCGAAAATCAGTTGTTAAATATTCGGGTTCTTTAGAGGAATGCCTTGAGGGGCCAGTCCACTTTGGGGCCACGAAAAAAGGCTAATTTCGCGATTTTTTTTTTGAGGATTTCATAAAAGATATGAATATAAAAGTAGTAGTAGTTATATGAATATAAAAGTAGTCTTGAAATACATTTAAAAAAAATATGTATTGTATTTCATGTATTCATTTTTATTCTTTTTAAGTACAAAAACTATAGTTTAACGCAACGCCTCAAAAATAGGTGGGCTAGGTAGCTCCATCACAACTCGGCAACGGCTTGTCTGAAACAAAAAAATTAAAGTCCATTAAATTCAGTATGGCACCAGCTACAAAATGACCCTCGGATATAAAGTTGTATCAAAAAATAAAAAAATGGCAGATGAAAAACGAAAAAAGTAATTGAAAAACACGTTTTCCGCAGTTTTTCGCAAAAAAAGAGTAAAAATCAAAACTTTAAAACCATCGAAGGTCATATTGTTGCGAATCACGTTTACAATATGTGGTTCAGATTTCAAAAGAATCGGTTCATTAGTTTTAGAGATACTATAGAGCTAGATTCTGAAAACGTTATTTCGAGAAAAACGCGTTTGAAGTTTATGCTATGAAAAACTCTTACCTAAACTCAATCGGCAATTCCTGCACGGTACAAAATTCCTTCTGATTGCTCATCATCGTCGATTTCTTCAAGTGGAATTGTCGAATTGAAAATTTGAAATTTTCAAAGTGGACTGGCCCCTTGAGTTTCCGCCTTTGATTTTGTTGATATCGTATCAACCGAATCTACATGGACAATTGTGAATGTTTCCGAGAAAGTTAGGAGCCTTCGCAACGCCAACGAAGGAAAATGCTTGAGTTTCCGGACTCGTGTGTAAGAATCCGATTGGCACCGAAAGTGCGGGCGTTATCGCGCGCGCCAGCCATTGTACAATACGATCCGTGATTATTCGTCTATTGTTCATAGATGTACCAGCCGATGTACGGTCAGGGTTATCCCGGTGGATATTTGGCTGGCTATCCGACAGCGTACGGACCACTTCAGTACTATCCCCCGCTAGCCGCTGCCGCGGCTTATTACCCAGCTGCAGCTATGCAACCTGCACCCGTCAGGCCGACGATAATGGTCCCCGTGAGTGCGATCTCTATTTTAATCCTAACAGACCTCCTTCGCTACTTTATCTTAATTAATTTCTCAATATTGTAACGCATTCCCACTAACGCCTGTTTCACCTTGATGCCCGGAGCAGAACGGATTCGACGGTGGACGATTCGATGGGATATCACAGCCGGTTCTGCCGCCGCCACCACCGGGAGTCGCCGCCAATGCCGCCCAACTAGCAGCAATGGCCGGCCACAGCGTCGCGCTCTCCCAAAAAAAGGGCTCTTTCCTCGGCGGTGGTACGGAGGGTGGTTATACCTTTTGGTAAAACATTTGTCAACCAGTTAGATAACATTCAGAGAGAAAGAGAAAAGAAAGAGGGAGAGTGAGAGAGTGAGAGAAAGCGAGAGAGAGGCACACACACAAATACATACAAAGGAAGCATCAAGATACAGCTTGGAAAGAAGACCGAAGATCTCGATAAAACCAACAGTCATGCCGTCACCGAACGAAAATTCTAAGAAAACCGTACACAACGCGCGCTCGCGCGCACCCGCACGAATTCAGTTTCGTGACAATCGATACAAATTCCTAATCTCTTGAGGGTCTGAAAATTCAAACTCTTGTCCTACACCTTGAAATTCTATACCCATGAGGATTTTTTTCCACGGACCCTCGCAGTCGACGACTGGTCGCGATTTACCAGAAACATCGACGCCATTGTATTCGATAAATATGCCATCACGATTTTCATTATTAAAACTTTCCCCGTTAATCGGCGAGTCGTTGTTCACGCATATTTAATGGTGCCGTACGTATCGCGCACGAAGCGTCCGGTACGAAAAATAATTTGAACGTTGGTTGCTTTATTACTTTTGATGACGTGAAACCTTCGTGCGCGGATACGGTTTGTTCTATCTCACTAGCGCAAAGAGTCTAGTTGCGAGCACACGAGAGAAGAGAGAGGGAGAGCGTTGTACACTGTACAGGTATGTGATTCTTCCGAGGGAAGTCAACGTTGGGAAAGACGAGATAAGCTCAACACGTCTGTAAGTTAAAAGTTTACTTTAAAAAAAAACGTCTCGTCGTCGGGCCTGTATTGATATTGACCTATCGTAACTTGGTATTCGAATCAGAAACACACTTAATGTAAAAGGTTTATGAAATTTTCGTCATACTCGGGCTTTTTTCTCGTACGGAAATAATTGCTGCGGTCATGAGCAATTAAAATGGGAAGACAGTACCCCCCTCCCCCTATGGCTCCCTCGTCCTTTCGATCTCTCTCTCTCTCTCCTTCTCCCTCTCTCTCGCTCGCTCTCTTTCATCTCGTAAGTTTCTATGAGATGTACATATTACGTTGATATTTGTATTATATTAAATTATTATTATCGTAGCCGTTCGATCAGCACAGCTCGTGCATGATCATTCTCAATTGAATGACGGGAGTAAGAAAAAGAGAAAAAGATTTTTAAAAAAGTGAACAAAAAAATCATATACAATAAACGAAAGAAAAAAAGAGAAAATCGCAAGATCGACCGATCATTGATTCAGGGTGCAACCCACCCCCAAAAAAAAAGAACCTCCAGTTTTTTCTTTTCCTTCAATTTGGTAGCCGGATTGCTTGGGCGAAAGTGCCTTGGCGCAACGGTGACCGGGTCAAACGTTATTGAAATTTTAAGCGGTACGCACGGGACGTTACAATGTAATACCGACGCGCATCTCGTGTATCCATGTAATAAAAAGTCATGACCATGCAATTTAATTACTAACGAGAGTCCAAAGTTGCATATACCCGTGTAGCGTTGTATTTGAAACGAGATAAGTCTTTACATTTGCGCTCCGTTGTACTTTCCGCTCGTCAATACTTTGTCCATGTTCGTCCGAGCTATCTGCAGGAGATTGAACTGAGTGTCGATGCAAGCAGCCGCGCAAGAACCAAAGGTCTTGGCTGGACTCGCTGTGGATTCTCCGGGTGCGGCGCCGTCTCTCGCCTTGTCGTTGCACTCCATTATACAGCGGCTCCAACGATTCTGAAAGAAAGTTACGCGTTACTTAGGGACAGGTGGACGCGTCGATCTTCCGCGAACTTTTCATCGTCGATAGGAAGCTTTGCACCTGCAGTCGATTGATCTCCGTTTGTACAAATTCTTGCGCGTTTTGGACAGCAGCGCCGCAGTTCTCTATGCAGTGCTGATTTCTCTCCATGCTGTAAGAACGATTGTCGCAACATTCAGCCGCGCATCTGTGCATGTCACCCTGGCGTGTACAACGAACGAGACATCTGATTATTAACGCTTCGTCTGTAAACGTTTTTCCGGTACCTTCCGTCTGTAAACCTGGGTATTTCGAGGCCTGCAGTTTTTCAGTCAGTTAATGCATTCGAAAAATTTTGACAAAATTTGTACTGCTTCTCGAAGCATTCAATTTAATATTTCGATCATAAAATAATAGGGAAACAAATTTGTTCATGTTGTTTGTTAAATAAATTAAGTAACTCGGTTGGAAAGTAATTTTGGCTCGGACACGAAATACCCAGGTTCACAGACGTAGTGTTAACATTCACGGTGGGATGCGCTAACCTAGAAATGTATACTCTTCCTTACCTGCATTTTTCTCAAATGAGACCTGTCGAGCTCTTCGATTATTTGCATGAAACTTTTCTCCATATCTCTAAGTCGTTCCTGTTGCTCCTCCATCGTGTGTCTCGTTTATTTGCAGCGTCTGTTGTTCTTTACGTGCAAAACAATCGCTTCTCGGCTGCCGGTCGTAATCGCCAGAGTTTTTAACGCCAAATCCACGCTCGGTCACTTGCGCAACTCGTGGGAACCGGACATTTTTCTCCGGACTCTTGTTGAGTTAGGTTACAATGAAATTAAGGCCATGTATAACACGCTCCAACCGCTTCGAAAATTTTAACCCTTATTTCGATCAAAGGATATAATCAATCGAGATGAAATTTTGTACATGCGATACTGTTGCAGGAAGAGTGTCGAGATATTTCCGAATTTTGAAAAAAACCTTTACAGTTTGTAGCTATCATACGATGGATTGTGAATTATTAACTGATGCACCGAATTCATGCACATTTCAAGACCGGTGAAAAAACAGATTTTGAGCGTTTTAAAACTGATTTTATGGAAAAATGACGGAGTCATGGGGCTTAGAGGTTTTTTTTAAAGATTAAACTAGCAAAATTGTATCGACGGGGGTTGCAATTTTATCGACAATCCTGAAAATCTAGTGCATCGGTTTTCTCATTGGCGGCGATCCTGCGTAGTGAACGCGACGCATAAACACGCATTACACACGGATGTACAACACCGTCGCCTATTGGACATCTGCTCTTTGCGTAGTTGAATAGCAGATGATTACAGCAACACCAGCGGTAGGTTGCGGCAGCTCTTAGCTAAAAAAATTACGAATGCTGCAATTCGCGATCCCCAAAATTCTTGGCGCGTTTCACGGCCTGTGGCAGAAGCTCCACTAGAATAGAAAATTTTGTCGAAATACATCGATAACGGACGAAATTTACAAAAGAACAAATTACCCGAGATTCTGCTGTGTTCCAGGGTACAAGGCGGATAATGAAAGTGAATTGTCGTTTCAGGAGCCACCTAAAGATAAAATCTAAAAAGAAGCGGTTGTTGGCTCTGAAAATGACTCTCTTTAGACCAGCGGGGCGCGAGTTTAGTTCCTCCAGAAGATTTTTTCTTTCTGAATTCGTATCTTTGTATATAATAAATCGAGCAAAATTCAAAGTTATTTCTGTTATGTACAATGTCCGAATATAATTTCAGACATCCCTTGTAAAAAGTATGCTCTGAAAAATAGAATTACTCTTCCTCGAAACCTGCGAGTGACTCATATCCTTTACAAATCCACATCCAGGGCTGGCTGAGCTAAAAAAACAGCGGAAAATAAATTATTCGCTGCAGTAGCATCTGCATAATCCAGCCTGGATGCAAATCCAACAGCCAACCAGCAGGAAATCAACAACGAAGTCATTGTTCACGTTCGAGGCTCTACTTTGACCGGCCATATTGCAATGATGCTGTCCCACCTTTAGCACGTGAAAATCGCGAATACCGCCGTTGAAATTTGGCAGCGTGTGATTTCTGTTTGATCGGTAACAATCGCGTTGCCAAATTTCCTCTTACGAAATATTCGTCTACAGTTGGAAATGGAATTTCTGCTATCTCGCACTCTCGTCACGTGCTCATCTTTGAGACCACCAGAGTAGGGTGTACCTGTGCCAACCTGAACCGCTATGAGTGCGAGGGATAATTCTCCAGAATCCAAGGGTTCTCCAAGACGACTGATATTTCGAAAAAAAAGCCAAACATTTCGCTCTGTTGAAAGACTGACACCGTCTAACTTCGTCCAAAATCCGTTCTAGAGAAAACTTGGTCGCATGACATAATCGACCGGAAGTGAGAAACCGCATCTTAAAAACCCAACTCTAATCAAATTCTCCTTCGAACGATCATTAAGGAATCGTAAAGCTTCGCACAAATGTAAACCTTTCGATCTACATCAAGGCGCAAAAATGTAGCTCCTGAAGTTCACAACGTGACTTTTGGAGCCTCCATAGACTTCCGCTCCGATCACAAGGCTACATCCATCTCTATCAGTAGCCAACAAGAATTTTTTAAAAAGGAGCACAATGTGGTACAAAATATTTATTGAAGCGCCACTATTTTTCGTTTCTTTTGCTATTATCTTAATAAATAATATACCTTTTACCTTCATACCCTACAATGGTCCGTAAGATCGAGACCGTATGAGCGCGGCTCTTAGAAACTGGGCCAGCATCGAATGGACGCGAGTCCGGGGACACCCGCTTTTAAGAGACTACAACGAGGCTCGTCAACGTCAACGTGAACAAACACGGGTTCTCAATTGGACGGTGCAGCCGCACCATCAACACTTTGTGAGCGATGGGTCGTGTCGGTACGAAAAAAAAAATCGTGCGAGTAACGTGCACCTGTGTCGAGTACAACGAAGAGGCTCGAATGAACTCGAACGGGAGTTAAAAAAACGAAACTACACACACGCGCGTAAGTGCGCGTGTGTCATTGATCGACGATTTACAAATAAAAATCGTAAATGCAAATAAAACGAATGGCGAGCATTGGAGAGGTTCGCCAAGATTCAGGGGCGAAGATCGCAATCGGGGAGAGATTTTTGCGTTGCCGCGTGATCTTGACGATCGTGACAGTCGCCGAAATTCGAGTGATGAATGAGATCGGCGTGGCTGACTGCGGCAGCCGCCGCGGCCTCAACTAATTTGTGCTCCTCCTCCTCCTCGATCTCCTCGATCTCCTCGATTTCTTCGTATTCCTCGGTGTCCGGGGTGATGAGGAAGTCATCAGCGTCGGTGACTTCCTCCTCGCGAGCTGGCTCCGGTGGCGGCACGGCCGCGTCCTTGCCCTCGTGCTGCTTCAAATGATCTTTGAGCGCGAAAGCGCGCCCGTACGAGGCGCCACATATGTAGCAGCTGAACTTGAGATTGTTGTCCTTCTTGTGAGTCTGAATGTGAGCCCGAGCTGCGTAGAGCGAGGCGAAAGGACGCGAGCACTCGGTGCAACGGAAGGGCTTCGTGTGGCTGTTTTTGTGGCCAGCCAGTTGGACGCGAGTCTTGAACGTTTTTGGACAGTAGGGACACGTGTACGCTCGTTCCTCCCCATGAGTCAAAAGATGATGATTGTACACCGAGGAGGCCTTGAATCTTTTGCCGCAATGCTGACACGCGTAAGGACGCACACCCGTGTGGGTTCTCATGTGGAGCGTCAAGCAATACGACACGCGGAACGTCTTGCCGCAAACCTAGCTCACACACGAAAACAAAAGATTTCGTATCACACGTTAGATCGATAATTCATGGGAAATATTGCTTCGCGTATCCCAATCGCATGCGGATTATCCAGCATTGCGAGGAATGAAAAAAATATCGTATACTTGCCTCGCAAGCGTGAGGCTTTTCGCCAGTGTGTATTCTTTCGTGTTTCACCTTCTCGTGAGGTCTCGTAAACCTTCTACCGCAGTGCTGGCACTGGTAAGGCTTCTCCGCGGGATCCCCGCCGGTACCCTTGTCCGTTTCCTTTCCCAACCGTATGCGTTTACCACCTACACCCGTCTGCGACTCTTCCTCCAAGCCTTCCTCGTCCACCGATTGACTCACGATTTGTTTGGCATGCTGCGATTGTGCGAAATCCACGTGTACCGCCGCGTGCATAGCCAGACTGTCGGCCGAGTCGAACTTCCGGTTGCACACGGAACAGGTCACGGAGTCGCCCTTGTGCAGCGCCATATGAGCCTTCCTGTACGACTCGGAAAGCGTTTTGCCTGCGGCACGTTCGTCGTTCCATCATATTCGTTATCGTCGTGTGCTTATAATAGTTCATTACACGTGACATCTTTCTCAAATGGCCCGCGTCAACCTTTTGGGTGCGAAACTGATTTGCAAGTGGGGGGGGGGGGGGGGGGTTAGACGTTTAGGACATCGATTTTGTTGACTTCACACAGTTGTAGGGATCCATTAGGATTATACACTGTGCAAGCAGTAAGTTGCAATACTCAACAGTTTCCGAGAAAACGGAGGAAGAAGTTTGCGTGAAGTCTGAATAACTTCGTTTCAGAGAAAAATATAGTCTTTTCAGTTTATTTCAGGCATGTTCTTAAGTTTATTTTAAAAAATGATAATAAAATGAACGTGACATGCGTCAGAATAGTAAGAATGAGAGACGTTCCTAATGAGACCCTACATCTGTGTGCAGTTTTAAAAAAATCGCTGTCGTGAACGTCTGGCCCATCCTTTCTCAGCGGGTTACATAAACGAATTCATTGCCACAGACTAAAGATTTACTCATAACAGAATGAGACCGATTCGAGTTTTGTTGATTATACTAGCAAAATTTTGAAGAATAATCTCCGCTTGGGCGAAATTGATATTTTTGTTCGAACCAGGATTAAAAAATGAATTTTCAAAAGAATATCATTTATTACAACGTTGAATAAGTTCTCGCTGTTTTCCAACAGATTGTGTTATCAGAACTGTATGCGTCTAGTTTAAGGTGGTAACGGATCTATAAAGAAGTACCATAAGCAAGCTGAAAATTCAGTGTGTCATTTTGCTGAAATGTAAACAACGTTTTTTCTTCATAGCGTTAAACACAACAAACTTCGTGCCAAAAAAAGAATATTTGCGGGGAATGTGACTGCACTACTTTATTTTTAAAAAAATCTGCAGCTGAAGCACACAGAATTCTTATTGAGACAACGACCATGTGCCGTCGAAAACAAGATGGACATTGGTTTAGACGCTTTAAAAATAATGATTTTGATGTGTTGAAGTGAAGACATTACTTCATGAATACCCGTGTCATACGCTAGCTGCACTTGCAGAATCATTAGGAGTTGGTCACACAACAGTTTCGAAACGTTTGAAAGCATTAGGAATGATTTTTAGAAACACAGCATTGATTTTCACGAAAAAAAAGTGAAAACTTCTTCAACATCCCAATACAAAAGTAAAACACGTACCGCATTCGATGCACGTGAAGTTTTCCGTACCGGTTCCCTCGGGTGCGTCCACGTGTCGCGCTCTCACCGGCGCGTGCATTCTCGAATGTAATCTGAGGCTTTTGTGCGACGTGAATTCGGTGCCGCATGTTTGACACACGAAAGTCGTTTCGTTGTTCTCCTCGGCCTCAGCCTCGTGTATTCGCGAGTGCAACTGCAGCGCTTTGGCACTCGCGAAGGCTTGCTCGCAAAGATCGCACTGATTATTGCCGTGGATACAGGCGTGAATGCGAAAGTCCGAGAGTTTTGCAAATTGTTCGAGGCACTTGTTGCATCTGTACATTCTGAGGGGTGTGTTTGTCTGCCAGGAGGATGCGGTGGTTGCTGTGGTGGAGTTCGTAGCGGCGGTCGTCGTCACAGTCATAGTGGCGATCGCGACAGTTGCGCTTCTCGGGCTTTTCGTGCGAATTTTCAAGCCCTCGGCATTCGAGAAAAACTTTTCGATCATGGAGGCGCTCTTGGAGGGATGTTGAGCATTCGACTGGGCGTTGTTCGTGGCCTCGCTAGCACCGCGGTCCCAGAATCTCTCGATCTGCACAACTTTTCTCGTATAGAGGCGTCCCTCGCTGTCGACGCACTCTTCGGTCCTCAGGGTGTTCATGGTTTGACGCTGTCGTGGTGCGACACCGGACGAATTCTCAGGTGCGCCACTCGAGCCTACACTTTCCTCCCCGGCCGGCAAACGCCTCGTTCCAGCTACCACCTTTCTTTCCTCGCGGTCTTGCTCCTCTACGTCATACGGAAGCTCGTCCATCTGCTGTCCCGCCATTTCCAGCACGACTTCTTGCCCGTCGTGATACTCTTTTATGTGGGACAGTACGCTGTTGAAACTCATGCCGCAACTGCTGCAACTGTACAGGGCGTCCGATTCCACCTACGGAAAAAAAACGTCGCATCCGAATGGAGCGTAAGGTGAGAACGGCGGAGCTCTTGCCTCCCGATTCGTACGCTACGACCTCGTGTATTTCCTCCTTTACTTGGACAAGGGGGGAATCGTCCGCCTCCTCCTCTTGACCGTTCTCGAAGGGGTCCATTTCCGTCAGACTGGAGGCCTCTGCGTTGTCGTCTGCTGCAGGGTGCTCAGCTTCCTCCACCGCCGCACCGTTCTTGCTAGTTTCCTCCTTCACGGTCTCGTGGCGCTCTATCGCGCTTGCCACTCGAGCCTCGCTTTCGCTCACCATCTCAGGCAGATCGTCGGCTTGCTTGTAACTTTTTCCTGCAACGATAACCCGTTAATTCTTCGAAAATATAGTTCGCTTGTAAATGGCACAAGAAATGCGTTTACCGTCGTGTGCCTTGCCGTCCGCGGTGGAATAAGGCTCGCCGACCATGACGATGCCTCCGTCTTCGCTCACTGTGGCCAGGAAGCTGCAATTCGGATGGTCCGTTTGAGAATCCTGAGTGGAAAGATGAAGCAGCTAAGAAAATGTCGCAGGAAGCGTGGTTTACGTCGGACAGGAGAGTTACCTACCGTCGATGCACCTTTGTATTCTTTCGAAGGATAGACGTCGATGCGCTCGGCGTTCTCGCCGCAACAATCCAAATGCAGAATCAGAGCTCCAACGGAGTCCGAACGTTCGGCGCAGTTGGGGCAATAGAGATTGTCCGTCATGCTCAATAAGTGATACTTAAGGGCCTGCGAATTGTCGAACGTCTCGCCGCAGCACATGGGACAAACGAGGCTCACGGAACCCATTTTAGCAAAAAAAGACGATACACTACCTAAGAAACCCGTGTATCCGCCGTATTATACGCGCTTTTTCCGGTAATACACGGGGTTGCGGAGTATGCACTTTCGATGCTTGTGTGCGAGATATTCAATTATTCAATAAAAATCTTGACGTAGATAATGAACCGGTGATTTTGGAGACCACATAATGTTCGCGGGTATCGGACTCAATGAACGTTACGGCTCGGCGGGGACTGGCGGACGGAGCAGACGGGAAAAAGCGCGAGGACCACGCGATAAAGTTTCGTGACAAGGGACGGATCGCGTGGCACGCGTGGCTCACTACTCCGAAACCGTAGAAGCGACGTTTTGGTATAAACGTAAGTGGGAGTCGGTCGGGTGAAGATTTCGGGAATGCCGGTAATTGAATTCCAAATTAAATCGAAAAATCAATAAATATGGGACAGAGCGTATCGTGTTACAAAACCACGGCCAAATTCAGCTCAAACAAATGCGAGAGTACACAACAGTGAAGTTAGGAGGAGGTATGGCGCAAAAAACAAGAGATGCGTGACGAACGATGATATAGTTCGCCGGTTGGTCACGAGGGTGCTGTAATGTAAGTGCCAGCCACGGTCTAACATACAGGTGTGAAGCGACGGTACTGGGGAAAGGTTCACTTACAATTAGCGTCCAGCTTTTGCTTTAATTTTCGGCCGTATGGTGCGCATAGGAAAGGGGATATCGTGTGCAAAGACAGCAATATCATATGTCGCTGCTTGGATACATCGCATGTACTTTAGACTGTAATGGCTCGGTATACGAGTTCTTGTTTCGTTTTTGTAAGGATTCATTAGACGGAAAGTAAACGAAAAAAGCATGTCATTGCATACAAAAATGAACACAGTAATACATGCATGCTTAAGAATATAACTAAACCTATATTAATCGCATGCAAAACAAAAATGATTGATATTTTGTTCTTGCTATTGCGATGGTAGTGAGGTGAATTGTTACGCTGCACACTTGGAACCCAAAGGTTCTGGATTGTCACTGAACTAAATTGTCAATAACAATTATTTATGCAAATTCAATTTCTTTATACGCGTAACGATTTCCAACTGTTATACGCACATACGTCTATACAACGAAACATTTCATGAACGGTTTAGGTTAGTTTCATGACACCCCCCTTCCTGTCACGACACACGGAGGCGACGATAAGAAAAAAAGCTAGGACACTAGACGGCTCACTCGCCACCTATCAAATACGCCCATCGTTTCAAGACCTGTATCTGAGATCGTAATTTTCAGGCTCGTGGAATAACAAAAGCAGCTAAAAATTAGAAGTTACTGGCGTTATCTCCGGCGTGCTGTAATGGCGACGAGCGATGAACGATATATAATGGGATCTAAGGCATGCCTCGGGAGTTTCCGGAATACCTTAGCCCAAATATTTTTCAGTGGTTCCACGTAGATACGTATTTTTAAAATATATTGTTTGCACTCGTACGTAATTTATCGTAGTACAAAAGCGAGTATGTATTTCAAAACATACAGTCTGTAGATGATTAAATTTCTCAAGAGCCTCACTTTTTTGGTTTTGACATAGATTTTCTCCTAAAAATCTCATTTGGGCATTTTGAAAACAACGAATAAAGTCGTTCGAAGTAGTCAGTTGTGAGACTAGAACCTTGTCCGATCACTTTCACCTCATTGACCTATATATTACTATAGATTGGTCACGTGAGCCAATCTGAAATATGAAACTCCAACGAAAAAGCTTCTTCTTCCGGCAGGGTAGCCAACTCCACGTATTTTAAATACATTTAAGAGAAAAGTAAGGTTATGTTTTCCACGCGTCTGTTCCTTACTTCTTGATGTCTCGCGCGATCTCAGCGCCGCCTGCGGCAGATCTCGTTCCCATTCAAATTCGCGCAACTTTTACACTGCGTTTACGCCTGACAATTTCTATGATAATGTGCGTTAAAAAAGGAATATATTTATTTTAGACATTATGAGAAATGCCGTAACGTAAACAAGTTCGCCAAATTCACCGGAACTGCCAGATCTTTTGTAATAAAGCATAAAACCGTGCACATTTTGTGACGTTTTGCACGACCTCGTTTTTGTTTTACCATTTTCAACCACAACCTAGTCTATATTCAGAACGAACTAATAATTTGTTACGTGGTTTTTGAATGCGAGCGTTGCCGGCGGTGTAAGAATCCGGTACATTCGGAGTGCGTGCCGTTCGTGCAGCGCAGAATTCATTAATGGCGGCCGTCTCCATCATGAACGAGCCATTTGTAGCCAAATCGAATGGAATTTGCACCAGCTCGTTCGAAGACGAGCCAAAACTAACGACGCCTCGCGAAACTCCTAGTTGCTCGAGCGGAAGTAATCAACTCGATTTGAAGCTTCTGTGTCAAGCCATAGGGTGTACTGTACCTTAAATAAAGATATTAAAGATTCGCGGGTCGCCCGAAGTCTTAATTAAGGCCGGGAGAGTACGCACATGCCAAACAAAAGAATAGGTTATGTACGGCAGACGATAAAGCGCAAGAGTCACGCGCTCAACTGGAAATCTCGAGAATGTACTTGGTGCCGGTTTTGCCATCCAGTTGCAGTGTCTTTTCGACCGCTTCGCGATAATCGCTCAGCGGAACGAGCTTGTGAGGAGGCGCTTTCAATTCATTGGATTCGAACAATTTACCGAGTTGCTCGAGCATGTCCATTCGCTCCTGGGATTTTTCGTTCGCCTGTGACCAGTGCGACATCCAGAAACCTCGAAGTGTCACATCCTGTCGAACGCGAATCGGTTGTATATCGGATCAGTGCAAATTTTGTTTGCATGCTCGAAAGAGAATAATTAAAACCTTGAAGATAAGGGCTGAGGTAGGAACGGTCACCGGTTCACGCGACATGCCTCCGTAAGTCACCATGGTCCCGCCCTGGCCGATCTGCCGAAGAACGCTGAGCGCGCTTTCACCACCGACGCAATTGAGCCCGAGCAACGGGGTTGGAACGCTTCCGCTCTTGAATACATCAGTCTTGCGAAATTCCTGCTCCGTGAGTACCTTCGTGCAACCCAGTTGCTCAAGGTCACTCTGGAATCGACAACAGTAATTTCATCCGCTGAAATTCAAGGCAACGTCCTTGCACGACACACAGAGATGGGCCAATATTTTCTTTTCAAGTAATTTGCGACTTTTGTAAGGTGCGATCAATTTTTTTTTGTACTCTGCCTAGTTCGAGCCTAGTTCGAGCCTACTTTTGGGCTACACGATTCAGATTTCATTTATACCTTTAGCCTGTCCACGTCTGGCCTGTCACGAATTACGCTGACATTCTTCAGTTTCCAGAACCTGCACAATTGGATGACGAATTGTCCAACCGCCGAATTACCACCGTTCTGCACGACGCTATCACCAGGTGCCAATTTGACAAAGTCCTTAAGCATACGGTACGCGGTGCACGGATTCACGTTCAGCATGCAGGCGTCGACCATTGCCATATTGCCTGGCACCTAAGCCGGCCAAATAAAAAGGTTATTAGTGCTTCAGGAACGAGAAGAGAATTGGCATAAAATTTCTGTGTTATGTTCACCCTTTGTTGACACACTTATATTTGGCCACGATTTTAACACAATGGGTCAATTTGACCCGGATAGTACTTCATTCGCTTGCCATTACCAACCCTTCGGTCGGTTTTTATGGAAAAAATCAGGGATACACTTTAAGGGATCGTCAGAGTGTACAATTCTCGAAAAATCGATTTTTTGTGCATTATCCGATAGTATAGACGATTATAAACATGCTGTTCACTTTTTGGGGCGAAATTATAATTATTTCGGTTGCAACAGCCTTTCTCAGAAGAGGGATTCGACCAGCTGCTCGAGACCTGGCGCGGACGGACGCGTCATTCTCGAAAAGTCGTTTTTCAAAACGGTGTACACTCTCAAAGGAAGAGTTTTCAAGATATCCGTCTCAAATTTTGTCACAACTTTATTACAAATTTGACACAAATTTTATTCACGCCATTCTTTATCTTGCTATGGAAGCTTTTTATTTTGAAATCTTAATTTTTTTAACGGAAAACTGTCGAAAAAATAAGCTATAATCGATACTTTTTTTTTCAAACCATCGCCATTTGTCTATTTTGATTCTAAAAAAAGCCCCATTGCAATATAGCGGCTTTCGTACTGATTAATGATCTTTTCACAAAGTTCGTTTCAGATAATATTTACGGCCACAAGCATGTACACCGTAAGGACTCCTTTTTCGAAGACATTTTCAACCGTTAAAAAATGTAAAAAAAAAAGAATAAACGTTTAAACATTTATTTTTTGTTCTTCATGAGTGCTTTGGATTGACATAAAAAATCAGACGGATTATCGTATTTTAAGCATCGAAAAAAAAAAATTGCGCAAATCAGCTATTTTTCGAACTGTTACACCGTGATGATCCCTTAAGCATTTTTTAGTGTATGTGCATAATTGAAGTTCGGAAAATGTAAAATTGAATTGCTGTAAACAATTATTTCAAACTTGCAATTTTGGGAACGTGAGCATTTCATCTCAAATTTGTCCGAGTCGAAGTGACCCAGTGTGTCAACGTAAGGCTCAAGATGAATAGCAGTGACAATCCCAGCAAAAAGTATAGTATTTTGCGAAACGCCATATATAACGCTTTAATGAATACGTGTGATAATTATAATCAGTGATAATCAGAGTATCGGTAAATACCCAAAGTAAAGTAGTTTTACGAGCTTTAATCATGATCGACTGAATTTTTTGTTCCCTTTTGGGTGATGACATTATGAGTATTTATTGATAACGATATGAAAACCCAGGGTTATAAACAGTACAGCAAACACGGTTTTCTAAATATACTATACTGCATAAGCTTGGAATTCCAAAAGTACGATTTTTTCGTTGCATAGTTTTCAATTCTAGAGTGTCAATTTTCATTTTCATAAAAGGTCCGATTCACTTGAAGTTCGGAAAAAGCATACTTTATAATATTATCCAACATATGGCGGGACTATTTTTTTACATGTTCATCCGGTTGTTAATGACAAATGATTGAAGGTTTTTTTTTGTAGAAATCGAACTGTCTTTTCTACAGCTTCACATTTTCCTAATTTTGAGAATAAAAAAAAATTACCCAGTCAAATAAAACTTTTCTTATACTAAAAGTAACTTTTCTTATTTTTGGTTGATTTTCCCTAGCTGCCAGAACCACCTACACCTTAATACTAAATATCAAGCTTAAGAGGGTATCCCTCTCCGGAAACTTGAAAAAAAATCGTTTTTTTTTGCACATTGTCATAGTGTGAACTTTCAAGAATATATTAAGATCAACCAGAAGCCGAAATTCTAAAAATTGACGAAGTAACACCTATTTTAGTGGAACAGTGTGTAAAGCTAAAGATGATTCGCGTGTAACGAAAGCGGTCATCAAAGCACAGGAGTACTTAAAAGAAGTTCAAACTGCCTGCAGATTGCATAGATAAGGTGTGCAACACGATTTCGATTATGAGGAAGGACACTCGCATGGTGCCGGAATCGTTGTCCAGCGGTACGACGACAATACTTCACAAGATCGTGTAAAATATATACCAACACTTTGGTAACTTTCACACTATTGACTTGAATTTGCACAGGTATCTTTCAAACAAGTCATTTTCGGTTCACGATCGCATTTTTTAATTGGATGAACCATTCGTTAACAACAATGACTTTAGCATGCTGTTTTTCAAGAGAAAACTGAGGTTTTCTTTGGAGAAGCTGTCATTTTTCGTATTTTTCAAAATTTCGAAAAGTGGATCGTGAACCCATAGCCAGTTGGATATATGTGAAGAATTTTTTTTTGTTTTCGTTTCAGATTACATTCGAGCCTGCTAGAGATCCTGCCGTTTCGGGTCTAGCCGCTGGAGGATTGCAACGCGAACTGCAGCGCCACGAACACTTTGAAAGATTTTTTTCCAAAACATTTGCATTGTAACCACAAACACGTGTACAATATGCTGGAAAAAAATAATTTATTGCAGCCTATGTGTTAATAGACAAAAATGCATCATTCTGATCCCTCAAATTTGGCTTCCAAAGAGGGATACCCCGTCAATGATAAGTATTAACCTTAGTAATAAATATCACGCTTATCAATATTAAGCTCAATGATAAATATCAAGCTTCATAATAAATATTAAGCAAAGCGATAAATATCAAGCTTAATAATAAATATTAAGCCTAATAATAAATATTTAGTTTAAATAAAACAACTTCATTGTTGGCCAATATTTTATAATTGAAAAAGCCTCGAACTTGGCAAATCCAAGTATATTGTCTGTTATATCCTGCCCTTGTCGCCCCAGTACTCTCATAGGAAAAAAAATGTTGAAAATCAACCTGTTTTTTCGGCCTCAAGTTCATGCAGACTCGTTAATACAAACCAAATTTCCAACATACACTCGATCAGAGCGACAGCCAAAACGCATGAGCTAAAAAAATATTATGGAAACAGAGAAGATCTCGAGCACCTTGAGCAACTGGTCCGAGGTGTAAGTGGCATAGGACGACCATGTCCCCAAGTTGGTTCCATTGGGGACGACTCTGTCTCCCGGCCGAAGAGTCGTTACACTTGTTCCCACCTCTTGTACCTCGCCGATGCCCTCGTTACCTGCTACAGCCGGAAGCTGCGGTTTACTGGGATACTTGCCTTGAATGGTATTGATATCGGCTGGATTAACAGGTGCCAACAGCCACTTAACGAGCACCTGAAAACCAGTGTGGCACGATTACTGATAATTCGGAATTGGAAGTGTACACCAAGTGGAATGCTCCCACTGGTCCGCCTACCTCATTGTCACCGGGAAGTCTCGCACTCGTGTCCGTCAGCAGTAAAACCTTGCTGGGCTCGCCGTACTCCTTGTACGACAAGGATTTGCCCGAGGCATTCCTAATATTCGTTAGTGACAGGGCTCTGGTGCTGCAGAAATACGTTTTGTAAATGGCTGAACTCGTTAATCTTGACGTCAGTAACATAGCGGTAACGAAATTCGGATCCTGCGACACTCTAATCCATCAATTTAACCCGCGTCCGCTCTTGACGATGCGAGACTAACTTATACCGGTTTCTTATCGTCTGCTGCGTCCAGAATACGTTAGAAAGTGCTCGCGCGGCCCTTAGGTTAGTTTCGCGAACTTTTTACTTCTTTATTCTCTCAAGGCAACGACGCGCATCATATTGCTCAGGTTTCGTTATTCCAGCAACGCTACGGGTCAAAACCTTATCATCAAGACACCGACCGAGCGGCCACGAGCGCGAGGGATAGCTGATTTGCAGTTCCCAGTGTTCTTCGACACAGTGCAGCCAGATCGCGCGCAAAAGTTACCCCCTCTCTAGGCCCTTGCGCGCCCATCGCACAGTCATAGTAGCGCGGAGTACGGACCGAAGCCAGGAACGCTAACAACGGGGCCATCCTATCGCTTATGTTAAAAATGCACTTTCTGGCACTTACGATTGGCGGCCGGATGGATGATTGACTTGTTTTTGGAGATAACACTTTATCGCTTGATGAAAGTATGAGAATTAATATAATAATACGAATATAAATATATTTTCACAAACTTTTCTGAATTATAATTTATTTGGCATAAGGACGGGTGTGAGTAAAGCGTAAACAATTTTTCAGAAGATAAATAAGTTGTAATTTAGATTTAGTATTATATTTAAATTAACGTATAAACTAAAAAAATAAGCGTTCACAGTGCGCGATACATTTTTTTGTATACATTAATAACGCAGAGAATCAAGGGCTAAATAAGCATTGAAATCATCTAAAAGCCTCGCGCGTGCCGTCGCGTGACGTCACGCGCGGGCCGTGCTCAGATTGCTTTTCCCTCGAAGCCGTCGTTCGGCTTGGCCGCACATGAACGTGCTCAGCGTATCTATGCGTTGGTGTAGCTGCCGAAGGCGCGGTCGGGACAGTTCGACCGCACTCGGCTCTTTCCGAAGTTCCGAGCGTGCTCGCTCACGGACACGCGCTACTATGATTGCGCTGGGCACGCAAGGGCCTAGAGAGAGGGTAACTTTTGCGCGCGATCTGGCTGCACTGTATAGGTATAGCCAGGGTCGAGCCCGTCAGCTATAGATATAGTAGGAGCGCGGTAAAGAAAAGTAGCACTGTGTTTCTATCGTCCAAGGTCGACGAAAATCCGCACAAAGCGGAGAGCGCGATAACATATATAGGTATAGCCAGAGTCGAGTCCGACCGCTATAGAAATACAAGAAGCGCGGTGGACAAGAGCAGCAACGGTTTCGATCGCTCTAGCTGTACGAAGATCCGCACAAAGGGGTCGCCCATTAATCAGGTGCGGTTCAAATTGAGGGGCGGGGGTGGTTTCGGATAACATCACGATTGATCACACTGGGGAGGGGGATTGTTGCGACAATCACGTATATTTTTTTTGCTAACTGCGCGGACAATGCCATTGAAATATACTGAAAACATATATTACTTCGTTTTTCACAATAAAATACCGTACTCTCTACAGCTTGTGGCTGACATTTCGTAACAAAATAAATACACGCGATGTTGCTGGCGGGGCGGGGGGGGGGTACCCTAGAACCTCACCACATATCACCATAGGGTGGGGGGTTCAAAAAGTGGCCTAAAAAACCACACGTGATTAATGGACGACCCCAAAGCGTAGAGCGTGATAACATATATAGGTATAGCCAGAGTCGAGCCTGTCCGCTATAGATATACTAGAAGCGCGGTGAAGAAAAGCCGCAACGGTCACGATCGCCCTAGCTCGACGAAAATCCGCACAAAGCGGAGAGCGCGATAATATATATAGGTATAGCCAGAGTCGAGCCCGTCAGCTATAGATATAGTAGAAGCGCGGTAAAGAAAAGTAACACTTTGTTTCTATCGTCCAAGGTCGACGAAAATCCGCACAAAGCGGAGAGCACGATAACATATATAGGTATAGCCAGAGTCGAGCCCGAACGCTATAGATATACTAGAAGCGCGGTGGACAAGAGCAGCAACGGTTTCGATCGCTCTAGCTCGACGACGATCCGCACAAAGGGGTCGTCCATTAATCAGGTGCGGCTCGAATTGGGGGGGGGGGGGTGGTTTCGGATAACATCACGATTGATCACACTGGGGAGGGGGATTGTTGCGACAATCACGTATATTTTTTTTGCTAACTGCGCGGACAATGCCATTGAAATATACTGAAAACATATATTACTTCGTTTTTCACAATAAAATACCGTACTCTCTATAGCTTGTGGCTGACATTTCGTAACAAAAAAAATACACGCGATGTTGTCGGCGGGAGGGGGGGGGGTACCATAGAACCTCACCACATATCGCCATAGGGTGGGGGGTTCAAAAAGTGGCCTAAAAACCACACGTGATTAATGGACGACCCCAAAGCGTAGAGCGTGATAACATATATAGGTATAGCCAGAGTCGAGCCTGTCCGCTATAGATATACTAGAAGCGCGGTGCAGAAAAGCCGCAACGGTCACGATCGCCCTAGCTTGACGAAAATCCGCACAAAGCGGAGAGCGCGATATTATGTATAGGTATAGCCAGAGTCGAGCCCGTCAGCTATAGATATATTAGGAGAGCGGTAAAGAAAAGTAGCACTGTGTTTCTATCGTCCAAGGTCGACGAAAATACGCACAAAGCGGAGAGCGCGATAACATATATAGGTATAGCCAGAGTCGAGCCCGACCGCTATAGATATACTAGAAGCGCGGTGGATAAGAGCAGCAACGGTTTCGATCGCTCTAGCTCGATGAAGATCCGCACAAAGGGGTCGTCCATTAATCAGGTGCGGCTCAAATTGGAGGGGGAGGGGGTGGTTTCGGATAACATCACGATTGGTACTTTGGTACTCTCTATAGCTTGTGGCTGACATTTCGTAACAAAAAAAATACACGCGATGTTGCTGGCGGGGGGTGGGGGGTACCCTAGAACCTCACCACATATCCCCATAGGGTGGGGGGTTCAAATGTTCGTTTGTAGCAATGGAGTTTGCAGTAATCAACGATCAAAACAAACGATCAAAACGGAAGTACACACAACTACAAACGTTCTAGAAGCCCGGGCGTCGTTTACAGTTGGCTAGTTTACTTGCACAAACGAACATATCCTTCCAAAATCGTGGAAAAATTATTTTCCGCTGATTTCCTCGTTTATAGTTACTTTCTCCGCAACTACAAACGATAAATACGAAACTACAAACTACTACAAAAGTTTTAAAACCGCCGGCGTCGTTTGTAGTACTACTACAAACGATAAATACAGAAGTACAAACTACAAACGATTTAGAGTCGCGGGCGTCGTTTGTAGTAACCTACTTTATTACTCCAAACGAACATATCCTTCCAAAATCGTGGAAAAATCATTTTCTGGTGATTTCCTCGTTTGTAGTTACTTTCTCTATTACTACAAACGTTTTAGAAGCGCGTGTGTCGTTTGTAGTAACCTACTTTATTACTACAATCGAACGTTTCTTTCTCACATTGCTGAAAAAATATTTTCACGTCATTGCCTCGTTTGTAGTCACTTTTTCTACAACTCCAAACGATACATACGAAACTACAAATAACTACAAACGTTTTACAAGCGCCGACGTCGTTTGTATTTAATTGCTCCTTTGCCACAAACGAACATATCCTTCCAAATCCGTGGAAAAATCAGTTTCAGGTGATTTCCTCGTTTGTAGTTACTTTCTCTACAACTACAAACGATAAATACGGAAGTACAAACCTTTTAGAAGCGCGGGCATCGTTTGTAGTTACTTACTCCATTACTACAAACGAACATTTCTTTCTCGAATTGCTGAAAATTATTTTCACGTGATTTTCTCGTTTGTCGGGACTTTCTCTGCAACTACAAACGATAAATACGAAACTACACACGACTACAAACGTTTGAAAAGCACTGGCGTCGTTGGTAGTTACTTACTCCTTTACTACAAACGAACATTTCCTTTAAAAAACGTGGAAACATCATTTTCAGGTGATTTCATCGTTTGTAGTTACTTTCTCTGCAACTACAAACGAAAAATACGAAACTACGAACTACTACAAATGTTTTAAAACCACCGGCGTCGTTTGTAGTTACATAGTTTACCACTGCAAACCAACATATCCTTCTGAAATATTGGAAAAATCATTTACAGGTGATTTCCGCGTTTGTAGTTACTTTCTCCGCAGCTAGAAACGTTTCAGAAGCGCAGGCGTCGTTTGTAGTTACATTCTCTGTAAGTACAAACGATGAAAACGGAAGTACACTTCCGTTACGGATACCGAAGTATCCTTCCAAAATCGTGGATAAATTATTATCCGCCGATTTCCTTGTTTGTAGTTACTTTCTCCGTAACTACAAACGATGAATACAGAACCACAAACAACTACAAACCATTTAGAATCGCCGGCATCGTTTGTAGTACCTACTTTATTACTACAAATGAACATGTCATTCCAAAATCGTGGAAAAATCATTTTCAGCTAATTTCCTCGTTTGTAGTTATTTTCTCTATTACTACCAACGATAAAGACGAAACTCAAACACCTACAAACGTTTTAGAAGCGCCGACGTCGTTTGTAGTGACCTACGTTATTACTAAAAACGAAAATTTCTTTCTCAAATTGCTGAAAATCATTTTCACGTGATTTTCTCGTTTGTAGTTACTTTCTCTGCAACTACAGACAATAAATACGAAACTACGAACTACTACAAACGTTTTAAAACCGCCGGCTTCGTTTGTAGTTACCTAGTTTACTACTACAAGCCAACATATAGTTCTAAAATAATTGAAAAATAATGTACAGGTGATTTCCTCGTTTGTAGTTACTTTCCTGCAGCTACAAACGGTTCAGATGCCCCGGCGTCGTTTGTAGTTACTTTCCTGCAGCTACAAACGGTTCAGATGCCCCGGCGTCGTTTGTAGTTACTTTCCTGCAGCTACAAACGGTTCAGATGCCCCGGCGTCGTTTGTAGTTACTTTCTCTGTAAGTACAAACGATTAAAACGGCAGTACACACAAGTACTATCGTTTCTTTTTGTGTCAATGTTTCTTATTGTGTCAACTTTTTGTGTCAATGTATGTTCACTTTCTGGTACTTACGATTCGCGGCCGGATGGATGATTGTTTTTGGGGATAATACTTTATCGCTTGATGAAAGTATATGAGAATGAATATAATAATACGAAGATAAATATATTTCCGCTTACTTTTATGAATGACAATTTATTTGGCATAGGGACGGGTGTGAGTAAAGCGAAAGCAATTTTTAAGAAAATAAATAAGTTGTATTTTAAATTTATTATTATATTTAAATTAACGTAAAAACTAATAAAATAAGCGGTCAGAGTGCGCGATAAATTTTTCGATACTAAAAGATAACTAATTAAAATAAATATGAATAACTAATAAAAACAACTAATCAAATAAGATTGTAAAGGGGAAGGGAAGGGCACTCATGCAAACACCCTCAAAAGGGCATACTCGGAATAAACTACTACTACTAAAAACTAATCAAATAAGAATGAATAGTAATCATGATTAAAAAAAAAAGCGCTGAGCGTCAGGAACGATCCTGCGCCCCTGTGGAATGCTGCCAACGGGACCATCCTATCGCTTGTGTTAAAAATGCACTTTCTGGCACTTACGATTGGCGGCCGGATGGATGATTGACTTGTTTTTGAAGATAATGCTTTATCGCTTGATGAAAGTATGAGAATTAATATAATAATACGAATATAAATATATTTTCGCTTACTTTTCTGAATTATAATTTATTTGGCATAAGGACGGGTGTAAGCAAAGCGTAAACAATTTTTTAGAAGATAAATAAGTGGTAATTTAGATTTATTATTATATTTAAATTAACGTATAAACTAAAAAAATAAACGTTCAGAGTGCGCGATACATTTTTTTGTATACATTAATAACGCAGAGAATCAAGAGCTAAATAAGCACGGAAATCATCTAAAAGCCTGGCGCGTGCCGTCGGGTGACGTCACGCGCGAGCCGTGCTCAGATTGCTTTTTCCCTCGAAGCCTTCGTTTGGCTTGGCCGCACATGAACGTGCTCAGCGTCCATGGCAGTGCAGCCAGATCGCGCGCGAAAGTTACCCTCTCTCTAGTCCCTCGCGCGCCCATCACACAATCATAGTAGCGCGTGTCCGCGAGCGAGCGACGCTCGGACATCTTCGGAAAAAGCCGAGTGCCGTCGAACTGTCCCGACCGCGGCTTCGGCAGCTACACCACGCATAGACACGCTGAGCACGATCATGTGCGCTCAAGCCGAACGAAGGCTTCGAGGGAAAGAGCAATCTGAGCACGGCCCGCGCGTGACGTCACGCGACGGCACGCGCGAGACTTTTAGATGATTTCAATGCTTATTTAGCTCTAGATTCTCGGCGTTATTAATGTATACAAAAAAATGTATCGCGCACTCTGAACGCTTATTTTTTTAGTTTATACGTTAATTTAAATATAATAATAAATCTAAATTACAACTTATTTATCTTCTAAAAAATTGTTTACCCTTTACTCACACCCGTCCTGATGCCAAATAAATTATAATTCAGAAAAGTAAGTGAAAATATATTTATATACGTATTATTATATACATACATATTATATTTTATTTCCAGCAGTATGGTGTGCTACACCTTTTACATAACCGTCTTTCGTTCAATTATATCTACGTAAGGTTACAATATTTTTATACGTATTATTATATTAATTCTCATACTTTCATCCAGCGATAAAGTATTATCTCCAAAAACAAGTCAATCATCAATCGGGCCGCCAATCGTAACTGCCAGAAAGTGCATCTTTAACACAAGTGATAAGATGGTCCCGTTGGTAGCGTTCCTGGATTCGGTCCGTAGGGGCGCAGGATCGTTCCTCATGCTCAGCGCTTTTTTTTTTAATCATGGTTACTATTAATTTTTATTTGATTAGTTATTTTTATTAGTTATCATATTTATTTTAATTAGTTATCTTTTAGTACCGAAAAATTTATCGCGCACTCTGACCGCTTAATTTATTAGTTTTTACGTTAATTTAAATATAATAAATCTAAAATACAACTTATTTATCTTCTAGCAAAATGTTTGCGCTTTACTCACACCCGACCCTATGCCAAATAAATTGTAATTCATAAGAGTAAGCGGAAATATATTTATCTTCGTATTATTATATTCATTCTCATATACTTTCATCAAGCAAAAAAGTATTATCCCCAAAAGCAACCATCCATCCGACCGCGAATCGTAAGTACCAGAAAGTGAACATACATTGACACAAAAAATTAATGGAGCAAGAAAAGTTGAACTTCGTCAAAAGTGTTCGTACAAAAAAAAAGGATGTTAAAGCTTCAAGTTTCTAGTTTTAGTTCCGACAATGATTTTTTTTTGAGAATCACTGATTGCGCGGTAGGAAGAAATATCACGGCAAAAAAAATGTTGCAAATTTTTACGTTTTTCAAAGTTCTGCACGTGTTTTGGAGATTTTTTTCGGACTTGACCAATATCAAGGTCATTGAGCCCATTCAATTCAGTTCAATTTGCTTCTTTTTTTATCTCCTTACGACCATTTTTCGCTGATATCGGCCTCCTCGTCGGCCTCTGAATGAAAAAACGTCCTTTTGTCTTCAGTCATCGATATCTCGGGAACTAATGGTCGTACGGGAATTCGACCGGCAATTTTGGAAACGTGAATGCATACTCTACAAGCTCTGATTATTATTGTAGGTTAAAAAAAAATTATTTTTGCCATCAGTTTTAAAAAAGTACAAAAAATCGATGTTTGCTTGTTTTTTATAAAATCCACCGCTACTTTGCAAATATTGCGATAAACACTATTGTTTATGGACGGTCATTCGGCTCAATATGTCCCCAAGAGATATGCAAAATTCCAAATTGATCCGTTCATCGGTCTTTCTTGCCCGATTGACCAAAATATGAAAAAAAATTAAAGGAACAAGTTTCCTCATTCTCAGAAATCATTTCATGATTATTAAGAGGAAAAACAACTTTTCACTACTTTTCGTACAATTGGGTATTGAGTACGCATTAAATGTTGGAAAAGAACCCTGAAAATCATATTGACTAAAAATTTTCGATGTTTTTTTTTTTTTAATAACAAAAATGGTGAAATTTTTTTGTTTATAAAAAAATCTATTTTGATTTTTTTTATTTTTTTAATGTTGACATTTTTTTTCGATTCAGCATTGTACCGCCAGCATTAGAATTACCCAAAGTGTACGTAGAATTACCCAAAGCGTACCTCCCCGTGGTATGCTTTGGGTAATTCTGATGCTGGCGGTACAATGTTGATTTAAAAAAAAATTTCAACATTAAAAAAAAAAAATTCGAAACTGATTTTTTTATAAAAAAAAAAATTTTCAATTTTTTTTATGAAAAAAATTTTTTTTCGAAAATTTTTAGTCAATATGATTTTCACGGTTTTTTTCCAACATTCAATGCGTACTCAATACCCAATTGTACGAAAAGTAATGAAAAGTTTTTTTTCTTCTTAGTAATCATGAAATGATGTCTGAAAAGGAGGAAACTTGCTCCTTTAATTTTTTTTCAAATTTTGGTTAATCGGGCAAGAAAGACCGATAATCGGATCAACTTGGAATTTTGCATGGCTCTTGGGGACATATTGAGCTGAATGACCGTCCATAAACACTAGTCTTTATCGCAATATTTGCAAAGTAGCGGTGGATTTCATAAAAACCAAGAAGACATCGTTTTTTTGTACTTTTCTAAAACTAATGGCAAAAATAAAAATAAAAGTTTCACCACAATAATAATCGGAGCTTGTAGAGTATTCACGTTTCCAAAACTACCGATCGAATTCCCGTACGACCATTAGTTCCTGAGATATCTCAGCGAAAAATGGTCGTACGGAGAAAAAAAAGCAAATTGAAGTGAATTGAATGGGCTCAATGACCTTGATATTGGTCAAGTCAGAAAAAAATCTCCAAAACACGTGCAGAACTTTGAAAAACGTAAAAATTTGCAAAATTTTTTTTGCCGTGATATTCCTTCCGACCGCGCAATCAGTGATTCTCAAAAAAAAAATCATTGTCGGATCTAAAACTAGAAACTTGAAGCTTTAAAATCCTTTTTTTTTGTACGACCACTTTTGACAAAGTTCAACTTTTCTTGCTCCTTTAATTTTTTGTGTCAATGTATGTTCACTTTCTGGTACTTACGATTCGCGGTCGGATGGATGATTGTTTTTGGGCATAATACTTTATCGCTTGATGAAAGTATATGAGAATGAATATAATAATACGAAGATAAATATATTTCCGCTTACTTTTATGAATTACAATTTATTTGGCATAGGGTCGGGTGTGAGTAAAGCGCAAGCATTTTGCTAGAAGATAAATAAGTTGTATCTTAGATTTATTATATTTAAATTAACGTAAAAACTAATAAAATAAGCGGTCAGAGTGCGCGATAAATTTTTCGGTACTAAAAGATAACTAATTAAAATAAATATGATAACTAATAAAAGTAACTAATCAAATAAGAATTAAGGATGTTGGGTCCCCAATCGCAAATGATGATAAAATTCTGAAAATTTGGTATGTTTTTTTATGAAGTATTTCAGAGGTCGTGTAAAAATTTCACGACAATTAGGAAGCTCGTTATTGAACAATTAACATTCACAAATTAAATGCTGTCTTATGGAAACTGATGTAACTTTGCAATAAGTTTTTCTTTTGACCTCTCAATCTTGTAATATGTACAATATACTGAAAGCAACGGAAACAAAACGAAGTTTATTGATACATTTTTTTTATTTCTTTTAAAAATTGTTCTTACCAAAATGTTAATTTTTCAATAACGAGCTTCCTAATCGTCGTGAAATTTTAACACGACCTCTTAAATACTTCATACAAAAACATACCAAATTTTCAGAATTTTCTTATCATTTTTTATTTTAACCCTTAAGGAGGTTGAAGTAATGATGATAGAATTCTGAAAATTTGGTATGTTTTTACATGAAGTATTCAGGAGGTCGTGTAAAAATTTCATGACGATTAAGAAGCTATTTATTGAACAATTAACATTAACATGTTTTATAGGGACTCAACATCCTTAATAGTAACCATGATTAAAAAAAAAAAAAAGCGCTGAGCGTGAGGAACGATCCTGCGCCCCTACGGACCGAAGCCAGGAACGCTACCAACGGGACCATCCTATCGCTTGTGTTAAAGATGCATTTTTTGGCACTTACGATTGGCGGCCGGATGGATGATTGATTTGTTATTGGAGATAATACTTTATCGCTTGATGAAAGTATGAGAATTAATATAATAATACGAATATAAATATATTTTCACTTACTTTTCTGAATTATAATTTATTTGGCATAAGGACGGGTGTGAGTAAAGCGTAAACAATTTTTTAGAAGATAAATGAGTTGTAATTTAGATTGATTATTATATTTAAATTAACGTATGAACTAAAAAAATAAGCGTTCAGAGTGCGCGATACAATTCTTTTGTATACATTAATAACGCAGAGAATCAAGAGCTAAATAAGCATTGAAATCATCTAAAAGCCTCACGCGTGCGGTCGCGTGACGTCACGCGCGGGCCGTGCTCAAATTGCTTTTTCCCTCGAAGCCTTCGTTCGGCTTGGTCGCACATGAACGTGCTCAGCGTGTCTATGGGTTGGTGTAGCTGCCGAAGGCGAGGTCGGGACAGTTCGACGGCACTCGGCTCTTTCCGAAGATGTCCGAGCGTCGCTCGTTCACGGACACGCGCTACTATGATTGTGTGATGGGCGCGCGGGGGACTAGAGAGAGGGTAACTTTCGCGCGCGATCTGGCTGTACTGGTCCATGGATTGGGGTAGCTGCCGAAGGCGCGGTCGGGACAGTTCGACCGCACTCGGCTCTTTCCGAAATTGTCCGAGCGTCGCTCGCTCACGGACACGCGCTACTATGATTGTGTGATGGGCGCGTATGAGACTAGAGAGGGGGTAACTTTTACGCGCGATCTGGCTGCACTGCTCCGACACAGTTGATGTTTTGGAAAAAATAAAAGAAACACATTCCGGTCTGTTGAACTACGAACGTCTTTCTCTTTGTTGGCCCTAAAGGTGGTCCGTCTATGAGAAAAGTTGGCTGTAGAGTTTTTACCGACCGGCCGTGTGAGCCATGTGCTTAAGACGGCATGACACCTCATCGCGGTCGGTATGGTAGAACAATTATAGAGACCCAAACATCTCTGAAACGGCTCTTCAGACCCCGTTGAAACTTTTCCAAACGACATCAAATATATAGACGAACAGCTGTCTGGCCCGCAAATTTTCTGAATTTGCAAGAAAAAACGTAGATCAGCTGATAATAAGCCAATCTACGTTTTTTTTTCTCAAATTCAGAAAATTTGAGGGGCAGACAGCTGTTCGTCTATCTATTTGACGTCGCTTGGCAAAGTTTCGACGGGATCTGAAGAGCCGTTTCAGAGATTTTTGGGTATCTATAATTGTTCTACCATACCGACCGCGATAAGGTATCATTCCCTCTTAAGATATTCCATTTGCGGAGGGCCGTAATTTGTGGGGGCATAAGGAGGACTCTGAATCATTGGCCAACTACTGTGTCGCTTACTAAGCGACTTACTAAGCGACGCTTAGTAAAATCGAGTCGCAATCGATTACTTAACCCAATCACGAAATGGAGTTAAAAATTTCGCGCAAATTTAGTAGATTTAGACATTTTACATTTTCTCTGAAAAGTTACGGCTGCGAAGAGTTTTTTCTAAGTTTTATCATTAATATTTTCCTTAAACATTCGGTAACCTCGCAATTTTGGTGTTGTTCCGGAGTCTTTAGATTTTTTTACACACGCTCGAGCAGTAAATATTAGGCAACTAGAGTTATTTAGTGCCTGAATTATCAGATTGTAATATGGCCAGCATGTCATCTCGTTAAAGCGTACAAATGAGACGACTTTTAGAGTTGTAATTCTTTGTTAAAAGATCGTTAACTTGGCTTAAAATTTTACCAGTATACTGGGATGTGTTTCTACTTCATTGTAGGCGAAAATCAGTTAATCGTTAAATATTCAAATTCGTGAAAGGAATATCTAAAGGCCACGTATCACTAGCTCCGACCACTTCGAAATTTTGAATCCTAATTTTGTCCGAACGATACAATCAAGATTAAATTTATTTGCTACATGTGATATTGTTGTTTGGGCCTTCTGATCGTCATGACTGTACTTGTAAAGGCCATGTGTCACACCGAGCGAGCGGCCACGAGTGCGAGAGAGATAGCTGATTTACAGATTCCCACTGTTCTCCTAAACGGTGGATTTTTTGGAAAAAAGAAAAGAAACGCCTTCCACTCTGTTAAACGACGAACGTCTTTCCCTTCATTTGCCCGAAATGTGATCCGTTTGCGAGAGAACTTGGCAGTAGGATTTTTACCGATTGGACGTGTGAGCCGTGTCCTTAAGAATGCTCACCCCGCCAAACCCAAAAACACAGAGGTCACGCAGGATTTCCAGCAGGTGAAAAAGCAACGATTCTCGGTGATCGCAAACGCCTTCTTATCATTTCTGCAAAAAGGTTCTTCGGATCGACGTTTCGATTGAACACCACTGTAGTATCTTTGTAACGACGAATTTATTCTCATTGAAAAAGCCTTTTAAAACTAGATTTAAAAAGTATTTACCTACGTTGCTTTACACAGGAATGTTCGTGAGTTGGATTAAACAAGGACAGCAATATACACGCATATGCCATCCTCTCGGATAAGGCCCTATTGTCGTTATAATAATAATCGGTATTATTATTATTATTATTATTATTATTATTATTGCACTAGCGTGTGGGCAAACATCGACAGCGGCGCCTTTGTAATTACATTCGCGATATTGCCGGTGTACGGAGTATTCCCAAAGCGTGACGGACACTCTGTTGTGGCTCGATTATGATTTTCTCTTTTTTCGGGCGAACAACAACGCTAGCCGAGATTTTTCCTCGCAAAGTTTGGACAGAATGGTTACGGATGGTTTAACGGGTTGCAGCGAGTGCTTCCGGGGCACAGTAAGTAACGTGGCCGTTGAGAGTACGATGGGCAACTCCAATGGGACAGCCAACGCCAATCGCGGTGCACTGTTCCGGCTACGGTTGAACAATGGACGCGGCGAAAAATCTCGATTCCACGTGGCGTTACTATTCGTAATTTCGTTACCGGAGGAAGGTCGAATATCATCGTAACGTCAGCAAGAGTGCGGGGATCGACAGAACAACGTAGTCGTTGATGAACGAGTAATCGACGCAGCCGTTACCGACGTCCCGACCGTCGCGGGTCGGACACGAACGTCGAAGCATCATTCCTCCAACTCGTCCATTCTGTTTCTCACAGCCATTTCTACCACCTCCAGACTCGGGTAGTCAAGTTCCTTCACCAAGCACAGCACGGCTGAGAGGATATTCGAATTCTGAAAGAAGTGTTAACAAGCTGGTTAACGACTTGGTGGATTGAGGAGTAACATTTCCATATTGGGTTGGAAATATTGATTTATTTCGCTCAAATCGCTAATTTATAGGCTCAGGAATAATATCCAATTGGTTTTGACACCGAAATGGGACGTGTAAATGATTTTGGAAGCCGCTGTGATTTTTAAGCGGTAAGATAGTCGATCGATCAACTAAAGCATTTAGATAACAATCAACATTATCTGGATTTTACGGGTAACAGATAATTTATCTGTAATCTACGTACTTTATTGTGTAATTTTGGTTACCAAGAATCAAGACAACAGATGATATTATCGCGGATGTAGACGGTACTATCTCAGATAATGCTTTCTATTATCTAGACTATGAAAACAATATTACCCGTCATCTGGATCATCTACATAATCGAGATAATATAGATAATCGATGAAAGAGAATATTTTGTAGACAAATAATACCTAGATAATTGGTAATATTATATATCATCCAATCTGAATCTCTCCATTTGTATTACGAAAGAACATTTGGCTCTTGAGGTAGTCCTATCGCTTCACACTAGTCATACCACTTGAGACATACTTGAGACTTGTACAATTTATACTTTTAACATACGCAAAAAAAAATAATTTGTAACAACTAAAAATTTTCATTTGTAAACTGGTTAACGAATGTTGACGTTTAATTAGAAAAATGAAAAAATAGCTGTTCAAACGGTTCGCGTAGTATTTCTAGGCTTGATATTTGGCAACATTGATTCTATCTCCGTCTCGTTTTACTCATTCAGGCGATTTTAACCTTCATGCCTTTCAACGTTGATCCGTAAAAACAATGTCAGGTGCGGGAAATACAAAGCATTGTATTCGGGCTACGACTGGTAAAAAGGCGTGGAAAATTTGTGTCGGCGAAATATGTCGGTTAAAAATGAAATATGTGTGGAAATTCGAATGAGTGAGATGAGGTTACGACTACAGTCAGCTGTTGCCTTGCCGTCGCGTCTCTTCATCGTAGCAAGTGGTAATAAATCCAATACCGGAAGTTCAAATTAAACTTGATATTGCATGAAAATTAGGTCAATAAGCGTATTTTTTCTGACACCATTGGATTACTCCAAGTGTTAAGTATGTAAATCTGATTATTTTTAAGAATCTAACGGATTCTCACTATTGTATGCACTTTTGTAGCGACCGGAAATTGGGTTTTTGTATGTCGTCTCGGGATTCCTTCACAAAAGTACGCAATTTTTATAGGCGATTATTAATATATTTAGTGAAGCTCAAAAAAAAATTATGAAAATCCTATGAATTAAAGATTGGCGATAGGACTGCCTTAAAGTACAGAACCGGTTCTCGGAACATTCGCAAGGATTTACACTCTGATCACGAGGGTGGATATATCTGTATCGCGATCCGTCCTTGGATCATTTTTAGCAAAACGAAATTGAATAAGAACACATTTTGTTCGAGCTGTATTGCGCCACAAAAATTAACTCTGAAAATTCACGAAGAGCTTTTCGGAGGTTCTACCCTTAAGGGGTCAAGCTACTGTGAAAATGACGAACACTTGTTGTTAGTTGCTTGAGGCAACCCAAATTGAAGAGGAAGGTCTAACATATGACGCAGGAATCGCAGATTGAAGGTAAACTTATGTACAAAAAAATGTCCCGACGACTTTTCAAACATCTTATTGCTTCAAAATTAGTTTTTCAAAAAATAAGCCTGATTTTCGAGTCGTCACAGTAGCTTAACGCCTTGAACTGGACGACCGGTGTTTCGTTACACTCACCCTCGTGACCGGCCTCCTGTGGTAGTAAAAATTGCACTTGTCCTTCTCCGAATGCCTCACCCAACCACCTTGCGACGCCGCCATATCCCGACTCCGCGCGTTGGCCTCGTCCTATCGTGATTAAGAGTGTACGAACGAGTTATGGGGACGAGAGCAATGAAAGTACTTCGCGTAACGTGTGAGAAAATGGTACGCGGGAGCTTACACGGTCGGAGCTTTGGCTATTCGGGTACAAAGAGGCCGAGCTTCGCTTCGGTAATTGCTGATCGGGATCCAAAGGATACCGTCTCTCCTGGTAAGTGTGCTGTTGCTGCTGGTGCTCCTCGTGAACCGATCCCGCCTCTCGCCTCTGCTCCTCGGGATAATTCGTCGGTGGATAGACCGTTCGGGGTGAAACTGCGGGCATCGCTTCGATCTGGCGATCGACGTTACTCGTTCGTTGATTACCGACCTCGTTCTCGATATGGTCCGAGTACGGGCAGAGGCGCCTGTTATTTTGCTCGCACGTATCCGCTCCACTGGTGTCGCTACTGTGCCTTCGACGCCGGTAAAGCCTATCGGATTCCGATCCAAGTACTTGCTCGTCGTATTCCTGTTATCGCGTGGCGAATAAAACGAAGATAGACAATTATACGTGAGTGGCGATCTCCCGCGAAAATTTCAAACCAAAGCTGTGAGGTATAGAGCAGGAAATGTAATCAATACGGTTGTCACGCATTATTGACTCGGAAATTCCCTGACTTTATCAGGTTTTCCAAGTATTCCAACAAGACTGGTGTCAATAAGGAACATAATTTTCGGAAGATCAAATGTATGAAAAAGTTGAATATTGAAATAAAATTTAAAAAAACTGGAATTTGGTAAATAATTTCCACACTGTAAAGTAAAAAAAAATACATTGAGAGCAAATGCAGCTGTTATTCATTATAAACAAAACATTTTATGTTGCTGCCAATTATATATATATATATATATATACGCATACGCTTATCTACGGTAGTAATTGTTTGGTTGTGTATCGACAAATCGAATGCACATGTGCAGAGCTTTAGATTAAACTAGTGTTTACTTTTTAAAATGTTCAGTGTTCGGCCCTCTCATAACTTGTTTTCAGTATATTCTAATGAAGAATAATATAAATATAAAAAATATTCAAAAACATTTATTTTTATACTTTTCAGTTTTTTTTCAAGTCTGTTTCATTTTTCGTAATTCTTGCAACAAATAAATTCTGGAAAAATTTCGGAGAATTTTCAAAATTCCAGGAGAAAAGAAATTCCCGGAGATTTTTCAGTTTTCCATATGCGTAACTGTCATGATAGTTTTAGTAGAATTTGAGAAAAACTCCGACGACCTGACGGAAAAATGTTCTAGATTGAAGTTTTCCGGAGTTACGATAGTTCAAGGTTGACGAGCGCTGCCATGAACGGACGGTCGCTGACATGAACATTACCCTAAGTGTATCGCGTGAAAGTTGCGGTCTCGGATTTACACCTTATGCATGGGTGCTAAAGGTGTCGGCTCGACGGCACGCGACTTCCGCGAGATCTTTTACTCCAAGTCAACCTTCAGCCGTGCCCATGCGTGCGTGACGTTCGGGCAAGTGTTTCTACTTTCTCAGGCCTTGGATTTTCTATGGAGCTTTCTAAAGTGAACCTTGAGCAATGTAACTGGTGAATCGGCAGAACTTGACAACTTTGATGGCTTCACAGTCGGAGTTGACTAAATGATCATCATATTTCACCCTCGAAACCTTGAAACCTTAATTTTCATTTTTTTATCGGCCCGAACATTCTTTTTTTAGATATTTTACTGTTCAATTTAAGCAGGACATCTTGTCAGCTGTTTCAATTCGATCTGAAGTTGGAAGGCAGGCGAACAAATCTACGCACCTCGTACTCGTAATGATTGTTCTGGGAATTATTATATTGGAAGGTCGGCGAAGAGCCCCAGTTGGCGTTTCTTCTATCGTTCTCTTGGTAATCGTGAATGACACGCTGACCCTGTGTCTGATAACCCTGTTGAGGCTTCAGGGTCTGCGGCTGTTGAGAAACGATCCGATCAATTTGCATTTTAAAAAAACCAATCGAGAAACGATATGGTAGAATAACGAGGCTTTTTTCGTCAAAAGAGATAACCTGCTCAACGGACGAGCCGTATCTTTTCCTCTGATCAAGATCTCTGTTGTTGCAATCGGGACTGACTTCCTGCAATGAACAAAAAAACTTTAAAGCGGTTCGGCGGAGAAGATCGGTGTGAAAAAAATCGTACGATCAAAGAAAAAGAGACCTCCGGGCTGGGTGTGTCGGAGCAAGTCGGAGAGGCGTCCATGTCCAACGGATGAACGAGTATCCGCCCGCTCGCGAGCGCATTTTGGACTTCGTCAGCAGTGACTACTTGGTTGTCCAGTTTCTCGAGATTCGGCAATGCTCGGAGTACCGCCAGGCGATATCTGTGGAGTCGAGCGTTCAAGCTGTGCCTGATAATGTTCGCCGTGAGAGAAACAAAAGCAACGCGTCCACTTACCCGTCTTGGGCGGAACACGGGTTCTCGTCGAGCCACAAATTGCGCAGGCTCGGCAAACTCTGCAGGTAACAAATTTCATTGAGATCCTTGATGTTGTTCTTGCGAACGAAGAGATCCTGGAGATTGAGGCAATACTGAAAGTCCGCAAGGGTATTGATGTTGTTCACACTGGCGAAGCATGCAACAAAAAAATACGCACGTGACTTATGGAACAGAGAAAAGTAGCGGCGGGCCTAGGCTCGAATCGACACTGGTAAGTATCGGCGAATCAGCGATACTTTTCGCTTAAACCACAGGGTCCGAATCAAATCGATTTCTAACAGCAGCTTGCCCTGCAGGGCTTGACACTTTCCATACACACTGCGCTTATTTTTTGGAGTAGTTGCTATTATTTTACTTTGTATAGGCAAACTCATGGACAATAATCCGCCGTACGATCGGAAAAACGATTTTTCATGGGCTACATCTACTGAGGTGGGTAGAAAAAATGCATTTTCCAAAAATATTTTCATTTGATAATACAGTAAAGCCCTGATAAACCGGGATTGGCTCGTCCGTGGAGCGGATTAACCGTGCATCTCTCATAGCACGTGCGACCAGGCACAGTCGCTCGCGTCAAGCGCGAAACCAAAACAAACAAAATCAACTAGTTTCATTTGAGAAACAATAGTTAAATATGTCGCAATATAGCATAGATGATTATCATTTAATATAAAGTCATCTGTACGCTACAATAAAATTGAGATCGGATTGATAATTATAAAACGTTGTATAAAATTTATTTCGGATCAACGGTACTTTCGTTATCCATGGATCGTTCGGTCCCAATCACCCCGGTTAATCGGGATCTCCTTTCAGCTATATTCCCTGAATATTTCATTGAAATATTCCTAAAATTGAAGGAGCTACAGCTTCTAACAGTCGATCGAGCGAGCTGTGGCAGTACCAAACTTCAAACTTCGAACGCGTTTTCTCAAAACACTGTTTTTAGTCAGTGAACATTATATCTCGAGAACCACTTGATGGATTGTTTGCGAATTTACAGGAGATACGATGACAAAGATTTTTAGATCGTCGACAATTTCACTTTTTCAAGATCAATCTTCATTTTTTAATGGTTACGTAAAAATGACGAGCTTCTTCACAGATTTTGTATACGAGTTTCAATTTGTCGCCGCATTGTTAAAAAAATTATCTAAAAAATCCACGATCGTCAACTACTCGTATTTATTGTTAACTTGAATAACGCGTTTGAGTTTTAGATTTCAGATGGTCCGTTAAAGCTAGAGTGTGTCCGCTGCCGAACGTCAGGAATTTTTTTTTTCGTCTGCCTGCATTGGGTGTTTTTCTGTACTTTTTGGTGATCTTATTTCAACAGCTCCCAATATTCGTACCTTTGCGTTAAAGAAAAATGCGTTTTTTTTTCACCAACCGTTTCCCATTTTTTCTGGGCCTCTAGCTAGATGTAGCACCTTAAGGTCGCTTCCAATAACCGTGCTCACAGAAAAATTCGTCAGGGGGCTAGGATCGATTCGAAGATCTTGAAAATGTTCATGCGAGCTGTACGAACTTTGCGGGTCTTTCTCAGGGCACAAGTTATTCACAATGGGAAAATATTGAATCTACCCGATTGGGACTCTGTACGGCAAGACATTGCACCGCACTGTATCAACATCGGCCGAAGCTAGCGGAGCGGAAATGATTTGTGCACGGTCGACTGAAAAGCACTACTCACCTGAGCGACAGGGTCACGACTCTCTTCAGATCCCGGAGAATGCTGACATCTGTCAGCTCGGTACCCCTGCGCAACAGAACGCTCGAGGTTAACGATTGTTAAACGTGGAATTAAAAAATGAGAACTAAGAGAACGAGCGATTTTGGTGAACTTGCCAGCAGTTGAGTTTCTTGACAGCTGTGAGATCCGAGACGCGAGTTCGCGCCACGACCATCTCCTCCGTCAGTCTCACCATCTTCTTGGCATTGAAGTGGACAGTTCGTAAAAGGCGTATCGCCCGGATTGATCGTAAGCCCGCTCGTTATAAGCGTGCGATGTTGAAGACAAACTTCGCACGCTGCACGATCGTCGAATTTGACGAATTTCTGGTACTAATTCGGCATCTGAATTCAATTGACGGAGAATTTTGATATATCTGGCTTTGAGTAATGCGTGTGTTGTTCGTGGGCCGAGCTGAACTACCGTCACAACCTACCCTATATAGTTGTATCTTTCGTAGACTGTTCGCCTGTCCTACACGCTACAGTGCGTGCGCCACAATATTTTCACCGTCTCGTGAAACATGCCCAATCTTGGCTCGCCTAACGAACACGTACTTACGAGCGCGCACACTTGCAAAATGTCCGCTTTCTAACGACCCTCTCTCTATCCATAGCTAGGCGCGCTGCGCTTGTGTACGGGCTACGGAATATGCGTGTGACCTGTCTGTATATCGCTAGAGAGACTCGGGGGAGAGAGAGTCCCACGATTGCGACGAATCTCGGTGTGACTGCGCATGCGCGAGCGCAACGGGCCCCAACCTTCGGTAACGGTAGTGAGGATAATGCACTGAAATATGAAAAAGCTTGAACGCCCGCCACGGTCAAATGCACTCAGCCAATCAGTAGGCTGCAGTAGCCGACGGAGATTGAAACTTTCGTATCTCTGTCCTTCTCGCGACAAGGAAAGACGAGTTTTCTGTCACTTTTTGATCATTGACGAAAATATATGTGTGTCGTTGTTAAGATGCTGTCGCGCATCGCTTGTATCGACGCTTTCGAAAGATAGGTTGTTTATTTATCGTATTTTTCACCGAGTGAATGCAAGTGCGATCGGGTGTTTTTCATTAAACTACAGATTATTTTTATTCGAGCAATACAGTTTGTATCATGGAGCTAGGCGAAAGGGCGGGAATGTAACGGTAGGGCTAGGGGAAATTGCGACGGAAGTGCGTCATACCAGCCATTTAAGGCGGCACTTTTTATGACGCTTATGAGCTTCGCATATTGTCACTTGTTGCAATCTGCATATACGTTGACGTCAGACATCCTATAATATACGGGAGCTGAAATTGTGGTAAAAAAAATTGAAAAAGCATGCTGATGCATTTCCTAGTTCGTGGGTTATAATAAAAGCAGCTAAAAATGGAAGGACTCGTTTTAAGGGCTTGTACAAGGTCAACATAACCTCATAAGTTTTCCAATCCCATTTTTCCAAATTGTTTAGTTTTTTTGGGAGAAAACAAGGATAAAGCGTCCGGGAGAATTCCCGGACGCAGAGCTTGACGATTTTTTTGTGCTCTAAATATTATTCAGCTCTGAGAATTCTCGGTTAAAAAAATTTCAGCTATCTCTCGCACTCACATATGACTGCAGATTGGATTGTCTGGACCCATGTCAATTTTGGCGTGGCTGTCAACGTATTAACACCTTAAAATGATCCGAATTGGGCGCCAATGCGCGGCCATCTTGAGGCGGCACTTCAAAGTAGACTTCCGTCTGATTCGCTCAGCGCTATATGCTTCCTCCTGTCTCTCCTGTTTCTCTTAGCTATTCGATGTATATGGTTTGTATATTTTTGAGGTTAAGGCCGTTTATTACGCGCTACGAAATTTGGACGCGGTTAGGACATTGTTGCAGGAGTCATAGCTTTTGGCAACGAGCCGCCACAAAGTACCGCTAGGTGTCGCAGCAACCGACAGCTTGTGGCGGTCCTGGTAGTTCCACCACCTCACCGCTACGCGGCTACATCGTTCCGGCGTTTCTCACAAGCGGTCGCAGGGTCATGCGTTCCAATGTATAACTGTTTTCCCCTAGACCCTAACCTCAGCGCGTCTAGGGCAGGGTGCAGTGACACAGCTCTACTGATGAGTGTGTCGCTGCACCGGAGACGAAACCGTAACATTCTTTTTCTGCCGCCTCCCATTTTACCGACCTTTAGAACCTGGACAAGCGGCGGAAAAACTACGGGAGTAGAGAGAGAGAGAGAGAGAGAGAGAGAGAGAGAGAGAGAGAGAGAGAGAGAGCTTACCAATGGAATCTTCTATACTCACACTAAACTTGATGCACTAGATTTTTAAGATTGTCGATGATATTTTTAGCTTCATGGGTGCAATTTCGCTAGTTTTATGTCGAAACTCTACACCCCAATTCCTTCGTCATTTTTCCAAAAAAAATCAGTATAAACAACGCTCAAAATGTGAGTTTTTCCAATGTCGAGAGTCTAACGGTCTTGAAATGTACACGACTACGGTACATCAATTTGTAATTCACAATACCTCCTATGATAACTACACGGGTAAAGTCTTTTTTCGTCGAAATTTGGAAAAATGTCAACGGTCAGGCTCTTTCTGCAAGAAAATTGCATGTACACAATGAATTTCATCTCAATTGACCGTATCGTTCACTCGAAATTAGGTTTCAAAATTTCGAAGCGGTCGGATTGTCAGGAACACGGCCTTAATAATAGAAAATACTTTTTGACCTCACTGTACAAATATGCGTGGAGGTTTACTTCGAGGCCTTCGAGGCCAGCTAAATTGGCCGTTGGGTTTCACTGTTGGTAGTCCTTGCCGTGGTACTATACGTTACTATACGAAAAGCCAAGCCAATGTTTTTGGCAAAAGTAATACGTCAGTTGTATTATGGTGGGGAAACGTCATCTAAAAGAGATGATAAGACTTGACAAAGGCTGGTTTCCCCTTTCAATATGACAGATCTGGTTTCTCGCTTTGTGTAAACTCCGTAGCTCAGCGGATTCCATACAAATACGTTATAAATTTCTTCCATTAGTTACAGCCCTTTTCGCATAGGCAAATACCGTCAATACGCCATCCGTTGTGCAAGAAAATTCGCCACTAAAAATATTGCCGTATAATGCGAATTTCGTGAGTGGTGTAAAGTGTCGCGGGTAAAGTGGTATCAAAGCATCGTGGTCATCGATAACACATAAAAATAAACAAAAATGGCTTGGACGCACTATCAAAAGATCCTAGCCCTCACGATGGTCATCACCGGATCATTCAATACGCTATCCAACAAGTGAGTAAGAAATCATTCAGTTTGCGGCTCCTCACAAATAATGAAACCAAAATTTGCATCGTGGCATGCAATGAAAATGATTATTCCCTGCATTGCTTCTATGTCTTTCGCGAATTCTGCGATAATTCCTCAACGATTTTTTTTATCAAATAGTGCGATCAAAATAAACATAGGCAAGAGAATTTTTGTTCCATTTCAAACTTTGACAGTATAGAAAGTAAGGGACTCACGAGAATAATTGGCTTTGAACACGGTACACAAACAAGAAATTGACTAGGCTCGGTCTTCCGATAATATCCTATTGTCCTTCTTACAAATGAGATTGCGATCCGTCGAATTACAGATACGCGGACAAGCACGTAGTACCAGGACTGAACGGCGAGCCGCGAAACTTCAATCATCCGTACATGCAGTCCTGGTTCATGTTTCTCGGAGAGATGCTGTGCCTGCTGGTATTTAAAATTGCCATGGCCTACTTCAACAGAAGAGGGGTGAGCGTCTGCAAGGAAAAGCTTGCGTTTTTGCTACCTTTCAGTGCGACGTACTCGCGATAACATTATTGGTGTTGCCACAGGACGGATCGGCTGACACGCATTCGTTGACGAAAGGATCGAGGACCTTCAGTCAGGGGGTGATGCTGATTCCGGCGTGTTGCGACATGATCGCCACGTCCATCATGTACGTTGGTCTGACGTTGACATACGCCAGCAGCTTTCAGATGCTGCGTGGCTCGGTGATCGTCTTCACGGGATTCCTGTCTATGGGATTCTTGAACAAAAAACTGGGCTCTTGGGAATGGAGCGGCATAGCTCTGGTGATAGTCGGCCTAGGGCTTGTGGGGGCGAGCGACATGATACTCAACAGCGACTCCGAAGGCGATACAAACGCTATTCTGACCGGGGACCTGTTGATAATTTGCGCACAGGTGAGTACGCCGACATCGCCTATTTCGCCACAGCAGTGGCCCCGGTGGGCTTCAAATAATTTGGCGACCATTTATTCCTGGCTGCGGGTCGCGTCCATAGGTGATCACAGCTGTGCAAATGGTAGTGGAGGAAAAGTACGTTGCGGGTCAAGACATTCCACCGCTCCAAGCGGTCGGCTGGGAGGGCATATTCGGTTTCATCGGAATGTCGCTGCTACTCATTCCGTTCAATTTCGTGCCCGCTAAACCTCCGTTCGCCGACAATCCGCGCGGCACCCTCGAAGACACCTTAGACGCGTTCGCGCAAATCGGAAACAGCGGCACTCTGTTCATGGCCATTGTGGGTGAGTGAAGCCCGCGATTCAAGCTTCTTCGCTTATCGAGTCGTTTTATCGCAATTACTCTAATTCTTCAAATCTGTTTCAAGGCATCATGCTGAGCATCGCATCTTTCAACTTTGCCGGAATAAGCGTCACGAAGGAAATGAGCGCAACGAGTAGAATGATACTGGACAGTGTAAGAACGATCGTTATCTGGACGGTTTCCCTGGCCGTTGGATGGCAGAAATTCCATTATTTGCAGGTACGTTCAGTCGATAAATTCACGGAATCGAGGTACTCCTTTCACGAAACCGAATATTCAACAGTTAACTGATTTTCGTGTGTAACGACGTAAAAATATATCCGAGTATACTGGTAAGGTTTCAAACCAAGTTTCCGAACTTTTAACGAAAAATTGCGTATTACGGCACTTTATGGAGAATTGACTCTAGATGGCTGATGTAAGCCGCTCGCGCGTGTAAAAATGTCTCAAAATTACGTAACGGTAATAATAATAGGGGGTGACCAAATGGTTAAAAAAAGTATTAATGATAAAATGTAGAAACGTGCGACTAGAAGAATTTTCGTAGACGCGTCTTTTTAGAGAAAATATAAAAATGTCAAACTTTACTAAATTTGCAAGAATTTTCCTTTAACCCGTTTATCTGGGATATGATAATTGATTTTGACTTATTTTTATTAAGCGCCGATGTATTTTACCAATGATTCAGAAGGGCCCGCCCTGTGCGCCCACAAAATACGGCCCTTTTCGAAAGGAATACCTTAAGCGTCTCGTCAAAGCAGCAGAAATACGGCTGCTTCTTTCGTATTTTTTTCTATCGAAATCTATAGTCACACATCTGAACAAAATCGTTTGGCTCGGTTTACACGTATTTCGTTTATACAAAATGATTCGATTTCTTTCTTATTGAGCTTTTGGCATGGAAAATAGGCGTGTTTGCCGCGCTGCACGGAACGGTCCCACCATGCAAATTGTAACTCTCCGAGGAATTGTCCGGTCGGCGTAACCCTCGAACGTTATCAATATATATGAGTGTGGTTATCGCGGATACTACAATCAATTCGAAAAACAAATTTGGGAATCTTTACCGCGAGTCTGAACGCGAGTTTCAAAAAAGACTTTTTCCGCGCACGTATTTGTTTATATACAGGGTGTTCTGTTATGAATCGATAATCCTGCTACTGTCGACAGGTCAGATCACGTCCTATTTTGATAGCCTGCTATGTAATAAAAATGTACTACGCATATCGTGCTAAATACTTTAAAGAGTTGCTTAGTTATTGTCGATTCATATCATTTGTAGAAATGACATGCGAAAAACCAAAAGCAAGTGAGTTTTATCTCGAAAACTATGGGACGTTTGCTAAACTGAAATTCCAGCATATCGTAGAACACGATCTGACCTATCGACAGTTGCACGATTATCCGTTAATAACAGGATACCCTGCATATATATTTGAAAAAAGAATGCATTTAAAAAATCGGCAAATAAATGCAGTAGTTATCGTGTGCACCGTTCCCCAAAGACGTTTCGAGAAAAAAGCGTAGGTACTTGTCTGTCGAGCACAATTTATTTACAATGTCGACTGGGAATGTGCACAAAGCCTTTTCGAAATATAGAATGAAAATATTGAAGAAAAAAAAGAATTCATTTTCACTGATACGAAATGGAAGGGCATCCTAAAAAAATAATTTTGAGTCAACGCAGTATTTTCGTGTGATTGAACGAACGATTTTGCACTCCCCAGCTTATTGGTTTTACCGTTCTGCTCATCGGAATCGCCTGTTACAACAACATCGTTGTGCCTCAACTGATAAGGAAATGCCAGTCCAGGCTGGGCCGCCATCGAGCCCCTCGGGATGATCAAGTTCGGGTTCTCAACGCTGCGGTCGATGACATTGAAGAGAGCCGATAAGCGCCATACGCTCGTCTATTATTATCCACACAGCGAATATAATGGAAAATCATTCACCGCGCATTTCCGTATGGCCAACTCGCCAGAATTGCGTTCACACACCAGGCGCGTTTTAAGTTCCCAGCGCAAATGTTTACGACTTGAATCATCTTCGAGACGAACAAAAAAAAGGTGTGTACGTTACAAGCCTCTGTGGATAATATTCATCCGTGCTTGAAGTAACTGTGATTCAAGATTAATTTCAATAATTGGAAGAAAACCGTGGGTAGCAACTTTTTTTTTCAGTAGAACGAGAAATTTCGTTACGGCGTTCGGGCTCGCAAAACTATTAGCCGCAGTTATTGCGAAACACCCCGTTTAGAAAATGAGACGGTATAAATTTCCGGAAATCACGCTATTGGAGTATTTCCAGTCGAATTTGGGAAAGCCACGCTCGTCGTACACTTGCGAGTTGTGACAATTAAATGACATTACTTTAGATATAACATGTGATTAATATTGATAATATTTTACTGTGTATTCGCTCGCGGGTACAGTATATATTTTTGCATACGTTGAGACGAAGAGGGTCATCCGTTCGAGGCGAAATTACACACCGACTGAGCAGCCGTAGGTGCCAGATAGAGTGACAGCTGTTTTAGCGTTTCCAAGTATTTCCCGGAGCACAACTGTGCTGTTTGCGTTCTCGAACTTTTTGCCATTTCTTCAAGTACAACCGCTGTTAATCGCGTGCGCTCGTAAGGCTTGTGAACGCGAATTTGATATACTTAAAAACGAAAAGAAACCGCTTTTACTCTGTTGAAGGATCGAAGAGGATTGAGCGTTGTACCGATTGATGTGTTACGGATAGTTATGTTTTTAGTCGTAGATAAGCCCAATAAAAGTTCAGCTCCGAAGTTTTTCCAAGTTACGCAGCATCGTGTTCGAGAGAAAAATATGTCTAACGGTCACGGCGAGGGCAGACGCCCGATAGGCGATGCTTCCTGCTTCCGTGTGCAGTGCGTGTATATGTGTGCACGTTACCATGTGGGATCGCGGCTAGTGGGAAAATTGATGCACTAGATTTTTCGGATTGTCGATAATATTTGGAGTCTCGTTGGTACAATTTTGCTAGTTTTATGTATAAAAAAAACTCTGAATCCCAATTTCTCCGGCATTTTTCCATAAAATCAGTTGAAACAACGCTCAAAATGTGTTTCTTTTTCACCGTCGAAAGCCTAACGGTCTTGAAATGTGCAAGAATTGGGTGCATCAGTTAGCAATTCACAATCCAACCTGTGGTAACTGCAATCGGTGGTTTTTTCTTCAAAATTTGAAAAGGCGTGGACCGTTAGGCTCTTCCTATAACAATATCTCATGTACACAATAAATTTCATCTCAATAGATTGCATCGTTTGGTCGAAATTACATTTAAACATTTCGAAGCGTTCACGGCGTTTGATACGTGGCTTCAAGGCGAAGTAGAAATACCACGTGACAAACGAATGCGCGAGATAGCTGGAATTTTCGAGTAGTTCTTTCGGAGATGAACAATATTTAGGGCACAAGAATATCGTCAACCTCTGCGCCAGGAACTTCTCCAAAGCTTCGTTATTTCTTAACAATCTTAACTGTAGATTAGAAAACTCGTTTCGATAGTTTGTGAGGTTATGTTGACCACATGCCCTTAACGCTGAAACAGATGCTTGTTTAGAAAAGAAAGAAGCACCGGGTATACTCGAGACATCTATACCTCGTGTTTACTTTTTCTTGCGTACAAAACCATTCAGAGAGGCCAACCTTTCAACATGCAATTCATCATGGTTCATCTTTTTTCCGCGATATAATCAGAATATTCCAAGCTTAGTGTTAGCCTTAAACTTTCGAAATTCTCTATGTCAATGATTGCCAAAAAGACTAAAGTGATTAAGTACACGGAAAAAAAGTATGTTTTTGGGAAAATGTAAATAAACTCATCTGAAACGATTCGTTGCGTCAGAGCTGCTTACCAAAAATTGTGGTTGCCCGTACTGTCGAATATAATTTCAAATGTTCATTCCGTATACTCTCGCGGACTTGTACGATCCTGACCCATATCCTATTTTTACCCAGCACTGGTTATTTCACTATTCCTTGTTCCTCAGAGTTCCGTGATGAGGCGCAGAAAAACTGCGAAAAACCGGTGCCGATAAAGCCGGCTGCATTCTCGCGAAATTCAGTTAAATTATACCGTGTAGGTTTGTTACGCATTATTGACTCAGAAATTCCCCGACTTTTCCAGGCTTTCCATACAGGTTTTTCAAAAATTCCTGGTTTACAAATGACCCAGATTATGGTAAAATAAAGAACACTTTGTTTTCATCAAATATATATTTTTAAGCTAAAGACCACAAGTTAAGTCTCCTTTCAACCATAGTAGTATTTGCAAACGTTACAAATTATACGGGAAAAATTATATACTCGGAAATAGCAATGAATCATTTTTGTGAAAAAAAAATTTTAACAGACAAAAAAACAATGGAAATTCTCAATTCGATCCTTCTATGGAAAAATTATGTTCAACTGGATAAAATAATTTTCTTTAAGATCAAATATATGGAAATGTTATAAATTGAAATAAAAAATGTTTAAACTGAAATTCGAAAAATTATTTAATCAAGTAGAAAAAACACGTTAAAAGCAAATACATAACCTGTTTTTTATTATAAACAGAATTTCTAGGCCGGTGACAATAAATAAAAAATAAATAGAAAAACTTATCTATAACAATAATGATGTGGTTGTGTATCGGCAGATCGAATGCAACTGCATAGAGCTCTACGATAAATTAGTTATCAGTTTTTTGAATTTCCAATGTTTGCCACTGACATCTTTTTTTTATATGATAAAGAATAATATAAATATTGAAAATATACAAAAATATTTATTTTTATACTGTTCAGTTTTCTGCCAAGTCGGTTTCATTTTTCGTAATTCTTGCAGAACGTAAATTCTGAGAAAATTCCAAAGAATTTCCAAAATTCCCTGACTTCCCTGATTGTTCCAGGTGGAAAGAAATTCCCTGGGTTTTCCAGGTTTTTCCTGTTTTCCATATGCGTAACAGCCCTGCCGTGAGACATTCGGTAAAACGCTCGTCCCGCACAGTTGTCAACGGGCGGCTGTGCGTTCACCCACCCAAGTATTATTGGTCGAAGCCAACGCTACTTGTCACGGGAAATTGTCGCAGTCACGCACTGCTGTCCGTTCTATGGGCTTATGCTTCAACAGAGTTGAATTTACAGAAGACACTCATCATCTCTATGCATTTTTTCACCGTCATCCAAAAACTTGGGACTCTTGATATTCGAATCTCGTCTCGATTCTAGTAATTTGTTCAACAGTAAAAAAGTTACCAACAATGCATATATATTTATTCTTATAGCACATTTTTATACATCTGTATATCGATAGTGAGAACTGGACTGTTTGGATTTATAAAATAAAGAGAGAAAAAAAGGAAAATGTATTTACGGAAAGCATCCATTTCCGTTTTCATTGTTTGCATTATTCTCATTGTCGTGGCTTTTCACAAATTAGAGCTAAATGGGGGAGGGGGGGGGGGGGATGCAGAAGGTGACAAAAGAGAGAGCGCAGTTGTACGGAATGGTCAGGCGCGTCTTGATTGGCTCACAAAAAGTAGAGAAGCGTCTCGAGATGTGGACTCGGGCTTGCGTGAATGGCTTGGGAGACGAGAGTCGCGAGTTTCTGAGCGAACCGGCACGGTGCGGGTACTCTAACGGTCCCGCTCCAATTGAAGTACATGTGGGTCAATTTGTACGTCAATTTTTGGATCTTCGAAGCGTCAAGATTGACGTTGTCCGAAATTACGCTGTAGCCGGTGGGTGATACCGTGCCCTGTTTCGTGAACTGCGAGACGATGAAAAAGTCGTACTTGATCGGATTCGTTATGACATCATCGACGACAGTGCCGGGCGGTGGGTTGTTACCGTTGAAGAATATTCTCGTGGCCAAGCGTTTTGTCACGATGATATAAGCCATTTTCACGAGGCTCTCGTCACCGTAAACCGCCCCTAATTTTCGCTTGAGATTTTCCACCTCGTGCTCGTAAACGTAGGGTATCTGCCCGTCGCTCACACCGTCTCGATAAACCACGATGCGACTCGGCAGCGCTCGGTTCTCTTCGCGATACTTCTGAAGAGCTTTGCATATATTGTGGCTGAAACCGTTCGACAATTCCTCGCCGTTCGAGTGCGCGTTCACCGCGGAGAAATATCGGCTGTGGGCCGGATCGAGGGACGCGACCATCGCCCCTGAAACAACAACAAATTGCATTGAAAGGAGGGCCCGAGCGCTTCACCGATCAATGTTAAAGGCCGTTACTTGTTTTTCCTTCACGTTGATATGTTCGATGATAGTTTAAGGCCATCGTCTAGTGTAAGGTCGAAAAAGTCGATATTTTTTATTGCATTTTCTGAAGGTATAATTTCTTCCGAATATTTTCGTTTTGAGCCATTAAAAAAATCGAATAATTACCCGAGTTATGGACCTTTATCGGGGTCGTGGCAATCGGAGTAACTGACTACCTGACCTGCACGGCACGCACGGCCTTTTTCGAGCGCTCTATTCACCTTTTTCTATTGAGATTTATTATTATTATCTGGGGTACCTGCAAAAACCCAAATGAGTACCCGAAAATCGCAATTATCAAATATTAATGAGCTTTTTGAACAAGAATGTGTGATATATGGCCCCGGAACCGCAGACAGTGTAATTTTTAAGCTATCATCTTATTTGTGCATATACCGTTCTTCAAACTGAAATGCGATTTTCTCCAAACTATATTTTTCAATTTTTTGAGCTAGATATTTCAAAAACTGACGACCAACTTACTTCAAATTTAAACTACACGTAGTGTATACTGGTGTCTTCTGCATATACTAGAATCAACTCGGTAAAAATATACTAACTATTTTTAACATGCATCATAATTCATAATTATTGCACGAAAAATTGTTATGTTCGGTTACACCGTTGCCATCTTTCAATTTTTTCTCTCTTTCTCGTAAGCGTAATAGCGACATGTTACCAAACTGTGAAGTTTTTCTAATTTTTTGTGCCAGGCCACTGGAAGTTGAGATGTCATGCCCCAAAAAACGGTGGCATCCATTTTTTCTAGCCATATTAATATACGTGTAACTTTGTTAATGATTAATTTTTTTTTCACCTGTTTCGTGGAACAAAAATTGAAGAAAGACTGCGTTTCTCTATCTTCGCACTAGACGAGGGCCTTAAACTCGAAGTTTTCGTAATTTCCTCTAAGTTTTGGAGAACTTTTTTCAAAACTTTGCTCGGGAAATCGGCCCCGTAGTCGTCGGCGTCCTCGTGATCATCATGTTTACACATTAAATAAGTATTAAAAAAAAATATTGTCTGCTACGGCGAACGCTTCGCTTATTGTAGCTTCCATTCATAGGGTATTTCCCCTTATTACATTTCCCACCATTTTCTCCACTTCGCATCCCCAATCGATCCCCACCTTGCGGCCGTAGCCGACTTCCCCCTCTATATCGCATTCACCATGACATTTTCTGCCATCGGTATAGGGAAACTGTGGAAAACCTATACCAATACAGCCGGTCTCGAGTTCGCTTCCCAGTCTCGGAGCTAGTCGCGTTTCGTCTAGAAATAAATGGCAGGCACAGCCATACACACACGACACACACACATACTGGTCCGTGTGCGCGACATCCTTGTAGAACTGGAGCTACGTCACGCCCGTATTTATTTTTCTCCGAAACTACGAGACGGCAATTCGAACCCGCGATCTCCCGATGTACTGATTTCAGAGGCCAGCACGCTAACCACTAGACCAGCACGCTAACCACTAGACCAGCACACCGGTTAACCATATTAAATAAGTATTTTAAGATAACAATCAATCGTTTGTTCAGATCTGTGATATATATCCACGTCTGGGAGATGTTTACGATGTTGTATTACATTGTCGCACTCGTAAGTATACGTATTCAAGAATAATTCAATCAAATATACTCAGCATAGGCGTCTATCCGCCTTTTCGGCCGAATCCTTCATTTGAAGGTTAAAGTGAACCGTGTCATATCTCGGGTAATTTGAGAATGCCTGGGGACTTGCGTGAGGTAAGTTTATCTTCAAGTTACAAATAACAATGTTAGTTTTGCGTTCAGCGTAGAAAATTATAGATTTATGCTAATTTCAACGAGTTTTTATCTATGCCAATTACCGGTTCGGCAATGTAAACACTCTGCCGATTAATCGCCACGGCTGTCGATAACTGGAGCAACGTGGGCAAAACAAATCACGAACCGAATATTAATGGAGAGAAAATCAGAAAAGAAATAATGGGTCCGAAGTTAATATTGTCTCAAGAATCTACAGACCAGTAAACGATAGACCATCCACGTATTCGCGATAGTAATAAGATATACATAGAAATAAACGTTGTCGATTACTAGGTCGTGACCATGTCGATAACTAGCTAAGTCTTCAACAAGTGACGTCCATTCAACCGAAAAATATTAAAAATGAATTTGACAAAATAGTTGTTTATTATTATTGAAATTATATAAAAATTATAATTCTGCCGTAATAGCCAGAATTAGTTTTATTTTTAGAATTTGTATTAAACTGTTTGTCAAATGTTTTAGTAAAAAGCAAAAAGTTTGTGACTGAGTGACTAATAGTACATTGTATACCAAGGAGACAAAGTGGAATGTTTACGCCTCGCACGACGTTCATTTCAGTACGAGTTGTCGACGAGCGCGCGAGGCGAAGACGAGTACTCAAAACATCACGTGAGGCGTAAAAACCCGTCTCCACGGTGCACAAGATTATTTATATAACAAAACCATGTTTTCCGAGCTTTTGTATCGTTAAATACATATAGCTGCAAGCACGGGCTGAAGGTGTATTGCATATGGAAGCAGTATCGCACATGGAAGCTGCATCATGCGCGCCGCCCGGGGACGTAGCCCCCCCCCCGCTGCTGACACTAAAAGTGATTTTGAAATGTATCAGCATACCTCAATATGCTATCTTATTAATAATTTATAACAAGGCGTGCACCGTTCACAGGCATGAAAAAGCGAGGAAAACAATTGCGTTATATCAGAGTACGTTTTAAATGCATAATTATATTTGAATGTACTATTGGTAAAGATAATGTCGGGATGAATAAATATATGTTATTTATCCCGATACAAGTTTGTCGCGCTGTCAGGTGAAAGTGACAGCTGAAAGACTGACAGCTGTTCCACAGCGGTGTTCAATGCCCGTGAGCGTGCGAAATGCAAACGCGCAAATTTTCAATCCCTAGACCCCAAAAGGCCTCTTTTAGGTCCTGTTTACACGCACGAAAAAAGCAAAGAAAACATGGTTGTGGTATATAAAGGAATTTGTCTCAAACTGTTTGCCAAATGTTTGAATAAACAGCAAAAATTTTGTGACTGACAAGGGGAGCCCACGACGTTCGGATCAGGGATTTTCTTCAAACCTTGTATACCTTTAGTAGTCCATTAGGACAACATAATGTGCAAGTAGCGCGGCGTACTACCTTGGGTATAAGGGATTTCGCAAATCTCGACAGGCATACACTTTGAGAAAAACTTTATTCGTTTGGTCGTTTACTTGTCGATAATTATAAATATAATAGCTGTTGTAATAATAAAAATTAGTAAACAGCCAAATAACACTGGAAATTCGATATTCATGCAAATACACGTATTTTTCCATTATATTACCTTTGAATTGTAATATACATGAAAGAATATGACCAGTGTTGGAAAAAAAAATCACATGAGCGGGACTCGATTCAGCGATCCAGCGATTACGGACAGTGAACGTTAACCACCTGACCGCCGCCGTTTCGTGCTCAGTGTTGCTACGCACCGGTAGATATTGGTTGCGTAAGACTCCTCTTGCGATTTTCTCGAAAACACCTAAGTAGTACGTCTTGCTACTTGCACATTATGTTGTCCTAATGGACTAGTAAAAGTATACAAGGTTTGAAGAAAATCCTTGATCCGAAGGTCGTGGCCTCCTCTTGCGAGTGACTAAAAATGATTCTGCAGTCCTATATGCGGACACAATCGAGTCCTCAAAGGCCTACGGACCTTTGCATAATTAGTTGCAGCATTTTGGATGCATGTGATGATTAGTGGGACGTTCACATGATTACTAGACCAACCGTCATGGCGCCATGACGGTGACCCGTGCTACAGCTCTTTATAATCTTTACATCATTTCTCGCTAACTGTACCAAACAGGAGAATTTTACAAAGATGGTCTTGTTCGTAATTTTAAAAACTGATTAAGAATGACTTGGAATAACTGAACTTACTTTCCAAGTTGGGCTATATGAATTTGCAGTCGAGCAATCTGCTTAACATGACAGTTACTGCGCCAACCTTATTTAGCAGTTTTTCAAAGAAAAATTGCGAGTTTTGCGTCAATTCATACGTATGAATGAAACGCAAGGGTATGACAAACGGGATAACTTGCCATAATGGCGATCTTTGACGTGTGGGTCGCGGCAAACGTCAAATCCAACAATCATGAGACCCTTCAACGGCACGACCACCGTCCACGGAGCCCCACCGATCTTGCAATTCATTTGGACGGCCACTTTGGTCGCAACCGAGTTGACAGTCCTTCCCTTGAGATTCTTGCCGAGGATGCATTGGGTCGGTATAGGACGATCGACGCAACACTTCTTCTTGATTGCCGAGTAACGATCGGCTCGATTGTTCGGCAATATGCACATTACCAATTGGGGATTGCTGCGACTCATCGCGTCCTCTATCGCACGGGTGTACGACGACGCGTAATCGTCATTCAACACGATGTTCTGCGGCTCCGAGATTGGGAACTGCATGCGTCGCACCGCTGATCGGAGAGTGGCAACGAACGACTGAAAACGTAATCATATTCTCACTCGCAAAACGTGTCCGCGTTTTTCTTACTAACATGGATAATTAGCGCTTATGGACGATTTCTATCCACAGAGGACTTCCAAAAATTTCGATGGCCTCGCAAAACACTAGATTCCGATTCTATAACATTCAAAATAATCGGTGGTTGCATATAAAGCCGACTGTTATTGGGATTGAGACAAGATCGGCGTTAACAAATCGACGAATTCGTTTAATCAGAGCATTGCCCATCGGAACGCGCAATCTTCGCCCATCTTTTGACCAACACTTGAATCCCATGCAGGCAGAATTCGGGTTCTTCGCTGAGAGATTATCGCTGGCCATACGAATCGGTTCCGCGTACTCACGTATGCATCGGAAGCCAAGCGAGGCGGTGTGATGACGCACCAATTCTGTAGTTTGGTCGTTGTGTACATCTGGTTGCCGCTGATTTCACGAGTCCAGTCGGCCTGATCACCCGCGGTCTTCTGATTACGCTGGCCGAAAACGATCTTTTCGACTTCCAGCACGCGTCCCGGTACGGTTACCAGACGATCGTCCAATCGGAGATCCCACTCGGCAAGTTCTTGCACGACGGTGGGCTCGTTCTTCAGGCGTCGATTGAAGCTCATCAATCGGGCTATTCGACCGCTCGCGTTGACCCTTGTGTGAACCGCTAGCTCTTTCATCATGGGATAGTTCGTCCGCATCTCGTCGGTCAACCCTGCACGTGGTAAGCGCTAAATTTCGCGATAGGCAAGAGAGGCGTGGCATTTTTCCCCCTAATCAAGAGACGCGGCAGTCTTCGCAAAAACCTTTTTTTTTTATGTCGACGCCATGGACGCCGCGTACTCTTTATATACTAAGATGGCCTTTACTGGTCGTTTTTGAACTTTGACTCAACGTCACGCAAAATTCGCGTCGACGAATCGAAAATCTAAATACATCGTTTTTACAGATCAGCGTGATGATGAAATCCTATGGTAGAGCGGTTACTCACCGGTTGCTCGGCACAGCTCGGGCACGAGATACACAAGCTCGGTAAGCCCAGCCCTGCGGTCACGGGCCTTCGATCTGGATAGCAACATTGGTTGCGTCAATTGCCTTATTTGCAATTGGTATTTGTTCTTGTAGTAATCCACATATGAAACTTCTGTCCCGTGACGAGAAAATGTCGACTTTGGCGATACCTCGAAGTCGACGTCGTCAATCCTATACGTATGGTTGTTGTAGTCCGTGAGAACCGTGAGGCCGATCACTTGCGAACTGAACGCCGCCTGTCGATTGAAAAATGGATTCATTCATAATAATATGAATGCATATATATATATGACTAATAGTAACTTTATGACTTAACTATATGACTTAACTATATGACTTAATAGTAAATGCATATATATATATGACTAATAGTAACTAATGAGTGCATATATATATATGACTAATATTATAAAGAAAACACATTTGCATGTTTGTACCAATTTTACTCAACAACTATCATAATCGCATGAACCTTTTGGCGACGTGTTATGCATAATTTTGTAGGTAAGATGGGCTGTGTATTATTACACTTTATGAGAAGAGCTGGACAGCGATGGTAAAAGCGATGGCTACATATGTGCACTCGTTGGACTTCAGTTCACTACAATATCTCGTACTCTTCAGCGAACAATCCTTTTATATTTGTCAGAGATCGACATTAATTATATTTGACTAAAAGACTGCAAAATATCAATTGTCCGAAAATGAATGTTATTATTCAACATATTAGGGGGCGTACATAAATTACGCAACGCAAAATTTCCCAATTTTTGACACGCCCCCACGTAACAGAACCGTAACGCCTGGCCTGAACCCCTCCCCCTATTCCGTTACGTAACGGGTGCCTTGTCGTCAATAATTTCGTTTTTTTTTTCAAAGAAATAACTAATTATGAAAGGATCGGGTTTATACTCATTCTATGAAGTATATATTTATCTAGTTTTATACCAATTTTTATGAATTATTTTTCTAAAAGAAACCCTGATTTGGCGACGAAAAAAAATTCTCTTCATTGTCCCATCGATATCTTTATAAAAGGTTATCTGTAAATAAAAAGTCAACAATTTATCGATATCTATACAAATGTAACTATCGTTATGCGTAGCCGTTTTTTTTGTAGCCGTGACGTAACGCAAACCTCGACCTCCGAAGCCTCCTTATCAATTTTAAGAAAAATTAGTCATTTTCCGAACTACATTATCAATAACCCAATAACAAATAGTGGAGGAACATGGGTTCGCAAGTATTGAAAATTTTTTAATTCACATTACTCGAATTCACTTTTTTCAGGCTCATTATAAATTATTGGATTAATCGAATCTTCATACCAATTGTCGATTACTCCGCGAATGAAAAATAAATTTCTTATAAATTACGCATTCATTGGGATATTTAAAATACCTTCATACCAATTACTCATCAGTTGGGTAGTTAAAATATCTGCGTACCAATTATCCATTGGTTACTTAAGGGAGGATCGTTGTCTAGAAATTGGGAGAATTTTTTTCTTTCAATTACTCGATATTCTGAAAGGATCAATACGCATGTGAATTAAAAAAAAAAACTATTCCATCCTTCGAAAAATGGACCATCATATTTTCTTGATGTGAAACCCTCATATTTGTAAACTCGTGAATTTTATTTTGAGAACTGGCCGAAGGATTTCGATTCATTGGAATTTGCCGTTTTCGGGTACGAGAAGTCATCAAGTTAGGTATCCACTTTGAGAAAACAGATTCAAAAGAATAAACATCCCGTTTGGTTTCTATCAACTGCCATTATACTAATAATGAATAAAATTGTCTCTGTTAGGTTTTACATGATTAACCTCGATGATTTCGTCTTAATATTCCGCTTTCAAAAATGAACAATAAAATGTGTTTATTTACACGGTAGAATATAGCCCTCCGTCCCCCTACTTTTCCAAGCGTCGCTCGATCTGCCTGTGGTAATGCGACACACGAGTGCTCAGGTCCGTTTCCGCGGTAAGGGATATACGGTTTCAAAAAGCGTAGAGCGTTTATGCCCAGCGGTGGGGGGGGGGGGGGGAAGACTCGTGTTCATATTTCTTCGCGTGTACCTGATACTTTTGGCCGTGGCGTTGATAGCACTCGTTAAGTATATCAAGCAGTGTCTGCTGACGCATCACTTTGTGAGTTATCTCGGCGCACATGAGGATGTTGCGTTCGAGTTGCCGTATCGAAGTCTCATAGCCGGGCCAAAGTTCCAGCTTGTGCTGGCGAATTTCGATCTGCAATATGGTGGCGAAGAGGATGAGAAAGTCCAAGGAAAAATGCGAGCCAGCAACGGAGATGGAGGTAGAAATAACAATGAAACCTGATTTTGGGCATCGAAGTAATTTCTGCCGACCAGCTGAAGCCTCAAGTGCTCCAAGCACTTGCGCATTATTATGTTGAAGAATTGAATATAGTCGGCGTCGCCCTTCAGGATGTCGCCCACCAGACGAATCGTTATCTGGACTCTCACCTCGTCCGACCTCCTGTTGCAGAAAAACTCCAACGGCTGCGCGGGAAAGAAAACGCACGCGCATAGATCGTCCAGCGTTCAGGATCAACGATCGCGATCACATTTGTCAAGTCACGTCGTGAATAGAAGTAGATAAAAACCTCGGTCAATTTGTGACTGGTGTACATCACGGTACCGTCGAAGATGTATGATCCAATGGTGGCTTTGTGAATCTTGAGCATCCCCTTGCGTACCACCGTTCTCTCTTCCTCGGGCTCAAAGTCAACTCGATACTTGTACAAACACCAATCCGTTGATGTCAAGATCTTGAAATAGTTGGCTTGAAGTTGTATCGGCTGACCGCCTTGTCCTGAAATACGAGTTTGTCAGTTTTCGCGCTTTCGTGGGGATCGATGAGGAATACACGATGAGAAAAAATGTCGGTCGGCACGTCCGCCCGTGCGACGAACCTTGCTTTGATAACAAATTTTTCGGACGAGTTTCCAAAGTGTCTGCGTTCATTATTCTGCGATTTCGAATGGAGTCCCGCGAAGAAGCGTCTCCGCCGCCTCCTCGTCCATCGCCGTCACCTGTTCAATGCATCATCCAAAGTCATACGTACTCTTTCTGTTCGCGTTGCCTTTACGCAAACGAAGACAGTCGCTACATGATGCCTCATTTTTTAAAAGACCGAATCCCTAGTCACATTATCGCGGCAACTTTTACTCCAGAGTAGTTTTGAGAAGGGTTTAAGGGCTTCACTGACGAATGTTGAAGGATAATGAGGTTTTGACGTAGATAGGTCAAACAAAAAGATCAACTTCGAAACGATGTTTCCGTGAAATTCGCCTCATCTTTTTTTGAAGGAAAACAAATGTGGCAGGATTTCTGGGGCCAAATCGCAAATTGAGTTGGAATTTCATTGCCGATTTACGCAGTTATTGTATCTGTAAGAAATATTTGGTAGGGCAAATTCAATTTTTGCAGGAACTGTGCTAACTTGCCGAAATCCCAATTGTTGTTCTCCCGAAAATTATGTAGTGAAACTTTCAAGTATCGCTCTTTTTGGCCGTCTCTACATCTAAAGAAAAGTTCGAAACTTGCACATTGCTTTCTTGTTAATTCATTTGGTTCCTAAGGTTGAACATAAGAGAAAGTTTTTTGTAACACCAGTGTGCCCCTTTGACACGGGTAGCCAAACTTATGAAGTGTGCGATCCGACACTATTATTCAAAATATCCCTGGCGGTCTACCGCCCGCGATAGTTTTAAACCCAAACATATTTATTCAATGAAAAAGGGTTCAACTAGTTTTACAAAGCTCTCGCAGAAAAAACCAGGCGATCGACGTCGTGGCGACCCCTGCCCTATGGCATGCCTGAATTTTAATCGTAAGTACCATCTGTAAAAAAGCTTGCTTGTCAGTTCTAAGAACTAAATGAATTAACGAGGAAGCAATGTGCAATTTTAACCTTCCACAATTTTATTTTGTTCAACGAAATCTAACAATATAATATAGATGCGACGAGTCCTTTCTTTCTAATTTAACATCATTCAGAAAAATTCAAACGCACTTACAACCTACGCTTTTTCGCTCATGCCATGAAATTAAATAATAGTACATTGTGTACCACGGAGACAAAGTGGGACTTTTACGCCGAGCGTAAAATATCGTGCGATTATGTATGTAACAAAACCATGTTTTCCGAGCTTTTGTATTGTTAAATACATATGGCTGCAAGCACGTGCATAAGGTGCATTACGCATGGCAGCTGCATTACACGCGCTCCCTCGTTGACAGTAAACGTAATTTTGAAATGTATCAGCATATCTTAATATACTATCTTATTAATAAGTTATAACAAGGCGTTCACACGCATGAAAAAGCGAGGAAAACATAATTACGTTATATCAGAGTACTTTTAAAATGCATCATGATATTTGAATGTACTATTTGTAAAGATAACTTCGGGATGAATAAATATATGTTATTTATTCCGATACAAGTTTGTCTCGGTGTCAGGTGAAAGTGACAGCTGTTTCACAGCAGCGTTCAATGCCCGTGAGCGTGACAAATGCAAACGCGCAAATGTTTAAGACCTAGGCCCGATACCTCTTTTAGATCCTGTTTACGCGCACGAAAAAGCGAGGAGAACGTGGTTGTGGTATATAAAAACTTCTATCATACTATATGTATACGCGAAGAATTATTCACGTATCTCAAGTTTCGCGAAAGTTGGACCTTAAGGTAGTACATGCGGTCCCATTCAAAAGCAAACATACGTTCGAGTGTTGAAAAGACCAATAGTTTTGAGAAAGGAATGAATTTACCTACTTCCAAACTACATACGTACATTATCTTACTATTTAAAAGTGGACAAATTACATAGTGAATTGACCATAAATTTTGAGGGGTCTTTCTGTCTGCAGTAGCAAAATTTTAACAGGGATTTCCTTCGGCGTATGGCGACACTTAGAAAATTTGTGTATACGCATACTCGCAAACTAACATCCGGAAATACGGTCCGTATATGTGACAACGTCACTAGCAAGCACAATCAATCCCTTACCGTAACCATTGTCATTACAGTTGTTGACAGTGCAGTTCTTGCAACCGGTGCAGTGTACAAATCAAAGATTTCATAAAACGGAAAACTGGCTGCTCTATAAAGGACGATTTGCAAATTGTCGTCCGCACCAACGCATTCGGCCGCTTACGTTTCATTACGTATTTCATACTTTGGGCCCTCATATATTTTGCAAAATTTATAGTTAAGAGTGATTATTTTTTTCCCATAATAACCGTGAAACATCCATCTATCATGCCACCGTTTTTCATGAGCTTCTGTCTCGTCATTTCTTCATCATCAACATTTCTGTTGTTCTCCGGGTCTTGTCCTATGGCAACGCGGGTTAGAAATGCCGATTTCAATAGCAAATATCTCGATAACGGGATGGTCAATGTACTTAAAATTTCACAATCGTATGCAGAATCTGGCTTGAATGCACAAAAAAAGTCCGACTGTACTGGAAGAATTGAGGTTCAGAAACGTGTCGTTCTCTCGTTGAACGCAGTATAAATATTTTTTGTGATTTTTCTGCATTTTGGCACATTTGCAAGATGCCACCATAAAAATCTTTTAAAAAAATTCTCCAAGAAAACAGAACTTGCTCTATAAGAAAACAAACAGTATCCTTCAACATTCGTCAGCAAAATACTTGTCCCGCTTTGTAACTACAAGCTTCAAGAATAGAATGTCAAGCTGTTTCTGTGATACGCAATCGCATAGACTTAGCAATGTAGCAAAAGACACGCCAAATCGTAAATTTGACGTATCTCGAGAGGTCCCTTCTACTTCTGTGGAATGTCATCACAGTATTACCGGATAGACTCGTCGAACGCGAAGTTGACGGCACGGCATCCACTGACAGAGCCCTCGGATGCTGCTGGAGGCGAGACGGACCCGGCTGTGGTTCGCCGTATTGTCTGACAGCACCTTTGTCATCTCTCTCGTAATCATCCGCCATCCTTTCCACCTAGCTGTGGAATTTTTCTTCGATGATAAATTGAATATTTTTCGGCAAAGACTATTTAAGACGCTGTCGAAAAGGTTTAGAAAAAAAGAGAGGTAAGAGGAACGTTGTGTGAACGAAATTGGATATTTTGTTGGAAGAGATTGAGACGACGAAAGGGAAGAAAAAATGCTATAAAAATTGAATATTCAATCGGTAGAGATAGCGAGAGAGAAGGAAGGAAGGAGAGAGAGAGAGAGAGAGAGAGAGAGAGAGAGAGAGAGAGAGAGAGAGAGAGAGAGAGAGAGAGAGAGAGAGAGAAAGGAACTAATGAGCCAGACATAAAGGACAAAAGGTCCCAAACGTATACTTGCATTCGAATATTCCAAAATTCGTACAAATTCCTTTGTTTCCACATACATACACACTGATACATCCAAATAAAGAATTTCCATACCTGTTGCTTCCCTGGCATTGACCACGCGGCGTATAGCGGAATATATGGAAGGATAATAAACAACAAAAGGAAAGATGATACGGAAGATAAAAACAAGCACGAAAAAAGACGCTATCGCACCGTCGAATTTCATAGACGCGTAAAACGCGCAAACTCTACAATCCATCGTGTTCTTCGTATCAATTAATACGAAAATACACATTTTCTTCGTTTCCTGGACGCGCAATCTATATAAATTTAACAAAGCATAAATTCACGTACTTGCAGAGCGTGGCAAACGAAACGTTCGACAAAGGCAAATCGGTAGAAAAAATGTTCGGGACGATTGTATTAGACGTGTGTATGTGTTTATTATATATACATATACAGCGACACACGGCGAATGCGAAGTCGGCAAAAACACGAAGCGAAAAACAAATGCCTGCCGACTAACTTCGTAAGCCGTTCGTTTACAAAATCAAACGCGCGTAATAAACTCACCGCTCAAATGTATCGCGGCCTCGATGATACGACGGAGACGGCGATACGTATTTACGGGAAACCTCGATATCACTGACTCGACGATTATTGTTTAGGGAAAATTAATGATTGATCGAAGGACCCGGTGGATCCACGTGACAAGGACAAAGTGCGGGGAAACGGAAAAAGCGCCGCCGTTCAGCGTTGCCAACTTGGCGAGGGTTGGCTTAAAAAAAAAATGGGGACGGACATTCCTGTATACAAACGATGCAAACAACGATAGGCTTCGAGATTGTTTTTGGCGAATTCAAAGGCAATTTGCGGGTATCGGCGATTTTTATAGAAGCGAGGGGAGAATGTCATTATTTTCGTGCTAAGGACAGTTGCGCAAAGCCATTTCTTCCTTTGCTTCGCCCTGCGTTGGACTGCGCGCCGCCATCTACTGGCGGCATCGATCAACCCAACGCGGGTTGTCGTAAACCTCCGTGAACTTAGGCCCGGTTCCACAACTCTCGGTTAACCAACAGTTAACCGGAGTTTAGCCAGCCAAACGTGGTTTTGATTGGTCCAGTCGTCCTTAAACTTCGGTTAACCGAATTAACCGGAGTTTAGTCAGCCAAGCGTGGTTTTGATTGGTCCAGTCGCCTTTAAACTTCGGTTACCTCGATTAACCGAGAGTTGTGGAACCGGGCCTTAGGCAAAGAAAATGGGTCCCTTGAAGCGATTATAGCCATACTTTTCTACGCTTCTAACACGTTCTATCGTCTTCGTGGTGTAACTGAACGACAGACGCAATATGTTTTAAAGTAGCTGTAGGTACACGTATGAGGCAAGAGTTTCGGTCGAAGCGTATAGTAACATCCAATGCCTATACGATGCTGTTGGGTGTAAATTTTTGACGGAGCTTGTACCCTCTATATGTCCCACACATTCGCACCTCATGCATAGATAGGTCTCACGCTCGCATAGAGAGCGGCGCTGTAATCGTGGCAACAGCGTAATTTTCCCGTCATAAACTTTACAAGAAAGAAGGCGCGTGCTGAAAGATAAAGCTGTGGCAACCATGTGCCAAGTAAATGCGGCTAAACGCGATGAAAATAACCATAACCTCAATGATCAGCAACAAAAATTCGCTGTCGAAGGACGTTGGATCGTGGATTTACAGCATAATCGAATATATCTACGAACACACACGTACACACGCGCGCGCGCGCGCGCACGCACACACACACACACACAAATATATAAATATATATGTATAACATGATACATCCATAAATTGAACAAATTAAATTTGTTTGCAGAATAAATTTATTTCACATTCGTATCGCAGAATTACTAGAAGTCGGGAAAAACTGCTTCGAGTTCCCAGACTACGCGTCGATCAGCTGGCTGCAGTGTCCACTGTTATGAGCTCCGTACAAAAAATACTTGCGGTCGGTCCTACCGTTCGATGGATCTGCTGATAATGCAAATATTGTTGTTTCGCCATGATCAATGACTGATATTTCATGTATCACTCATAGTTTTTGAACGATATAGCAAAGAAGTGATTACACTTAGTTAGTTCGGCGCGACTTTTTGGTTGGTAAATTCGCGTACCTGTTTATACACATCGTTTCGAGAAACAGCGCAACGGGCATTTCCGTTTCAACTATAAATAGAAATGAACAGTCTAGCTTTGTTTGTTCGTCAGAATGTACAATTCCATTCCAACCTGCTTGCTCTCGATGCAGGTCAATGGAATCAAAAGCGTGGCGGAGTGGTCGATCGATTCCCGATCAGCCGAAATCCACGGAAACTTTTGGTTCGCCGCGTTGTCGCTGTTCCCAAAAGCAACGTACGCTCGTCGCGAAGCCTCCACCTCTATCGTGAACGTAGAATTATCCGGTATTGATTTCAAGTAGGACGTTGCCATGGACAGCTTGAGGCAGATTGTTCTGAGGTGCTCCTCGGTCTTCAGAAAATAAGGATCCTCCCTGCACAAACTCGACGAGTTATACTTTTTCGATTGGATATCATGCCCGGGGTACTGCAAACGGGATGTCGGTAGTAGACGACATCTAGCGATACTTCCGACTAAGCTGAAGTATCGCCATGGAGTGTACGTGCTTATCTTATAGGGCGAAGAGAAACAGGAGGGAATTATCGGTGGTGGAGACTAGGCGAAACTGCGATGGAAGTGCGTCATGCCATCTTGAAGCGGAACTTATTACGACATCATGAGCGCCACCTACAGCCACTTGTTGCAGTCTGCAGATGCGTTGACTTCAAATGCGTCACATCCACGATACAAGAAAAGTTTTAAATGTCGTGAAAAATGAATAATTCATCACGGTGCATTTGCAGCACGGTCTTACATACAGGCCTTGAAACGACGGTAGAGGGAGAAGGTTCAGTCAGGTTCAAGTTTTTGTTTCAATTTTCGGCCGCATGGTGCGCATAGGAAAGGGGGTGTCGTGTGCGAAGATAGCAATATCATGTCTCTGTCTTGCATGCAGCGCATGGACTTTAGACTGTGATGTCTCGGTATACGGTTCGTATTTTTATTTTTTAAGAAATATCCATTACACGGAAAGTAAACGAAAAAAAGGATGTATTTGCATGCTAAAATTGACAAATTTTAACCAAACCTATATTAACCGCGTGCAAAACTCAAGGTGCTATGATAAAAATGATTGATTTAATGCTCTTTATATTGCGATGGTAGTTGAGCTGAATTGTTACAGTGTACACCCGGAAACCGAAAGTTCTGGATTGTTACTGAATCAAATAGTTGATAACAGTTATTTAGGCATATCGAACTTGTTTTTATACGCCTTATGATTTTCAACTGTTATACGTACATACGCCTATACGACGAAACATTTTATGTTCAGTTTAGGTTAGTCTCATGACACCCCCCTGATCATAACACGGTGGCGGCGATAAGAAAACAAAGCTTGGACCTAGACGGCCCACTCGCCGCCCATCAAATACAACCGTCGTTTCAAGACCTGTATGCGAGACCGAAATTTCCAGGCTCGTGGACTAAAAAAAGCAGCTAAAAAAATAGAAGTTACTGCTATTATCTCCGTCGTGCTGTAATGGCGAAAAATGATTAAAATTCGACGGTGTGTGACCATCTTCAGGCGGCACTTTTTTACGACTGGACTTCCATCCAATTCGCTCAGCATTATTTACTCCCTCCTCTTTCGCCTAGCTCTCTAGCTGCGAAAATGTATACCCACTCTAGCGGACGGTCCTCCAACGTTTTTATGTTGATAACGTATTTTTCAACGAGACCTCCATCATCGCTGTTGATAATGTTGAGATTCACCGTAACGACGCTCGCCGGATCTCTAACCATCAGTATGCCGACGGTTTTCAACGCGTTTTCGAGGTACTCGATGACTTCCGGATGCTGACACACGTGCACCGCCGTTGAGTACACTTTCTTCACCACAAACGCCTCTTCCGGATAGAGTTTTCTCGAGTACAGAATGTCGTTGAATGCGACCTCGAGAAGTTCCATCGCCAGATCCGTGGAGACTGCACCATTTTTTCCGACAAGAGTCACGAGTTAGAACGGTAGCGATCGCTCGGAAATAAAACCTTCACCGTTTTCGAATACGGTTAGGTTAGGAAATTTCTGGACCATTGACGAAATGTTACCATTTTATTTAAATTTATACAGCACATTCTTCGTTATGTAGATTGCACCCTCCAAATTTTTAATCGATAATCTACACCGCTTCTATAATATTTACAATTGAAAAAACAGTACGTTGCTCAAAACTCAGAACATTATGACACTAATGACGCAATTGTCATAATGCACTGAATAATTTGACAGTTTAAACCTTTTTTTCACACTATTTCGTGCGTAAAACTGCTATTCGGTGATGAGCGTAGGCATATGGGGTTGAAGTTTGCATCGTCGGTATGCAAAAAAGTTCTTTTCAATTTCTTACTTTTACTATTATCCAGAATTATACCTTGCAAATTTGTTGTAGATCGCAAGGTAAGAGTCCTAAAAGATGTTTGCGTAATTTCCGTAGCTCAAATTTGCCAAACAAAATTTGGGGAATTAAAAAAGATCATTTTCGTTGCATTCCAACGATGCAAACTTCAACGTCATGTAGGCATCTCCCTATGTTAAAAAGGGTTTTTTCAATTGTAAGTTTTATAGAAACGGTGTAGACGATCGATTAAAATGTGGAGGGTGCTGCAGAATATGACGAAAAATTTACTGTATAAATTTGAACCAAATGGTAACATTTCGTCAATTGTCCCGAAACCCCTCAAGGCCATTTGTCACACCGACCGAGCGGCCACGAGTGCGAGAGAGATACTTAACTGATTTGCCGAATCCTAGTGTTCATTGCGACGGCTCATATTTCCGAAAAAAGAAAAGAAACACCTTCCGCTCTGTTAAACGACGAACAACGCCTTTCTCTTGGTTTGTCCGAAACGTGATCCGTCTAGGGGACAACGCAGCCGTAGGATCTTTACCGACCGGACGTGTGACAAATGCCTCAAGTATTCTCGTACTCATAGTAGCGTCAAGACCCGTCATGTACAGAGTGAGTCACCGAAAATCGCACTCGAGAATCGTATGTCAAAAAGAGTTCCACAAACTATTTGATACAAAAAGTTATCATCTGCATCCGGAAATGCCACGTTCATTTACGCGCCTCGATCTAATGTCCATTTTATTAATTTCTTTGTATGCCAAGGTCCTAGTATTGGCTGTGTTTCCAGAAAGAAGTTGGAGAGAGATAAAGATAGAGGTCCCCAATTAACAATGTGAAGTTGACCTTGAAATCAGTTTTAAGTCTGCACTTAAGGGCACGTACAAAATCAACATAACCTCACAAATGTTCCAACGCAGTTTTCTCATAGATGGCTAAGTTTTTTTCAGGATAAACAAAGCACCAGGCTTTGGAGAATTCCCTGACACAGAGTTTGACGATTTTTTTGCCATAAATATTATTCATCTTTGAGAAATCTCTGTTCAACATTGTTAGCTATGTTTCGCGCTCATATGTCACGTGGTACGCCTTCCGCCTTACCTTGAAAAAAAACTCGCCCCAAAATATAAAGCTCCACAAATAACGGGTGTCTGAAAATGTCCTGACATTTAAATTTATTAATAAAACGGATCATTTATTTGAAAATTACGAATATTTTTATTTTAATATAGGGCACAAAAATGGAGGTTATGCATGAAACCACAACATCCGGCAAATAGCATAAACGGCATGGACTTGGAAGACATATTCTTTCAACAAGATGGCGCAACCCGCCAAACTGCGGGCGAAACAATGCAGTTATTGCAAACGAAGTTTCATGGTCGTGTTATCTCGCGCCGCGGCAGTGAATTTTGGCCACCAAGATCGTGCGATTTGACGCAATCCGATTACTTTCTTTGGGGTTTTCTGAAAGGAAAAGTTTATACCAATGATCCACAGACATTCCAGAACTCAAGGTAGCAATTGGACGCACCATTAATGATATAAATCGGCAATTATGCCAAAATGTTATTGAAAATTTCGTCAGACGAGTGAACGTTTGCAAACGGGGACGAGGCCGCCATTTAATGTATATTGTGTTCCACACATAACCTCTATGTTTGTATCTTATATTAAAATAAAAATATTCGTAGTTTTCAAATAAATAATACGCTTTATTAATAAATTAAAATGCCCGGTCATTTTGAGACACCCTATACTTTGAATTTTTGTGTCTCTTGTGTGAAATGACAATTTGTAGGAGTTTTTGAGTATCTAATTTCGAGTGACTCGCCTGTATGGACAAATGTGTGTCTATACATACACACATACACACACACACACACACACGCACACACACACGCACACACACACGCACGCGCGCGCGCGCGCGCACACACACACACACACACACACACACACACACACATACATATATATATATATAGTGCGTGTGTGTGTGTGCGTGCTGGGTGTGTATATAGGCTGTAATTACCATGGTGCGAAATAACTTGAAGAGCCATAGAAAAACGTCACATGCCGTTATGACTAACTTCAAATGGCCGAACCGGATACATTCAACCTCCGTTTGTAGGTTAGGTCCACGTGCTCGAGCTCGATTCCACAATATCTCGATATGTCCGTTCTATGCCGTGCAGGTCGCGGACAAATCGAAAACACTTCGCGCACACATACAACTCGATAGCTCGACCCTTAGGGCGCTTTGTGACAATAAAGTTCAACCGCACGCTATTAAAGTTGTTAAATCATTCGTCAAGGGTGGAGAAAGAAACGAACTTCATATGCTGATACATTGTTTGACGTCAGCGATGCCAACTTACTGTAGCAAAATATTAATGTGTACCCAAGAATATTGCGAAATCTTCAAGTTTACGGGGGATAATGGTAATTATTATTCACATATATGTTTATTCGAAGGAGTTGAAATTGCGAGAAAATTAATTTTCGGTGTTAAAAACTATTCTGCACTCTGCGCCGGTCCGCGTTTTCAGAGGTTATGTCAGAGCTAAAGGAGAAAACAAGTGATTGAGAAGAAAAACATCAGTGCGCCGATGGAAAGAGAGATTTACCCGTGCTCGTGTCCACGAGCATCGTACTATGCTCACTGAAGCTGAAAAAAGGGAAATCACATCGTAATAAATAAATGAATACGTTCCCCTTTCTCGCATTTGACTTTAATGTATTGGAAATTGGCGCGCTAAATTTTCGATTGGTTCCTACTGTTCCGATACTTTCGACTTTGCTAGATTACACCCAGTTGACAATTTTGAAAATACCTAGTTTTGTTTTTCGATGAATTCTCAAAAAATAACATTAGAAAGATATTCTCAGAAAGTTTAAAGTCGATTCGCTCGAGTTATAGGCGTTTATAGGTAGGTTTCGCGAACCGGCCGAAGCAGCTGAGTGCTGCAAACAGCGCAGTGGTTCCCTCTATACGCGTAAACGAGTACAGCGTTATGTAGTGTGCGAATCCAGTGTTTACAATTGAATAGCTTTTCATAACGGGATACCCGTTATGGACGGTTATAGCCAGCTCACCTGAAAGACAAGCCCAATGATTCTTCCGAGTGGGTGCATCCCAGTGGAAATAACTGCTTATGACACTGCCTATCTTTTCAATGAAGGATCTGTATCGTTATCGAACGTGCTGCAAGCGATGGGGGTACACTGCGGCCACACCGCTCACACATGTACGCGTGACGGAAGAAGATGAGAAGCGCGTGCGGACGGCCGAGCGTCGTGCTCATCAACCTAACACGTACGCGAGAAAGAAGAATGCCCCGCAGACAACAGCAAATTGGAATTCCGGAGGCTGCTACCGCTGCAGAATGCTTATTTAATGGCCCCGGCATTGGTGATTCTACGCAAGTTTCTTAGATTAAATTTTATCCACGTATAAACCCGACCTGACAAACGCGTTTTTCCCCAAACGACTTTTTCAAAATCGGCGACCACGATATCTGAAAAATCACTGTATCGGTCAACTTCAAATTTGACAAGCGTTTTAACGTATTGGAAAGCAGTGCTTGAACGAATGAATTTTTTTAATCAATGCATAGTTATTTTGTCAACGAAAATGGAGAGTTAATTTTCACCGAACATGGATACTTCCATTTTGGAATGCGGCCTTTTTTTCAAATCAACATTCTATTGAATCCTTTTTCCAAGCACTAGATAATTGCTTGCATAAACTAAATGCGTTTAATTTTTTAATTTCACATGATTTGTTTCCGCCGCTACAGAAAATTGATTTCTTCTTTTCCTCTTCAAAAGATGGAACGATAGGGCAAAAAGTAATTAAATCAACAACTCACAATTTCAATTACTACTGTAAATGACAATTTAATTACTTTGTGACAGATTACTTAAGTAATGAGCGACCACAATTACGTAGTGCCATTTAATTCGAATTCTATGTAAACTGCAAACGCGTTTTTCTCAAAACTACATTTTCGAAATTGGTGTGCAGGATTATTCGAAAACTATAACGCTGATTGAGTTAAATATTGGTAGAATTACTGCTAATATTGCTACCGTCTACTCGACGAGGATCGTTTTTGAAAAATTAGAAAAAAAAACTACTTTTTAAATCCACATTTGACAGAAATTTTGCATGGAAGGTTGATTTTTGCGTCCCATTCTCTTAAATCTGCATTGTCTTCATTTTAATTACTATCAAATAGAAACTATAACTGAAATGTTCTAACTAAAACATCTTTCGACTCCCGCAGCAACCTCGCTGCCACAGGTCCGCTATTCTGATGATAAATGAATTGGAAAAAAATTATTTCGTATACTTAAATACACCATCAAAGTTTATCTACAGTTCGATCAAGGTAGAATAATTATTTCTTAGCTTAAACAATGCCGCAAAATTCATCAATTCTTTCCCGTTTCAATGTATATCCCGCCTTAATTAGATCGGTGAACTGTCTTTTTTTCGCTGCTATTGTTCTCCAGTATCCTGCATACAACATTCGTTTTTTGGTCACTTTCTTCACATATACGGAAGGTATACGTGAGGAACTGAAATGATCACGACATTGCTTCACACAAGCAATGCAATCAAGCGAACGTTTACCTAACCTTAAAAATGTAATACAGGGTGTCTCAAAATGACCGGACATTTTAATTTCTTAATAAACCGTATTATTTATTCGAAAAGTACGAATATTTTAATTTTAATGTAAGATACAAACATGGAGGTTATGTGTGGAACACAATATCCGATAAATGGCCGCCTCGTTCCTGTTTGCAAACGTTCACTCTTTTGACGAAATTTCCCATAACATTTTGACTTAATTGCTTACTAATTTCATTAATGGTGCTTCCAATTGCTTCTTTGAGCTACGGAATCCATCTTGTCCACGGCGCCATCTTGTTGAAAAAATATGTCTTCCCAGTCCATGCCGTTTACGCCATTTATCGGATATTGTGGTCCATACATAACCTCCATGTTTGTACCTTATATTAAATAAAAACATTCGTACTTTTCATATAAATAATGCGTTTTATTAATAAATTCGTTTATTAATAAAATTTAATAAACACCCCTTTATTTTTAAGCAACAGTCTTAATCGATACTACGAAACGAGGAGAGACTAACCGACAACTCCCCGATGCTTCGACATCATTTGCCTCATGGGCAAACGAATTTGTGCGACTTTTTTAGCCAGATGACGATACCACGTGATTCGTTTCCTGAAATACCAACATCGTTAGACTCCGTCAAAATAACAATACTGAGTTACCCTCCAACTTTCATATGGTCTCGTGAGCGTTTACTTTTATTGTTGCTCGCATACACGATGCCTGTGTACACTCGATTTTTCTTATCGCCTTCTTTCCTATTTATACACATGTAACTTATTACTTTCGCTTTCGCGTCTTTTTCGCACGTAGACATACACAGTATGGACACACATTTAATTGAAAGTTTTGATTAGGCGCGGATAGTTAACGCCGAACAATAATAATAGTAATAATAGCTGCAGTAATTATGAGAACAACAATAATAGTAATAATAACAATAATATTGATGATAATAGGAACAACAGCAGTAATAACTATGGTACATGCGTAGTTAATTTAGGTTAATTCAGATTTAGTAAGCAATCTGCTGACGTTTACCAATATAATGATAATAATAACCGCAACAACAACAACAACAACAACAATAATAATAATAATACAAAGAAACGCGTATAGAAAAAACATTAAAAATTCATCACAGCCAATCATAGTATATGTATATATGTATATATATGTATGTGGTATAGAGAAGACAATTTGTATACTTTGTATTTTTTGGCATTTTGATTTCTCACTGTGGCCGTATGCACTGAGGAAGCATTTCAAACGTGACCGCGGTTCCCGCGTTAAATCGCATGATTGTGACTCAACGACCTTGTATTTTTTTTTTTCACAACAAACGAGAAATCATATCTCCGTGAAGTCCATACACAAACACACGGAAACAAAAACGCAGCAGATGAAAATAGAGTTTGCAAAAAAAAGTTGCCCAATGGGCGCTTGGATACAATGCTTGAAGTTTTTGATTGTTCATAACAGTTGGATTATGCGACTTTGTACGGGTTAAAGGGTATTTTACAAAGTATTATTGTTTCTTGGCGACCTTGTTATGTGGGTTTCGATTCGCATCGCTTTACGGTAAAAAAAACTTGTAAATATATTTTCGACGAACGCAAAAAACACAATTGTTTCTTTTTAATTAAGATACTCGGCGTAAACATGTCTGGTGGTGTAATAAAAATGCGAGGTCTATGCATGTCCGAACATACCGAAGAATTGTTCATGCATATATATATATATATATATTTCTAACGGCGTGTCAGAGGAAAATTCATCTCTTACATCTTCAAACAATATTAATGGGTATAAGAAGAATTCAGAGCAAATCCGGGTGTGGCATTTTAAAAAATCAGGTTTTTATTACTTCCACAAAGTTTGACTTTCACAAAGTTCATAATTATTCAGAAAAAGAAAATAAGTTCATGAATAATAATGCCGGAAATAAGCCTTGCAAATGTAAAGTTTTGTGGCCCCGGAGAAACGCATCTCTATTGGTGTGACGTCACGATGTGCGCCCGTTCAGGCGCGTTCGGTACTCTGTGACTAGCAGTGCCTAACAGTGTTCTACTGTCTTTCGGATAAAACGAAAAAAGCAGTGGAATCGAAATAGCAAATATATTACAGGAAAATTTTGTGAAAGCCCGATTCTCGAAATTGACCAAAAATCGACTTTTACGCGATTTTTGTATTGATGAGAAACAGCGATTATCTTGATGCCGAAGGAATTCGGAACGCCAAGCTCAGCATGTAAGTATAAGGTGTCTCGAAATGACTTGACATTTTTATTTATCAATAAAACCTACTATTTATTTGAAAAGTCCGAATATTTTCGTATAAAGTACAAACATGGAGGTTATGTATGGAACACAGTATCCGATAAATGGCCGCCTTGTCCCTGTTTGCAAACGTTCACTCTTTTAACGAAAGTGTGGCAGGTTGCGCCATCTAGTTGAAAGAATGTCTTCCAAGTCTATGCCGTTTATGGCATTTATCGAATATTCTGTTCCACACATAACCTCCATGTTTGTACCTTACATTAAAATAAAAATATTCGTGCTTTTCAAATAAATAATACGTTTTATTAATAAATAAAAATGTCAGATCATTTTGGGACACTCTTCATATGAAATAATTCAAATAAACTCTTCGTATGAAATATGAAATGAAAACACTTCATATGAAATATGAAATGAAAACACTCTTCATATGAAATATAAAATGAAGACACTCTTCATATGAAATAATTCAAATAAATTCAAATAAACATTCAAATTTTAAATCGAAATAAATCAATCAAGTCAATCTGCGATTGAATTTATCGTTTGATAGGTAATCGCGGAAAAGCTGTGGTGAACAAGCCATCGGTTACGTTCGTTTGCAGCGAGATAGCGAACTACAGCAAAGGATATAATGTGACACTGCAAAGTAACGAAAATCGAAAAAATTCTTTTTCGTTATTTCGCACGCAATAAATACTTTATCCGGTGCACTTTTCGTTGTATCTTTGCACAACGGCACAAATCAATAACGATAATTCAGTCTTATTTACGATATTTTATTTCGCAAAAAAAAATCGAAAACTTTTCCCGTACACGACCGCTTAGCGTAGGTATACGTTCGAAGTGAGGTTCTCCACGCGCATTGTGACGTCACGTAGTGGCTTGGGTGCGCTCGGGTGTTTCCGGAACGTTCGACCGGCCCGAGTCCGCTCCAATTTCGCGAAGGGCCATAACATTGTGGATAATGAATGGAAAATATATATTTTTTTAATTCACTTGAGATTATCGTATACGATATATCGTATAGCTTAAAAAAATATTTATAAAATGATGATGCAACCGAATTTAAACTCCCCAACTAAAGTCAGAGTGGCAGCACCGGATAATCTTTTTTCTCGTTCGATCAACACAGGCAATTTGCTTTTTACATTCAAACTTGAATAACTGAATTAACAACGAATATTGCTCGAAGTCGGTTGAAGATTCTTTACAGTTGACTTTGACAGCTTTGGAAAGCTCTTATAAAAATGTTGAGATATTATTTTAATTACTCGATTATTATTTGAATTATTAGATTTAATTATAGATTCTTTTAAAACGAATCAAAATTATTTGAAAAATGACTGTAGTTTTTAACATAACATTTCTCTAATATAACATTTTGTGTATTAATGATGATAGCGAGATTTTTTGAAATAAAATTTTAGTTCGTTATTTCAGCCTAAACATAACCTGTATTAGATTTGAGCATTGTCAACTGGATTTGAGGCATATTGATTAGCTGTTAAGTTATTCAAGTGTGTAAACAGCGAATTTCCCGCGTTCATCAAAGGTGGAAAAACGATCTACCGCTCAAATTGTCTTTCATGCCTAGTAATATCATTCGAAAGAGTAAACGATGGATTTTATTTCCACGCACTCTAATGTATATATATAGAAATCAGTATCTATATGTCTAGATACAATTACGTAAGCTCCTGGAGGATGATGGTCATAATATAATCATATTCGTCTATATATATGGGACATTCCACGTTGAGCTTTCGAGCTACTCCCATTAAATTCGTAATTCTAAATATAATGAGATTTCAAAAATACAAAAAACACTTCTGGGGGGAACAAAAGTAACGCATTTTCTGTTTTTCTCTTGAAAACATTTTCGAAGACCTTCAGAGGCAATAGTTCGTTATCGTGCATGGGATTTTATGCAAAATCACTCAAAAAATCGCCAGTACAATAATATTCATTACAATCGAACATTCCGGCGTTGAGCGCGGATGCATCCTGTTGGATTCCGAATGTAGCATTTATTTTTCTTACCTTTCTAACGTATGCAAAAATAAATCGATCTCGAAGTTTTCGTTTTGTTGTGCCAGGTCTCAACGAGAAAAGTAATAAAATGATCCATAAATAATTCGAGGGATTCCAATTAAACGAAAAAAAAGTCTTAGGTGTATCCTACATGCGCGTTCGGAATTGGTAAAAAGTATATATGAGGCGATCCATGTTACTTCACCCAGTAAAAAAAAAATTCCACAAATAATCTTGAAAAATCGAGTTACTTTATTGAAAAATATTCACCGAGTGTCGAAATTGAAGAAAAAAAATTCTGACGTTTTTTCTCGTTGATTACCATTTTTCAACATTTTTCCATTCAAATGGCTGTATCTATGGCAGGATTTGACGTATTTACATTCGTAAAAAACGAAAATGTGCGTATTTTTATGGCCTTCCAGAAAAAAATTAATTTAGATTTTATTGAGCAAGTCGAACGTCCGTTTCAGGGCAAAATCTGCAATTTTTTTTTTCTCAAGGAAAGACACTCGTTAATTTATTTTTTTTAATTTCCCCGAATTGTGAATACGAAAAACGGATTATTGGTATTTTTTATATTATGGGATTCGTAAACACCGTGAAGTAACAGTTATTTTTATTTTATTTTATTTTTTCATTAAATATTAAATATTTTTTGGAATACATATATGTATTTCAAAAACCTGGTAAACATGCAGCGAGTGCTCCACACTCTTCAATCGAATATTTATTAAACATTTTTTTTTTCAAATACTTGTTGCTTCACCGTGTTTGAAATCCCACAATATAAAAAATACCAAAGGATCCGTTTTTCGTATTCACAATTCGGGGAAATTAAAAAAAATAAAATAACGAGTGTCTTTCCTTGAGAAAAAAAAATATTTTTGCATATTTTGCCCCGAAACGGACGTTCGGCTTGCCGAATAAAATCGTAATTAATTTTTTTCTAGAAGGCCATAAAAAGACGCACATTTTCGTTTTTTACGAATGTAAATACGTCAAATCCTGCCAAAAATACAGCCATTTAAATGGAAAAATGTTAAAAAATGGTCATCAACGAGAAAAAACGTCAGAAATTTTTTAAAAAATTTCGACACTCAGTGAATATTTTTCAATAAAGTAACTCGATTTATCAAAATTATTTATGGAATTTTTTTTCTACTGGCTAAGTGACATGGATCGCCTCACACATATATATATATATATATATATATATATTATATATTATATATTTGTATATGTATGTAGTAGCTTTTTCTCACTCTGTCTCGTAACAATATTTCGAACAATTACATGGTACAGGACTTTGTTATTTTTCGTACACTTTCAAAATAGAACGATTTTTCGGGATCTCTCAACTTTTTTGGGTTGTCCGTAAGCTGGCCAACCGTTTCTCAAATCTCGTACAGATCGCCCAAAAATCTTCATTTCATAAAGGAGACTAATTTCGTTTTTCCCCAAACGCAAATACACTGATTCATCGCTAACAATGTTGACTTTCATTGAGTTTTTTTGTTCCTTTTTTTAGTTGCGGAATTTATTACTCGTGCGAACTTGAGGCTTGGAATATCATAGGGGCTTAAGGCCAAGTACATTCGGCTTGGAATGCTCCGAATGGTAAATGCTGAAGTTCGGATCATTGGAATGCAATACACTTTTTTTTCTCATCAAAAATCAGTCAAACGTTTTTCCAGGATCAGAGATTCGGTACTTAAGAAGGTACGATCATTACTACGAATCCAACTTTCGGATTTGAAATTTTTATATGAATTTGCCGAATACTTTTTCCGCCTATTGCCAAAATTTGAGATTTTATGACCGTTTAGTTTTTTCGCGATAAAACTGCAAGAAATTTAAAAAAATTTGATAGGTCATTATGTAAAACATTTGAAAAGTTGTGTAAAAATTTCACCTTGATTAGAAAGCTGGTTACTGAAAAATTAGAATTCACAAATTACACGCAGCCTGATGGAAACTGAAGTAACTTTGCAATTATTCTTTTTTTTTGTTATAAAAAATGATGCCAAAAATACAAAAAAAATCACACTTGAGAAATAAAAATAGGAGAATATAGCGGCAACGTTGCATAGACCAAAAGTAGCGGGAAATTTAAATACTCATTTTCCATCCCGGACGACGTCGTTTCTTGCGCCATAAAGCCACTTTTGTTTTTGATATATTTGAAACAAAAAAACCATCATTCATAAATATTTCTCCTATTGCTTGATAAACAAGTAGCAAAGTTTGCTATTTGCCGATATAAATGCAAAGTTACTTCAGTTTCCATAAGGCTGCGTGCAATTTGTGGATTCTAATTTCTCAGTAGCCAGCTTCCTAATCGTCGTGAAATTTTTGCACGACCTTTCAAATGTTTTACATAATGGCCTATCAATTTTTTTTAATTTTACCACCATTTTCAATTTTGGACACAACATCCTTAAAATATACCGCCAGTAGAGGATGCGCTTGCAAGGAACATCCCTCAGGTGACACCCTTCGATTTTGTTGAAATTCGGATATGTTATAAAGCACCGAAAAGTAAGCGATACGTATTTTTTCTTATCGGCGGAAAAACGGTTTTAAGGGGTGAAACCACCCCTCGAGGAAAGGCATCTCTAGGGGCAATATAGCAGTTTCACACACACAAGGAGTCCACCGATTTTAATGAAACAAAAACGAAAATTCTTCCAATCCAAAGCAATAAAAAATCCACTATAGTGTCATTGCAAAAAAAAAACAAATTAAGGGGTGAACCACCCCTATATTTGCTTTTTTCCACTCCACACGGCGAAATATTGCATGGAAACCAACGAAATGGGGTTTATTTTTCCCCTCTTTAAAATAAACCCCATTTTGTTGATTTCCATGCAATATTCCGCTATGTGGAATGAAGAAAAAGCAAATATAGGGGTGGTTCCCTCCTCAATTTTTTTTTGCAATGTCACCATAGTGGATTTTACATTGCTTCGGATTAGAAGAATTTTCGTTTTTGTTTCATGAAAAATCGGTGGACTCCTTGTGTGTGAAACTGCTATATTACCCTTAGAGATGCTTTTTTCCGAGAGCTGGTTTCACCCTTTAAGGGGTTGCCCCCACTTGCGATTTTGAAAAAATCGATTTTTTTATTGCATTTTTTCGAAGTATAAGTATCTGAGAATATGTCCTGAAAATTTCAAGTCGATCCGAACAAAATTGACTGAGATATGAGCGTTGAAAGAGAAGAATCCGTGAATTGAAGAACTGAAATTGAAACTTTAAACGCGTTTTTCTCAAAATGGCATTTCTGAAGTCGGTGACCAAGATTACTCGAACACTAATGAACCGATCTTCTTGAAATTTTGCAGGCTTATTTAATACATAAAAATGTAGTCTTTAATCGTTCGATTTTTTGTTTCGAAAAAAATGGCCGTTTTATAGCCAAAAAACGGCCGTTCTTTTTCGTTAAAATCGAACCGTTAACTTTGACTGTCCGCCATTTTGTGAAAAATGAATATTTTTTAAAAACCTTCGATTAAAGACTAGTTTATACTTATATTTGATTAAATCCATCCGCATTTTTTTTTCAGATGATCCACTTCGCCGCAATGTTGGTCACCGCAAACCGTGTATATAAAAACATTATTTCATTGACGGCCATTTGCCACTAAACAATGTAATATTTTTCAATAAAAAAATTACTGAAAGTTCTTCAAGATGTGTTCTTTAAGATGGTATATTGATCGATTAAAAAAGTTTCGTAGTTTTCTTTAAAAAAATTCATGAAAAAGGCTTTTTTTTGCGCTACAAGTGGGGGTAACGCGTTAAAACCGTTTTTCCGGCGATAAAAAAAAATACGTATCGCTTACTTTTCGGTGCTTTATAACGAATCGAAATTTCAACAAAATCGAAGGGTGTCACCCGAGGGATGTTCCTTGTCAGCCGTGCATCGGTCAGCGGCCCGACCACTGAGCGGGCCCACAGTTTCACCGAATTTCCGCCACCGAGCACAACTCAAACCCCGTGCAAATACAGCTGCCTCCAGCCTTGCGGCACGGCGTGCCTGCAGATTCTCAAGAGCGCAAATTCCGAGGAAGATCCGAACAAAAGTTCACTGATTTGTCGTTTTTGTTATCTGGCCATTTGTGATGCAGTCACACGCACATTTGCGCGCGAGTAGGTCGCGATTGGAGAATGCGCGTTTAGTCGTTGGCGACGAGTTTCCCGATCAGTTTGGAATGGGTGGTGTACGTAGTTTGGGTGCTGGTGTAATAGTGGCTGGTAGCGACGACGATGGGTGTGACCGTGGCAGGGCCCGTTGTCGTGAAGGTTGCCAGTGTCGTCGTACCGTTGCCAATGAGATTTTCGATGGGGCCGATAGTAGTCGCGGGACCAGTCGGTGATGTCGCGTTTCCCACGCAGTAGGACATTATTCTGCCGTGAACGCAAGACTCGGCGGTGTCGTTGTTGAATATGACGAGGAGGAGGCCGGACACGGCGGCGAGAAATCCGGCCACCATGAGACCAAGAGCCGGCAGTTTTCTCGTCGACCAGACACTGCCTTCCTCGAGTTTGAGATAGCAGAGAGCGGGCAGTATGTAGGCGAGCGGTACGGCCGCGAGTATGCCGTTTAGCTCGAGCACGACACCGAGGCAATCGGTCGACATCGATATGAGATAAGCGGTCGTTATTATCGCCATTGTTATCAAGAGGTGTCGTCGATCCGACTCGCCGATGTACACGTCGTGATTTTCTCCGCTACCCTCCGGTGTTCCTTTGATCGCTGTCATTATTACTTCCCTCGTGACGAAACACTCGATCGGAAAGGTCAGCAGTATCGTACCGCTGAACATTATCCTTGAGAAGTTCATCAGATCGTCGTCCCAGCAATAATTCTCCATCAGGTCACCCTGCACGTAAGCGGTGAAGGTGGCGTAACCGGCGACGCCGAAGGCCGCGGCAACGAGAAACGACGTCAGCAACGACCAGTGGGTTACCACGTCCCACTTCTCCTGGGTAACGCGCTCGATCGAGCCGTAGATCAGGAATGTGTTGTGATGGCACATAAATGCAAACGCCATTATTCCTACCGACGGTATTACACCCGGCAGATTGGCGAATCGCCAGCTGTCTTCGTGCTTCGGCCTGTTTAGTGGACGCGCACGAGTCAGTACCGATGACGAGATTCGCAAAGGACGTGCATAAATTACGTAACGCAATATTTCACAATTTTCGCCCCCCCCCCCTCCTCCACGTAACAGAACCGTAACGCCTGGCCTGACCCCCCCCTATTTCGTTACGTAACGGATGCTTTGTCATCAATAATTGTGTTTTTTTTTTTTCAAAGAAATAACTAACCGTGAAAGGGTCGGGTTGATACTCATTTTACTCTGAGAGAAAAGTGCATAGTATTTACAAAAAACGCGCATGGTAAAAGAGAGTATAGTCGAATTCCTTATAGTTTATTGTCAACGCAATCATAATATGGTTAACGCAACTATAAGGGTAGAGTATAGGTATACATGCGACTTTGGTGGCGTGTTTGACTATCTAGTATTTCCGAAATTACTATACACTATTGTAAAAGGCTTTACAATATTGATATGGTTAATTCAGCTGAATCACAAAATTGTCCCACAAATACTAATGCTGCGCTGAGAGCAAAGTACATGGTATTTGTGAAAGACGCCCACGTCAAAAGAGAGGATAGTAAAATCTTGTATAGTTTATTGGCACCGTAATCATAATATCGTTAACACAACTATAAGCGAAAAATAAATCTAAACATGCAACTTTGGTGGCGTGCTCGACTATCTATTATCCCGGAAAAACTAACTATTGCAAAAATATTAACTGAATTATCTTTATTGATATTGTAAAATCTTTCACAGTAGTTAATAGTTATTTCAGGGATACTAGATAAAAAAAAAACACACTACCAAAACGGCATCATTAGATAGACGCTTATAGTTGTGTTAACCATATTATGAATGCGGTAGCAATAAGCTATATGAATTTTACTACGCCCACTTTTATCATGGGCGGTTTTTTATATTATAAATACTATGGACATTTTCTCAGCGCAAGTTTGTACTATTTATATGGTTGACATTAACACTTCTTGAGTATAAACTGTTACAAGATCTTACGAAAAGTGACTATACGAACAACATTTTGGTAATCTTATAGTGAAGACGTAGATCATTTGTCAAAAAAGTAGAGACAGCAGTGGCACGCTATGATCGATATAGATATATTAGCGCATTCATTTATGAGTTTTTGGAATCTGATATTTCGAAAACTATTGGGCCGCGACAAAAAACCATTTAACCAGTGACGTTTGTTATCAAAAAGGCAATCTGTGCAAAATTCCACCTATATCAGAGGTAACAGCTATTTGGAATTGCAGCTGGAATTACTTTTATCCGTTATGCCAAATCTACGATCGAAATAACATAAGTACCCGATAGCATAGTGGCAGCGTGCCTGAATTTAGATAGGTAGGTCGGTAGGTTCGAATCTCCATGTAGATGAAATATTTTCTTCGATAGGAATCATTTCAGGAGGTCAGGGAATAAGGAATCATGATAAACAATCATACAGGTAGTACCTGAATCAGGCAAATACAGGTAGTTCAATTGAAAACTTTTGAATTTACAAATATCATATACATTTAGTAGACATACCACTCAATATGGTAAAAACCACTATTTTTTGATAGTGTATGGAATCATCCATTTTATGAAAACCTACTATACTATATAGCATTGACAATCAACGTATGCTTGAAAGATTGTTGGTTGCGGTTAACATATGATCATAGTTAACACAACTGCTAAAATATCATAAGTAGCACTATATTTCGGCAGTAACCATGACTAGGAAATATTATCGTCCCCTCGGGGTAATATAAAATATGGTTGAAATATGGTTGAGGTTACTATACATTTCTCTCTGTCTATGAAGTATATGTTCATCTTGTTTTATACCAATTTTTATGAATTTTTTTAAATAACCCTGATTTTGCAACGAAAAAAATGATCTTGATATCTTTATGAGTTTATGATTATATTGATTTGATTGATTTGATGATTTGAAAATATCTGGTAAGTCTGCAGAATCAGGGCTGCAGCTCAAAACCGTTCCAAAATTTTTTCTGTCGTTTGTTATCATTAGAAAATGATATCCCATGTAATATTATGGTGGGGGAGGCCAAAATTTCCCATAAATTATGGGAAAATTGCTAAACCCATGGGATTTTGAAATTTGCTAAACGAGGGACAAAATACCGTGGAACGTGAAAAAAAACGCGAGGACAAAATAACGCATCTGCGGACATTTCACACTTATGGTGGGGTGGGAGCAGGAGGAATTAGTATTAAAAAAAAATACTTTGTTATCGCATCGGTAAGCGAAATAATACATCCGGCGCAATCCATTATTTTGGGAATACTGGCTTTACAACTATATTTACCTTCTCATAATGTTATTATGCGGTGTCTCTTTTCATTCCTTCTTATAATGCTAACTATCCGAGGTTTACATTTTTTCGTTTAGTCCAATCAATTCATAGTATATAGTGCGTGCGTCTGTATGTGTGTGTGTGTGACTGACGAAGGTTTATTTTCAAATACCCCACCCTCAACATAAATATGAAGTGTCTGCAAATACGTCATTATGTCCCCCGTGTTAGTAAATTTCAAAATCCCATAACTTATGGATTTTATGGAAAATTTCGACCTGCCCCGCCATAATATTACATAGGATATCGTTTTTTAGTGATAACAAACATTAATTCTGCAAATTTACCAAATATCTTTATGAAAGGTTATCTGTAAATAAAAAGTCAACAATTTATCGATATCTATACAAATGTAGCTATCGTTATGCGTAGCGGTTTTTTTTTATTTTGGTTTTTTTACAAAATGTCGACAGTTTGGACATTTTTTTCTATCTTCAAGACCCTTTTTTGTACTCAAGCAATCTTTAAAGATAGTAACGATCAAAATTTAGAAAATCGGCTACGTACAACCTTAGTCACTGCGATTACAAAAATGTTTGAAAAAATTGAAAATCGGTCGATAAGTTGTTGAGTATTCGCTGAGACAAGGTCGAAAAAAGTAGTTTTGACAAAATCGCGATGAAAGTTTTCGTTCCGTTTTTCTTGATGTTGAGTTGATGAAATTCAATAATATTGATACTTACGCATCAAAGTATCGAATCGCGGGCCATATGACGGTTTTTCATCTTCATTATATTCCTCAAAATAATAAGAGCTTGCACTTCATCTATTCTGAACGATGAGTTAAACATTTTCAAAACTTGAACATGCAGAAATTTTGCTATTTCTGGCAGGTCTAAAATCGTGACGTAACGCATACCTCGACCCCCCCTCCAATTGCGTTACGTAATTTGCGCACGCCCCCCCCTAGATTCTAGGAGAAGTAGGAGTCGACGCGCAATCAGTGCGCGGCTGCGTCGATCTCCCGGATCCGGCGGATATCTCGGCCTGATACTTGGATGGGTGACCGCTCAGACGCGCAACTCACTTGCGCGCCGACTGCCTTTCGGGACGACAGTTCGCCGGGTTTCCGGCGGTAAATGCAAGTGGGAGTGGGAATATTGGGGAAATATTTGTTCAAGCAGCCATGACATCACGCAATCGTTGGAAATTTTACTATCTTGATGGCTGACGTTTTGAGAACATTTTGGGCTGCGGATGATACGAGAATTGCGAAAATTGACCAAGTTATGGCAATTCGTTTTCTTAGACGTTTTTAAAAAAACTATCTTTTTAGGACCGGCTACGTTGTACAGCTCAAACTGGTGGTCCGATTGACTTGAAATTTCATACGAATAGGTCATAACCCCTTCGTTGGCATTGACGGAATAGTGCGTCAAATAATTCCGTGCCCTGTGTGGCATTGACGCAATAGTGCGTCAACCTTTATTTCCCTATTTAACTTGCTCTGATTTGAAATCGGAGCCTCACTCGGGGGTTTTTGGGCTCGCTGGATTCGAATTTGAAGTCAAAATTTGGAAATTCAACATGGCGGCGCCAATATGGCGGACAGAAATAAAAAACTTTACTCGATTTAGATGAAAATTCGTACTCCGGGATTTTTGAGGTCGCTTATTACGAATCTGAACTTTAAATTTGAAAATTCTAAATGGCGACGCGAGAATGGCGGACCGAATTTGAAAATTTTACTCGATTTAGATAAAAATTGGTACTCTGGGATTTTCAAGTTCGCTTATTACGAATCTGAAGACAAAATAAAAAAATGTTTAATGGCGGATCTAATATGGCGGACGAAAGTGCAAAAAACAGTTCGATTTGGATAAATCTTGGTACTCGGGCAGAGCACAAGTTTTCAGGATAAAAAAATTTTTCTGCCATTTTCGGCACTTTTTGTCGAATCCTCTTTGCCAACAAAGGGGTTAATAGATTTGCCCTGATCTAGGATTTTCCGGCTATTTTTTTGCGATTTTTAATAACAGTTTTTTCCATTCTTCTTTGTGAGGCGAATTCGATTTTAGACTTACATTAGAATAAAAAAACGCATTGCTACAATTTTCGCGAAAAAGTCAAACCGCTATGCTACGTTGTCACTACGATCTTTCGCATAGAGAATATTTTTTATTTTTTTCTTTCACGTAATTTGTATGGCATTGAGAATATTGCCCGCCGATCCGTGCAGAGGGAGCGGCGTTTCGCAAGAATTATCGCACTGGCCAGTATTTTCCATAAAAACAAATGAACCTTTTATGACTTATCATTTGAATTGGGTAGGCCGCTCAATTGTAAATCACTTTACACAGTCGTGGAGAAAAATCTAGAATTTGCTCTCGTTTCGGAGAGATTAAGGGGTTAAGCTACTGTGAAAATGAAAAAAAACAACTGGTTCGTCGCTTCAGACGACTCAAATTGAAGAGTAAGTTCCAACATATGGTGCAGAAATCGTGGATTGAAGCTAAAGTTATGATTACAACGATAGAACTGCGAGTGAAACTTCAAACGCGTTTTTCTCAAAACTATGTTTTTCAAAATGGTGTACACGATTTCTCGACATCTAATGAACGCATTGACTTCAAATTTGGTGCAATTAATCACTGTAAATGTTAGCTTTTTTGAAGGAAAACTGTTTTTTTTTCGTTTTTGATCAACCAGGTGATCAAAATGAAGAACAGCGTTGAGCCCTTCACGTTCGAAGGTCCCCCACGAGATCGTTTATGATTTATTTTTAATTAGTAACATTTCGTACATACCTTTGTTAACGTACGTACAAATAAATGTCGAAACAATTTTTCGATCATCTTACTTATTCCTACAAAATTAATTTTTCTCAACAACCACGATTTTCGAGTCGTCACAGCAGCCAAACCCCTTAACGGTATCGTTATTCTTCAAGGCTGTCATCCCACGTGACAGGTCCGAAAACTCGCGAAAAATGTTTTGCCAAATTGCAAAAAATGTGTGCGCGTTATATGGACCGGCATAGCAGACCAATGGGATGACCCCTTAAGGATTTTGAGTCCGTATGAAACATGTTAATGGTAATTGTTCAATAAATAGCTTCTTAATCGTCATGAAATTTTTACACGACCTCCTGAATACTTCATGTAAAAACATACCAAATTTTCAGAATTCCATCATCATTACTTTAACCTCCTTAAGGGTTGAAATAAAAAATGATAAGAAAATTCTGAAAATTTGGTATGTTTTTGTATGAAGTATTTAAGAGGTCGTGTTAAAATTTCACGACGATTAGGAAGCTCGTTATTAAAAAATTAACATTTTGTTAAGAACAATTATTAAAAGAAATTTAAAAAAATGTATCAATAAACTTCGTTTTGTTTCCGTTGCTTTCAGTATATTGTAGATATTATAAAATTGAGAGGTCAAAAAAAAAACTTATTGCAAAGTTACATCAGTTTCCATAAAACAACATTTAATTTGTGAATGTTAATTGTTCAATAACGAGCTTCCTAATTGTCGTGAAATTTTTACACGACCTCTGAAATACTTCATACAAAAACATACCAAATTTTCAGAATTTTATCATCATTTGCGATTTGGGACTCAACATCCTTAATATTGTGTGCGACTCCATAGGCAGGTCATCGGAAAAACGTTTACTCACACTATGGAGGACATGCTGCCCATCCTGATGAATATAGCGATAAGTATAAAGGCGACGCAGACCAACGACAGAAAGGATATTTTGGCGAGACGCGCAACGTTCCTGTAGAGACAGAGGGGTATAGTGATGCACAGTGTCGCCACAAGTATGACGAACTGCCGTTGGGCAAATATGTTGTCCTCATCCATCCCGGTCAGCCTGATAATTACTTTCGTCACGGTGTCACCGACCACCACGTTGTACGATACCATAGCTGCGATATGAAAATTCATCGTGACCATGTGTACCCACGCGCGTTATTCTTGTTCGCTTCCTATATACCGTGCCGTAACATTATAAACGAACGACGGTTGTACAAGGGCAAAAAAATCAATTTCATATTGAAAATGGTCCTATAGATGATTGGGGGCGGTTCTTGACTCTGCGAAAATTCGTTTGGCGGGTTAACAAAGTGTGCAATCGACGCACCTCGGCAGATACGATTTTTTCAAATTTCACCCCCCCCCCCCCCCCCCCCAAGGGTGGCTTCCGGAACTCGAAAATCATACAAATTGTTCCCAGGCTTCTTTTTCGAGCTCCTCAATGCGAATATCGGAAAACAAAGTGTGCAATCGACGCACCTCGGCAGATACGATTTTTCAAATTTCACCCCCCCCCCCCCCCCCCAAGGGTGGCTTCCGGAACTCGAAAATCATACAAATTGTTCCCAGGCTTCTTTTCAGAGGTCCTCAATGCAAATATCGAAAAACAAAGTGTGCAATCGACGCACCTCGGCAGATACGATGTTTTTCAAATTTCACCCCTCCCTAAGGGTGAGTTCCGGGAGACGTACATAGCGGATACATGTTTTTTTCTTCATTAACACCTAAATAAACTAGTTGATCATCAACAAAACAAGAAGTGAAAAAAAAAAATTTCGTTGCGTCTGCAACGATTCAAACTTCAGTATCATGTCTCCACATCTACGAGGGTGAATCGAAAAGTTCTTGCAATCACTATAAAAGGATAAGAAAATGAACACAAAAATATTTTTCTACATTATCTCCATCTACTTCTATAGATTTAGAATACCGTTTTTCCAACTTTCTTGATCCTTCCTAAAAAAACATTTTCAGATAAACAGATACGCTCCTTTAATTTTAGGAATAAGTGGAAATCACTGGGGGCTAAGTCCTGAGAATATAATGGGTAGTCAAGGATTTCAAAGCCAGCAGCTGTTTTTCAGGCACAGGTATTTCATCGCTGCATGTAACTCATTGTTCTCCATACTTGATTATTTTTAACAACAGTTTGCACATAATAAATGATAACTCAAAAATAATACGATAAAATCGACTGAAACGTTGCATAAATATTGTGTGATTGACACTCTTTAAAATAAATATCAAATTACCCCCAAAAATATTATATCGATATGCGCTTTTAAGAAGTGTTTGATTCAGCCTCGTATTTTTCGCGACCTAGGTTGTCACAGGTGGTCCGTTGGAGCGACGATTTTGTTTCGTTTATAAGTAAAAACACACATGCATATCGACAGCTCCAATCGAAACCGCTATCAAAAATTGTGGCAATTGTGACGAGACGTAAAAACATTTCGCAAAATTCTGCATGAAATGCGGAGCTGAATTTTGTCGGAAAGAAAAAAGAAATAAAGTTAAGCCGTTATCGTAAGGCTTCTTTAAAAAAAAAACGTTCGAAGTTCGGTGCGATTCGGTTGGAAACGTTATTTTTTTAAATAATTTGACATAACGCTCTCGACTTTTCGGTTTGTATGCATCGTTGGCTAATGCACCGGTCCCCAGGGCCACGGACCGGTTTAATGTCAGAAAATATTTTCACGGACCGGCCTTTAAAAAGTTGCGAATAAATACACAAAATAAAATGGTACGAACGGTATGAAAAATGTGGTATTTTTTAAAATATAATAATAAAGGCGAATCCACTGTGTACTCGTAAGCAAAGTGAATCAAATAAAAATCGTTTCGTGTATGGGCAAGAATCAAATTTTATTTTCGCATAATTTTTCAACCATTTCAGACATTCGCTTAATATTTTCGGATTAAAATAAAATATCGATATTTCAACGAATCGTGGACTAGAAAATCAATATCGGATATAGTGAAGACAATAAAATAATATATTTACCCAATAGAAATTTTATCTGAATCAAACGAGCGAAATTCATTTTTTCTCGTGTACTCGAACAAACAATATTCATGTTATGAATTGAAACGCTTTTTTAGTTCGCTGCAGAAAATGCATTCAAACCGCTGGGCTAATGCATTGATGGCTCTTTACGCCACCTCGATGGGGACTCGCCTAAAGTTTTTTCCACCGCACAGTTACTAGTGCCTTAAGGGGAGGGTAGGGGTTCGCACTTTTGAAAAATCGATTTTTTTTGTCTTTTCTCATAGTTAAACAAAAGTGTTTTTTTTTCACGCTGAAACCCCTACCCTCCCCTTAACGAAATACATTTCCATTCCGAATCGTCTCACATACGATCCTGATTATTTCAACGCAGCAGTGCTATCTTAGGAACGAGTATAGTAAAGCGAGTTTTTTTCATGCCATAAAAGCCGCTCGTCTATCATCGCTGCGTTCTTTCACAATCATTTTTTACTCGCCTATGAAGGGGTAGACGAATTGCAGGGCGGTGAGGATGTAAAATCCGGGACGCCCGAAACTGGCTCGCATGAGGCCCTGGTAGCTCATTTCACCGCAGAGGTGGCCGCTCCGTACCATCAGTATGAGAGAATAATCGGTGAGTATGGCTATCAATATGAGTAGCACGATGCCGAGACCGAATCCCGATTGATGGAGTGCATACGGTATACCGATAACGCCGCTACCGATTATCGAATTGATAAAATTGAAGCTCGCCAATGGTAGACTTGTAAATTTTCCCGATTCGCTCTCGTCCTCCTAAAATGTCATCCCTGATGCTATTATTGCTGTAACTTCCGATATTACCCGTCCTAGTTCTGGGACACCCTCAAACCCGTCACTGTTTGTGGCACTTCTTTTAGTTGTTACTACCAGAACATTTGCACTACAACTGCTCAAGTTTCATAACAATCTACACTAGTAGCATTACTGGCAATGATTCACTAGTACATTTAAACTACTTTTTATTCACTAGTGCACAATGTTTTCTATTCTCTAGTACTCGAGTGATACTTAATACTCACCAGTAATACTTTCGACTGGCGTTGAAGTTTGCATCGTTGCAATTCAATGGCTGTTGCTTATTTTTTGCAACTTCATTTTTATTATAGTTCAAATCCGTTTTTCATTAATCGGGACCGTAGATCTTTATTAAAGATAGGCAAAATCGTTTGAGTGAATTTCGCACCCCAAGTTTGCGAAAGAAAGGTTACCTTTCGTTGCATTCCAACGATGCAAACTTCAACATCGTATACTTTCGATTCACCATAACACTAGTGATGCGATCTATTCAAAAGTATACTGGTGATACTTTCTATTCGCTAGCATACTAATGATACTTTCCATTCACCAGTTCACCAGTACACCAATAATACTTTCTATTCCCTAGTACACGAGTTATACTTTCCATTCGCGATTGAACTAGTAATACTTGCTACCATGCTGACTAGCGATATGCAATTATAATACTAGCGAGAATTCACTAGTCCTCCCGAACAGTAGTGATAATAATGATGGAAGACTAGTAGGAATAGTGATGAGAGATAGCAATACCAGTAATAATTCAGAAGCAATGCTATCACTATTACTATAACAATACTACTATAGCTACTATTCTTACTGACACTACTATAACTACTATTCTTACTGATACTACTATAACTACTATTATTACTGATACTACTATAACTACTATTATTACTGATACTACTTCAACTACTACTGCTGGAATAACTATTACGAGCTGCTGCCATAGTGCCATTATGATCCCACTGCTTGCACTACTGTGGAACCATCGTTCCAACTACTATGATTATTGTTTTTGCGACCCCTACGGATACGCCCACTATGACACTACTACTGCAATACCACTACAACTGTTATTTCTACGGTACTGTCGCCACAGCCATTTTTAATCTTACTACTATTACTACTACTTACTCTTTACTTCTATTAAACGCTGTTACTACTAATAATTACTATTGCTACTACTAACAACTGTTACTATTTACTATTTCTTACAACTTGCTAGTACTGACTACTATTTCATCCTACTACTATTACTACTTACTACTATTTCATTACTAGCACTATTATTATCGTCGTAATTGTCACTACTATTATACAATTATAACTATTTCTTACAACTTGCTAGTACTGACTACTATTTCATCCTGCTACTATTACTACCTACTACTATTGCATCTTACTACTATTACTACTTACTACTATTTCATTACTATCACTATTATTATCGTCGTAATTTTCACTACTATTATACAATTATAACTATTTCTTACAGCTTGCTAGTACTGACTACTATTTCATCCTACTACTATTACTACCTACTACTATTGTATCTTACTATTACTACGTACTACTATTTCATTACTATCACTATTATTATCATCGTAATTGTCACTACTATTATACAATTATAACTATTTCTTACAACTTGCTAGTACTAACTACAGGGTGCGCCAGAGAAACTTACTTATTTGAAAGGTCAATAAAAACAAAAGTACTTCAATTATTGTTTAAAATTTTTTTTTATTTGAGAATACAACATCCCAATTTTTTTTTCATGTAGTCTTGAAAATGACATCGGATAAATGGCGACCCCCATTGCGCATACACTGATGAAGTCGATTTTTGAAATTCGTATCCACTCTTTGCAGCATATCAATCGGTATGTTGGCAATGGCGTCGCGAATGTTGTTCTTGAGGTGTGCTATGGTCCGTGGTCGATCGACATAAACCAGAGATTTCAAATAACCCCATAAAAAGAAATCGCATGGAGTCAAATCTGGAGAGCGTGCCGGCCATTGGAGATCGCCTCTGAGAGAGATGAGGCGGTCGGGGAAATGTTGTCGCAACAAATTGACGAAGACCCACCAACAAATTGACTCCATGCGGTTTCTTTTTATGGGGTTATTTGAAATCTCTGGTTTATGTCGATCGACCACGGACCATAGCACACCTCAAGAACAACATTCGCGACGCCATTGCCAACATACCGATTGATATGCTGCAAAGAGTGGATACGAATTTCAAAAATCGACTTCATCAGTGTATGCGCAATGGGGGTCGCCATTTATCCGATGTCATTTTCAAGACCACATGAAAAAAAAATTGGGATATTGTATTCTCAAATTAAAAAAAATTTAAAACAATAATTGAAGTACTTTTGTTTTTATTGACCTTTCAAATAAGTAAGTTTCTCTAGCGCACCCTGTACTATATCATCCTACTACTATTACTACTTACTACTATTGCATCTTACCACTATTACTACTTACTACTATTTCATTACTGTCACTATTATTATCGTCGTAATTGTCACTACTATTATACAATTATAACTATTTCTTAAAACCTGCTAGTACTGACTACTATTTCATCCTACTACTATTACTACCTACTACTATTCCATCTTACTACTATTACTACTTACTACTATTGCATTACTATCACTATTATTATCATCGTAATTGTCACTACTATTATACAATTTTAACTATTTCTTACAACTTGCTAGTACTGAATACTATTTCATCCTACTACTATTACTACTTACTACTATTGCATCTTACCACTTTTACTATTTACTACTATTTCATTACTATCACTATTATTATCGTCGTAATGGTCACTACTATTATACAATTATAACACATCTACTGCAATACCACTATAACTATTATTTCTAGGGTACTGCCGTCACGGCCATTTTCAATCTTACCACTGTTACTACTACTTACTTTTTACTACTACTAACCGCTGTTATTACTAATATTTACTATAGCCACTACTAACAACTATTACTACTTACTATTTCTTACTACTTGCTAGTCCTAACTACTATTTCATCTCCCTGCTATTACTACTTACTACTATTTCGCTACTATCACTATTATTATCATCGTAATTGCCACTACTATTATACAATACTATACTACCACTATTATACGACCCCCACAGCCACTATTGGTGTTACTACTGCTCCGACTGGTTACAAATATTTTACGACATCCGCAGAAACATAACCTAACCGGAAACTGAGGCAAAAACCCGTCAACATGGTCACGCGAGAAGCGACGCTCTAGAAAATAAACTGTCCTCCATGTTGACGGAAATTTTTGCACAAACTTGTGCGGATGTTAAAGTTCGATGGCAATTTGGCGTAAAACGATATTGCGCAATGCCCGGTAAAAACACGCGGTACCAATCAATCGCAATATGGCGACGGTCTGCCGACGAATTGTCTGCGAGGCGGTCCGTTTTTCGTATGTTGTGTGTCGAAGGAAATCGAATAAAGAAAACATTTACAGCGAATGAAAAGTATAGCGGAACAGGTAGGATACTTTGGACAAAATTTAAAAATTTTGTACATTTTTGAGTTCTTTTCATTTCTTCGCAGTTCCAAGGTACGTCGAAATATAAAGATTCCCTTTCTTCAGTTTTACAGATGAAAAATGAATTTACTTCGCTAGGTCGAAAAATATACGATAGGATGGTTCAGTTGGGAAATAAAGCTTTGCGCCCCCATTGCGGTTGCTTCTTATCGCGCTACCATATGTCTGCGCTGCACTACTATACATCGCCGCTAAAACTACGAGCAGTGTAACAATACCACGTCCCTAGCACGTTTAACTGAAACTACTACTATATGCGGGCAATACGATCGTCGATGACTCATCGAGGAGTTGAAAATTTTTGAAGTAATGTACCGAGTCACCTGCTTACCCTGACGAGTTGTCTCATGTCATCGCAGGAATCATCCGTACCGAGGCTCCCACCCTGTCAATAAATTCGTTATTTTTTGTGCTCATCACACACCCACACACGAGGCGTAAGAAAAAAAAAGGTCGTGCGGCGCGCCGCAAAGATGCAACGGAAAGAACTCTGCGATAGCTATATATGCGTTGAAACGTGTTGTTTCGCGTATATCTATGTATATGCTTTGCTTAATACGATATCCTTGCGAAGGAGTATGCAGCGACACGGATACGGCATGTGACAAAGCGTATGTAAACACGTATGTTGCGACTTACGTCTTCATAATTTTTTCTCGCATCCAAGATATAGCTTTTCTCGTCGGCCGGCCGATCATTGATCATTTGGGCCATCGTTAGGTGCGTATAATGTTTTATTGAACGTTTTTTTAACAGCGGTATGTGGAAAGTGTACAGCAATATCTGCGTATGCAAGAGCAACGACGTTCGCACACGACTAATGTGCAAAAGGAGACGAAGGTCCGCGGCGAGCGCGCGATGAGGGAAGCCTTTATCGATTGCGGAACAAGGCGCCGTCGCTGCTGCTGGCAGCCTACATCGAGCTGCAGTGTGCACGCGCGTATCCAGCCATACGTGTGTTTGTGTATATATATATATATATATATATATATGCTAGGCGTTGCGTCGAGTACGCCTACGCGCCGCTAATCGACAATGATTTATTCGACCTTTTTACCGATGATTTATATACACTTGGGGCTCAGCAAATGGTGCGGGGAAGTCGGTATTTCTCAAAAGGAACTTTTTCAAGCATTATTCGCAGTGTGGTAAATGAGTAGAAGCAATATGTAAAGAGATACGACACGCGACGTTCGTGCTTGGCGCGTACCCGGTGATCGCAGCGCCGCGAATCGCGAACCTGCTGCCGCGAATGCTAGGAACGCGAAGACTAGGACAGGAGTCCAAACTCGGCATTTCGACTCGTTCCCAAAATTGCGAAGAGTAAGGGTGGCGCCGCAGTCTCTCGAGGATAATATGCTATATAGGTACATTTGGTGTGTATGTTAATCGGAATGCTTCGTCAGTGTATCTTTGGGATGCCGGATTGTTAGAATGAAATCGATTCATCGCATCGAATAGAATTGTAATTCAACAAATCGATTTCATAATATATTAGGACCAAAAGGATCACTTCAGTCAAAATCGAATTGTATTAACTAGCGAGAAAAAATAGAGAATAAAACGTAGATTGAAAAAGAATGAAAGAAATTTCAAATCAAAGGTACTTTTATGATTCAGGTATAAAAATAAGAAACACCACGTCAAGAATAAACATTTTTATTTATTAATATTTAACAAAAATAAATGCGTAAGTGAAAGTTCTTTTTATTATAAAGTATTGCTTCCTTTTTAATTTTTGGAGATTCAGAAGCAATACTTTAGTTTTTCAAAACAAAACAGTACATTTTGTTTACAAAAAATACACATTAAATGTAATCAACGGGGGTATTACGTTTTCTATACAGTAAGTGCTTATAAATGTAAGTACAGTCCTTTTTTTAATCCGTTAGTCATTACTTAATATAGACATTTTGTGATTGTTTTTGGTACTTGCACGGAGAGAATTAAAAAGTAATTTTTGTGGTGAATTTCACGGTAAAAATTACCGTGATATATTTCAATGTCGTGACAAGTGAGAAAAACATAATAATTCGTATGCGTCAAGTTTTTTTAACTCACGTTACAGAAAATTTCACATACGTAGTTCAAATTTTACTATACAAGAAGGGTAAAAATTGGAGACAGTAAAATTTAGCATGTATGTTCGAAAATTTACCTACTGTCGGTTAAAAATTACCAACCGCGCCGTACGTTATTTTTACGGTGCTGCACAGTAAAATTTACCTGCGTCAACCTCGGAAGAAAAATTCCCTATAAGGCTGGTAAAATTTAAATTCTTCGATTGAAGAAATCCTTAGTAAAATGTATTTTTTCTTAAAAAACTGGTGCTATAATAATCATAATAATAACCGAAATAACAATAACCATAATAATAATAATGAATATTATTTACTATTGAAAAATTGGTACAAATTAATGCTGTTTGTTTTTTGTTGGGAACATTTTTTTCTTCCATATAAATTGGTATACTCAACAAACGGATAAGGAGACAAAATTAATCATTAGAATTTATTTTTCGTTTAATACTAACATTTATTTATAATACATTTTGTACCATCGTAGGCTCGAGTGATGTGACTAATTTGCGCACATATTACTTCGTCATCATTTAACACGATCGCTACGTTTCACTTTCTCGCAACGAGACACTGCATGCGACTGAGGCTTCAGGCTAAACTGAACCGGCGATGTACGCAGTTTAGACGAAATTTTTTTGGGAAGTCCCATCGTGCCATAAAGAAATCGCGCTCCCCTACTTACCCCCACCACCATACCATTCTGAAGTGAAAGGAATGAAGGGGAATTTTTACAATGCGCGCACGATAATTTTTACCGAGAGCACAATACATTTTCCTATAACATTCATTAAATTTTATAATAAATCTTAAAATAACTTTTATAAAGACGATACTTTCTTATAGACATTTCTGAAAGGCATAAAATACTAAAATGCACAGTAAAATTTCGCTGATATTATATATTTTTCAAATTTAAGTTTTGCGTATTTTGTTACACATCGAAATTTACTAGAAAATCTGGTAAAATTTTCTATCTGAAGAAGAAAATTTATATTATTTTCGTGAAAATCTGTGTTCTACCCAACAATAATAAGCGAAGTTTCAGGGTTGTCATCTGGTTACCGTTACTGCACGGTAATTTTTAACATTTAATTCTCTCCGTATGGATCTTTCGTCTTAACATAAAAAACTTGTCATGACTTTTCTTATTCTGGATCATTAGAATAGCTTTAGTACTATGCAGGAAGTAAAATAAATGAAGTACGATTTACAAAACTAGTCAATGGGATTTATTCGTAATTATACATAATATCATGTGTTATAATAAAGCGTAAACGCAGTACTTTTTATTTTTCTTATACTGGGATATATCGCACATATATCGCATGGTTTTTTTTTATCGGAGTTGGGAATAGTGAGTCGGTTTTATAATAAAAATTTGGAATCGATCTTGCACTTGAAAGATCAATTTGGACTATTAATTAGTTCGAAAAACTCGATTTAAAAAATCGATTACTGGTCGGACAAGAATCGATTCTTGTAACAATCGATTCTCACATCGGCATCCCTAGTGTGTCTTCTACTCTATTGATCGGTTACTTCTCATCGGAGCGACCCTAGCGGTAAAATCGCGTACCTTTCTCATTCGCATTTCCGCGGAAGCTTTTTTGCCGCTTTCCCTATGAAGTTTCACTGACAGATAAACACGTTGGCAGTGACTGTACATGACAGGGTGGGGGTGCTTCAGCAAGTCCATCTCAAAACTGGCGACCAACTTTCAATGTTGGTTCGCGCGTTCCGGTATTCGTATGTTCCGTGGCGTTCAGCAGCAACGACACAACGGAGATAAAATGCGTGCTCGTTTCGTCGCGTTTGAATCGTTCCGGGAGTCTTGAGTCGTGTCGTCACTCGACGACGGATGCGATCTCGATCAATCGCGATGACCCACAACGGCAATAATACGAGGGACAATCAACAGCAGTCGGGCGAAGACACGAGATTGAGCGACCTCATGACGGGATCGCTGTCATCCTCATCCTCGACACCAGCAACGGCGGGCCTCGGTCAGCTGGCGCAACAGTTCGTTGAGGAAATAGATTACGACGAGATCGAAACGGAAGAGGTATATATTCGCTTGCCTGGAGAGACTCATGGGTTTGTTTGGATTTCTTTTGAGTTTCTTGAGATCGTATCCGTCGTTATGCCACATCTGTCACTTTGTCCAGCACCGTTTCCTCGCCTCCTTTGGCTTCCTTCCTAATCGCCGTATCGCATTCCCATGGGCACACGGCAATTGCCAGATGAAGGCGGCCACGTTGTGCCGAGCTTTGGTCTAACGAGAGTAAAAATCTGTGCCGAGCAGGTAGTCGGAAAAGGTTCCTTCGGCGTCGTTTGGAAAGGAACATGGCGAGGACGTTACGTTGCCGTAAAACACATCGACACGGAGGGGGAGAGAAGAGCGTTCGCGGTGGAAGTTCGACAGTTGTCACGAGTGGCGCATCCTAACATCGTCAGATTGTACGGAGCTTGCACGAGAAATCCAGTCTGCCTGGTAATGGAGTATGCCGAAGGGGGATCTCTCTACAACGGTACAGTGAGAGAGCCGCCTCGAGCCGCCGTCGTCACAGAGCATGTCGAGTCTCTCCGAGTGCTAAATTCCTTATCTTGATCGTAGTTCTTCACTGCGAGCCGCAACCGAGGTACACGGTGATCCACGCAATGAGCTGGGCTCTCCAATGCGCTTGCGGCGTCGCTTATCTTCACAACATGAAACCCAAGCCGCTGATACACAGGTATCTTGGACCCAGGTAGCCTCGCGCTTGGGTAACAAGCGTCCATTGGACAGAGAATAATGTTAAAATATTGGCAGTGGCGCTGAGAAACTACGTTTGTGCCAAGTACCTGTGGGAGTTATTCATTTTTGCCATTAGACGGAAATTTTTGGCCGCGGTCCGTAGGCTCGCTTAGTTTGAGTGTGAAATTGTAATTCGGGAATTCAAAATGGCAGAGACGTAAGGCAGACCAACATGCATGACGTTATTGACTTGAGCAAAAGGCTGTATGCGGGAGTGTTGCGGTGGCGGACGATGACTTAAAAATTTCGACAGGTACTTTTTTACATCGCGCGGGATTGGCTACTTTGAATTTCTACCTGCTGAGTGAAAAGTCTCAATCAAAGTCCTGGAATACGCCCAAGTATTGAATTTATTTGAAATCGAGAAATTTTTTGCTTTTGCCAAATAAAACACAGTTTCTAATTACCCGAATGTCGTACGAAGTTTTTGTGCAGCAATCAACAAATTACGAGGTACCAGTTTTTCGGATAAGTTCGGATACGGACTAAGTTGGCTATGTTATATTTCTAAATTACGAGTTTTAATTTGCAATCAAAGTCTTTGAAGACGCCCAAGTATTAAGTTTCTCCCGAATCGCGAAATCTTTTGCATTTTTGAAATAAGACACGGGCAGTTTCTTATTTCCCGAATGTCGTACGAAGCTTATGTTCAGCGGCCTCAACAAATTACGAGATACAAATTCAAAGGGGTTTTCGGAATTTTTTAGCCACATTCGCTACGCTATTTTAAAAATCTGGACTCTGCGATCTCGAAAAATTACCGATTATTCATAGCTTTTTGTATTTTGGTCCTTCACAACGGATTCGCCATTTCGAATGAAAAGAATCGGATTCCGAATTCGGATTCAGTGACCCCGAAACCACCCAAATACCAAAGCACGATCTAATTACAATCGTGAATATTTTTTTGCGCGCACATATGCGTCTCTAACAATGTAAAAATGTTTAAAGAGTGCGCGCATTTTTCAGAGACCTCAAACCGCCCAATTTGTTGCTCGTATTCGGTGGTCGAGTGTTGAAGATATGCGACTTCGGTACGGCGTGCGATCTCAATACATACATGACGAACAACAAGGGCTCCGCCGCCTGGATGGCACCGGAAGTATTCGAGGGTTCGCGCTACACCGAGAAGTGCGACGTGTTCAGCTGGGGCGTTATACTCTGGGAAGTGCTCTCGCGACGGAAGCCCTTCGACGATATTGGTGGCTCGGCGTATCGAATAATGTGGGCCGTTCATATCGGCCAGAGACCGCCCTTACTGGAAGGGTGTCCGAGACCGATCGAGCAGCTTATCGTGCAGTACGTGTGTTCGTATTCCGTGAATAAATTTCTTTATATTGCTCGGTCGCATCACTCGTTCGCTTTGCAATTGTAGATGCTGGCGTAAAGTTCCCGAGGAGAGACCATCCATGAACGAGGTGGTGCGGATCATGACGCATCTCTCGGAATTCTTTCTCGGACCTACGGAACCCCTCGAATATGCGTCCTCCACCACCGACAGTACGTGTTCATCCAATTGGTTGTTTCTTCTTATTTCCGTATATATTCCGTGTATTTCCGACCCGACGTTTAATCGGCATTCGCGTCTTTGCGCAGGCAACGATAGCCACGAGGTCACCGAGGAGGAACACGATGAGGCCGCTTGTTGGATGCCCAAATTCGAGACGACCGTTCTTACTGTACCTCTACCGATAATGGACAGCGGCAATAATCGGTTGCAGCCGTTACACGTACACTGTGATCCTGTTGGTACAATTTATCGCATTCCATTCGCATCAGTGCTGACGTCCTATTTTTTTTATCCTTCGTTATTATTCTCAAAGGCGAATCCAAGTCCGATTTTGATGGTCTTTAGGCAGGCTGGTGTTTTTTTCTTCGTTCCGATCGCTGGTTTTATGAGTCGCGTCTATGGCCTCTAAAACATGTCTCAAGGTCATCCAAATCAGGTGTAGACCCGTCTTTGTACATAACTTCCTTCCGACTTGGCTAGAAATGCATAGAAATGCACAGCCAGGGGGGGTATACAACTTTTAAAACAACGTTAATTCTGAAACGGAAAGGAAGGGTTGAGCAATGGAATTTTTTGCTTTGGGAGGGTATAATTATTTTTAATGAGCAATTGGCAAACGAATATACAGTTGGACCCCCCAATAAGAACGCCCGCAATAAAAACGCTTCTCTTTTTTCTCGCTCGAGCATGCATAAGCTTTACACACGCTAAAAAAAGATTCTCTTTGCTCTGTATACGAAATGCGCACTCGCGGCTCGTCTGTGTGCGAGGTCGTGTGATTTTTTCTGACAAATTGTCGTATTGCAGGATGCCTGGGAACCGACGCAATCAGAGTCTTCCTGGGGGATTCGAAGTACGGAGGATTTGGACGGTGTGCTTCCAAAGAACCACAGTACGCTCAAAAACCCTCAGCGTGAGTGCTCAGCTGTTCAATTCCTTTTATTCGTCGAATGCGGCCGTTGGAAAATTCGCTTGACAATTGAACTTGAGGCCCTTTTAATTTTACACTAGACAGCGAATTGGATAACGTGTATCACCTGTTGGACGTCGAATTGCGACCTCTGACACCTGATCACACATCGCAACTCTCGCAAGACATATTCCAGCAACACAAACAACTCGCTCAAGAGTATCTCAAGGTCCAGACGGAAATTGCTTTACTTGGACAACACAAGACTGAAACGTTGAAAAGCCTGAGCACCGACGCTCTCAAACAACTAGAGCTCAAGAAACTCCAGGACGAGAAGGTTAGTTGAGATTTTCGGGACGTCAACCACCTTCCATTTGCTACAGCTGCGCTGCACTTATTTCCGGCAGGAATCACTCGTGAAACTTTATCGCAATCTCAAACGCCAATTGGAGATAATGAGGGCACGGTCGGCGGCTATACGGGATCCAACATCGGGCAATCAAACCGTCCCCAATGACGATGGTTGGGTTCTCGTTCCGCGTCAAGAGTTATCCAGATTATCGTGATGTATCATAATAAACAAACCAATCGATTCAGTGGTTTGCTTTTTCTTGTTCCTTTGAACCGTTGCGCCGCTTTAGGATGACAAAGATTTGTGTATGGAGGTACATTTTGTCTTCGCGAAGGGGACCATTTTCGTCCGCGTACCATTTTGCGTGTGTGAGAAAACGACTAAGCTAAGTGTCGTATTAAGAAAACTCATTCAATGAATTAAGGGGTTGGGATACTGTGACGGCTCAAAAAACTATATAATTTTCAGATGTCGTTTGTAGTAAAACAAACATCTCATCATTTTGCTGTTTTGCACTGTATTTAAGGGGTAGCCCTTCGAAGATTGCCGAAAAATCGATTTTTCTGGCTTAAAAGATAATTTAGGGTCTCTAATGCAAGAAACAACGGGTTATAAGTCGGAAGAATACTAAAGCGGCCGTTTTCATAAGTTTTGTCATGGCTGCGCGCATCGATCCCGTTTGCAGTGCGACTGCTGAGTGATCACCAGCCTAAAGTCAAACACGTATCTAAGATAAATATACGTTTAGTTTTTAAAGTTCATCTATACATAATTTAAGTAAAATAATGTACGGCAATCTTTAATCAAATGAAAACTCCTTTTTCAAACTGCTGAGTGATCGGTAAATGATGCTGCGAAAGCTGCCGGACAATCTTTAAAATCGACCAGAAAAGACGAGGAAGAGAATAATGTTGATTTGGAAGACTAAATGTATGGTACTGGTATTGCAGATCAAAGGTAAACTGAAAAATTCTATTGCTAAATGTTAGTTTAGACTTTATACGCATTTTTCTCAAAACTATGCTTTTTTAGAAAACTGGCCAGAAAAGTAACTCACCCAAATATGCACCGATTCACTTGAAATTTCAAACGTATGTTCTCAGATGCATTTTCCATAGGACTGCGTACGGAATTTGCGATTCGCTATGAGGTTTTTTTCAATAAACAATTATTCATGTGATTTTTTTCTTGAAAATGAAAGTTTTTATCGAGATCTGCACTATTGTTTTTAAAAGAGGTATTTTATAATTACCGTATGCAGTTTCATAGCTTTTTGTAATTATTTTAGAGATTTTTTGTTTCGCGTTCTAGGTTGAAAACTACAAGAGAAATCTTTCCGGTCGCGGAACACTGCACGAGAGGTACTCTGCGGTTTTGGACTCTAACGCCGCCATTTTCAATTGAAAAAGTGCAACAAAATTTTTTATACTGTTAAAACTATGTATGCAGCTTTCCAATTCAATTTTTGGTAATTATGCAGTATGAGGATTTTTCCGAAAAACGACAGGAATTTTTTTTCCACCGTGAACTTATTTATTTTATTATAATGATTGATATTCCATCGAGGGAGGCTGACATTTTCCATTAATTCCATAAGTTATGGGATTTTGAAGTTCGCGGAAACACGTGATAAAATAGAGAATTTTCAAATATTTCAACGCTTATATTGGGGAGTATCAAGTATTATAGTACTACGTTGGTAACTCTTGTGGCTCTAATAAGGATCGATTGGAAATCTTGAAAAAGATTGATGTCGAAAAGTGTTGAAATTTCTATTCTTCCTTCATGGCTCTGATGACTTCGAAAATCATGTGAAATCGATTACTATGGTCTGAATATTAACGCTTGAAGGCAGATTCACGAAATCAAAACATATCTCATCGTTCCAAAATATATACATTGTCACCTTCATAATACACTATCTATAAGAAAACGCGTAGCTGTTTAGCGACAACAAACAAGAGGCGTCGAAATATTACCTGTTTCCGGAAACAGAACAGTTGTGGTCACCGAAATCAAAACTTCTACATTGTTACCTTCATAATGTACTATGTATAAGGAAACACTTAGCTGTTCGGCGAGGCGTCGAAATATTACCTGTTTCTGGAAATTTCAAAACCCCATAACATATGGAATTAATGGGAAATGTCAGCCTCCTCCGACGGAATATTACTTACTATAATGGAATAATCATAGCGAAAAAAAAATCCCCGTCGTTTTTCGGAAAAGTCCTCATGCTGCATAATTACCCAATTTTGTACTACTTTGATAGTACTCGTTTAAAAAACCCAAAAACTAGCCTTTTTTAAAAAGCAGGAGTGGCTTTACCCCTTAAGTTTACCAAACAAAGTGAAAAGAGGATAACAATAATTGAAAAGTTTGAATCTTTAGAGGTCTGAACGATGTACCGCATAACTCCTTTTCGGATTTGAAATAAAAATAAACAAGTTTGTTTTAAATGAAATTAACTTTTCGACCTAAGCGTCAATAGGTCTATTCTTTTGGAAATCTGGAAAATAACAGTCCAAAATGTTTTTAGTAAGTTTGAGGAAAGTTTATATTTTTACGAGAATTTTATTGTGAAAATTTGCCAAAAATGAAAAAATACCTCCGGTGCTGATGCTCAGGTATAAAAGTATAGTCGACAAGAATATGTTTTTTTTTTTCATTTTGGGTAATACAAAAACGAGCTATTGTGCACAGTTTGGGCCTCTGAAAAAAGGACCAGTTTTCAATCGATATAATCGTTTTTAACCGTTCATAATAAACTCACGGTATATACACTGCAAATAGCAAATTCATTGATGTTCATTTTTTTTTAAACAAACCGCATCTAGGAATTCGACGTTTTTTGGCCTCGGAATAACCAAAGCTTTTTAGTAACTAACAATGTACTGATTAAAAACTCAACTTGTCTTCGATTCATTTTGCATCATCAATCTTGATGACTCTGGCTTGGCATAAGTCTTTGAAAACAGTAGCAAAATGTAAGCCCTTCTAACGAGCAACGCTCAATTTACCAGTTACAATTGTTCTAGCCCCAAGTGTGAATGATAAATACAAGTATATCATTGAATTTTTTCTCTACATTCGATCGGTGTATACATACATGCATTTTTTTGCGAAAATCGCAAGAATACGAATTGGAGATAATATATCGAACGACGTGTATTAATCAAATAGTTTTATTCTTGATAAGCATCAATGGTATCGACTTTGGCAAAACTACGGCGTGATACGCTTCGGGTCACGCGGAAACATGGACACTTTCCTGATATTGTCGAGGCCCAGATAGAGCATTACAACGCGTTCGAGGCCGATACCACCTCCGGCATGTGGCGGACAACCATACCGGAAGGAGTCTATGTAGCTCTTGATTTTCTCGATATCTGAAAGCAAAAAGCGATTGCGAACGCGTTTCAATGATATTCTCGTCGAACGAGAGCTGAAGAGACGGGCGGCTCACCGATTCCGTGATGCTTCGCTCGTTCGGTGAGAAACTCCGGCTCGTGAATGCGCTGAGCTCCCGAAATAATTTCCTCGCCACGCATGAACATGTCGTACGAGTTGGAGAATTTCTTTCACGGGGCAAATAAAAGCGGACTCGTCAGTTATGTGCACAGCTCGAAAGCGGCAACTACGTTTGTGCGACAGGCCTTTTTCGACGGCAAAGGTCAATGCGCGCGAGTGTCGACAAAACGGACGAATTACAATTTAAGGGGTTAGGCTACTGTGAAAAAAAGACCTTCAGAAAGGCCAAAGAAGTCTCGGGCCGATATTATCTATTTTAAGAAAAAAAACTCTTCTTTTCAGATCAATCGGGTGACCAAAATCCTTTGAGATTTTTTAACACCTCTTTAATTATTAATATTGTTTTATGAAACTTAGTGCACACCTTTGTGTACATACAAATAAACGCCCAAACGATTTTTCAATCATCGTACTTATGTCTTCAAGATTAATTTTTTTAAATAACCCTGATTTTCGGATCGTCACAGCAGCCTAACCCCTTGATGTCCTTTTTTTGTTGCTAATGCTCCTTCGTATTTTCCTCCGAGCTTTCGCGACCCCACTCCGTTCACATATGCAACTTCACTATTTTCAGTTGCTCAGAGACCGGCCCCGAGTATAAATTCGCGCACGCAAAAAAAGGCCCGTGCATACGCGCGAAATCGAACCGTTGAGTAGACTCACCGGATTTTTCGGATCGGGCATGGTATAGAAGGGCCTCACGGCGAGCGGATACTTGTCCAGTATGTAAAAGTCGGTGTCGTACTACAACGGAAGATGAATAAGTAGCGGATACATCGTTTGCGGCAAGTTCGAAAACAATTGTCCGAAAGAATTATTTCCCGAACACAGATTATTCAACAATTTTTGATACACAATTTGCCGGATGAACAATTTCTCGAATAAGCAAGTTCCCGAATGGAAAATTTCCCGAATTTGTTTGTTTTTTGTTGGTTTGGGTTGTTCATCCGGGAAATTGTCCATTCGGGACCCTGAAATTGTATTTGAAGAATTGTTTATTCGGGTAATTGTTATTGAGAAATCGTCATTTGGACAATTCTTATCGAGTGATTGTCATTTAAGCAATTGTTTTTCGAGAAATGTTCCACAAAGCCAGATAAAATGACATCGCATTCGCGTATTTGCAACAGAAGATCGAGTTACTTTGGACTTGACGATTTTTCCGAGGAGTTTCTCATTGGGCGTCGACAAATCGTCCTCCTCGTCGATCGTCACGCCAGCCTCCGCGAGCAATTTTACGGCTTGAGGAAATTCCAGACGCAACGCAGGGTCGAGAAATTTGAAGGGCTCGACGGGATATTGTTGAGCCACGGCGGCGATATCGGTCGCGTAGCTGGAGAGCGTGAAAATCAACGTGAAGTCTGACGGCTGTCTTATCAGCTCCGTGACGGTGAACAAAAAAAGATTCGATTAGGGCGCACCTGTCACGAAGTCTGCGGAACATTTCCGTGAACATTTTACCAATCGTGTCGACGACTTCGTGGTAATGATACTTGAACGCCATCTCGAGATCGAGACCCACGTATTCCGTCAGGTGCCTGTGCGTGTTCGAGTCCTCGGCTCTGAAAACTGTGCAGGGCGGGTGTTTTTTTTGAATCTTGAATTGGGGAAGGGCATCGAGGATGGGTACCGTATCAATTCAGCATTATGAATTGATCCTGAGCAATTTGATCCAAGGAAATTGAAATATAAAAAGTTGACACCATACTTCAAACTTTGTAACGCGTTTTTCTGGAAACATTGTTTTCAAAGTCGGTGAACATTGTATCTCGACAACCACTTGATGGATTGTTTCCAAATTCACAGGAGATATGATGAGAAACATTTAAAGGTTTCTGACGATCTTACTTCTAGTAAAAATCAATCTTCATTTATTAATAGTTCCGTAAAAATGACCACGTTTTTAATAGATTTTGTATGCTCGAGTTTCAATACGCCCAACGTCGCGAAAAAATTACCGGCGGCAATGTTTTCGTTATTTTTCTGTATTTTTCGGTGATTTTGTTTTAAAGGCTCTCAATATCTGCACCTTTATGTTTAAAAAATGCGTTTCTTTTTCACGAACCGTTTCCTAGAAAAAACCGAAATTTGGCGATTTTTTTGGGTTTCTAGGTAGATGTAGCCCCTTAAAATACGATCAAGTTTCAAAAAATGTAGGTGTACCGAATTTCCCAGGATCAATTATCCAGGTTAATTTTGTCTCAAGGTAAAGTGTTTGGCAAGCGAGCAAGAAAAAGGAAAGTCTTCCCATCGTGTACCTGCTCCCACGGTGAAGACTCTGTCAAAGTCAGCGGCGATGGCCATTTGCTTGTAGAGCTGCGGCGATTGGGCGAGATAGGCTGAATTCTTGAAGTACGAAACGGTAAACACATTGGCGCCACCCTCGCTGGCCGCTGATATAATTTTCGGCGTGTGAATCTCCACGAAACCCTGAAAACGAGTAAGTAAACGGTCGAGAAGTTGGTTCCAAAGCACGTCCATGTTTTATAACCAGGGCGACGTTTCGTTCACCTCTTCCGTGAGAATGTCTCGAAAGACTTTGCAAACGCCGGCCTCGACGCGAAAGATCGCCTGATTGGCGGGCGTGCGAAGGTCGAGAACTCGGTTGTCGAGCCGCGTGTCCTGATTGACGCGTATGTTCACGGAGGCCTCGTCATTCTCGTTGACGGGTCTGGCAGCATCCTCGATCTGCAGTGGCAATTGAGGCTTCGAGGCGCTCACCACGTAGAGCTGCTCGACGTGAAGCTCAACGTCTTTTTGCGTACATGCCTCGATTTTCGCGGGAACAGGCATCACCGTAGCCTCGACGTCGATTATCGACTCCTTCGTTATGTTCGATACGAATTTGATCATTTGCTTGCTCGTTTTTTCGTTGACCGCTGCCAAGCCCTGCACCGTCGACGACTGTTGTCGCAGCACGAAGAAACACTGCTTGCCTGCATGCACACACTTGAGGGATCATCACAGTCGACTCAAAATCGATTTTTTTGCATTATCCGATAGTAGAGACGATTATAAACATGGACCTGGCATCGCCGGTTGGTCGTAATCACACCATTTATATGAAAATTCCACCCTCGAATCTTTAAACTCGTTTTTCTCGAAATGTCGTTTTTCAAAACGATGTACACTCTCAAACGAAGAGATTTCTAGCTATCCATCTCAAATTTTGACACAACATTCTTTACGCCATTTTTTATCTTGCTATGGAAGCTTTTTTTAACCCTAGAAGGAGCATGCGGGGGCCATATGTGCCCCACGCCCAATTCAAAGCACGCTCCCGAAATAGTAAACAATTTTTTCGGGTTCGAACGAATACGAATAAATCTTTATCAATATTACTTGCAGAAAAATTATTTTACTGAATTATCCGTAACTTTACCCATCTCCGAATCTTCATAAGTTGGTACTATTTTTTTTCTGGTAGTATGTTGTGGCTATATCAAAACTCCGTTTGATTTTTTTTCAATCGGTTGATTAGAAAAAAAATGAGATTTTTTTTGTTTGAAAAGGCATTTTTGCATACTTTCTAAATTTTTTTTTTCGTTTAAAGTACTTTTTCACGACTTTCGGTTTTTTGAAAATTGCTGTTAAATACACACCATTCTCTTCCTTATTTAAAAAAACGAAGCGATTCATCTTATAGAAACTCAATCTCTGTCCAGGGTTAATATTCATATTCTCTTTAACGAAAAATTGTCGAAAAAAAGCCTAAATTCGATACTTTTGTGCCGAGTTATCGCCGGATGGACTCGGCAATTGTTTCTCGTCTCTTCGCACCTTTGCTTCTGCTGGTGTGCAAACGACCGCGCAGCCAGACCTTCGTGCCCGCCAAGTCGGCAACGAGATCGCGAACGTTGACGAATTTACGGTCGGCGTGGCTCTCGGCGCTACGAATTAGGGCGTTCTCGCCGTACCTTCCCGATGAAACGTCCTCTCCCTCGTTGACGTCGGGCTGAGCCTTTTCGCACGGTCAAAAAACACATCGTCGATTAATTATGCATCTCTTATTTTCTCAGTTGAGCGGAAAAAGCAAATCTGAGGCTCAGAGAGTTCCAGCTGCTAACTCGTCGCTTGTAATAACTTATTTATTCGCTTGCAATAAGTTATAGCTGTACACCCACCGTTTGCATCTTCCGTTCCGTTTTTTTAGCAGCCTTCTCCGCATCTTTTTGCTGCTTTTTCAACGCTTTCTTCGAGGGTTCCTGTCTGAAATCAAAGAACCAAGTTTTTTCTACGTACCCTCCTGAGAAAATTGACGACCATTAATCTTTTTTCACTTGCGATTATTCAACTGAGCACGTACAGCTTCGATAACGTTTTTACTCACGCATTGTGCAAGACATATACTAATATTAATTTGTACATACGTAATATTAGTGCACTACTTGCCAAAAGTGTGGACACACTTTCACCGTTCCTTGAGCAGGCGCAGTCGTGAAAAGCAAATTTCTAAAATATTTATAACTATTTTCCATAATTCTAATCCGTTCAATTTTATTCAATCAATTTCTTTTTTCTGTGGATATTGTTTTGAACTCCATAGCTATCGGGTTGACGAGTGTTTAATAAAATTGCCCTGCCTCAAAAGAAGAGAAATGATCTTGCAGAAAAATTTAAAACAAAAAATATTCAGAGGGGAATTGGTGGTCAATCTTGGCCTTTTAGAATTCCTCTGAAATATTGATATCACTACTACTCGAAAGTAGTACAGAATTTGAAAGAAAAGCATAACAGGGCATGTTTTCTATGTTTCTTATGATAGTAGCTTAAACATCCCTTCAGGTGGTTTCTTCACTGATGTCCCTAGCTTTTCATGCAGATAGAAAATTCTTAAAATCCTTATATTTCACATTTCCTACTATCCTATTGAGTGACCTATACGTTTAAATTTATATATTGGTAATCTTCAGCTTGAAATTGGGATTTAGGAATTTGATAAATTGCAGCCAATGTACTATCAATTAGATTATATATATATACACACCAGGAGAGGGAACAACTATTAGCAGTAGAAATATTTTCCAATTTATGAGACTTTAAAAAAGCTTTCCCTAGAAAAGTTGCATATTTGGAAGGGAGTTATCCAGGTACCAGATTCATCCTAATCGAGGTGCTTCCGAGATCTCAAGATCACTTCTATTTTTTTAAATGCGACCACTATTTTTTTGTCAGAATCTTATTAAGGAACTTAAAATAAGTTCACGCATCAAGTGTCAAGATGATCGATCAAGATTTGATATAAAAAAATCGATGGAAAAGAACCTTCACTAGGGCACTTGAAACTACATGACGTTGAAGTTTGCATTGCTGGGGTGCATCGAAAATTAATTTTCTTCCAATTGCCCAAATTTTATTCGACTCGGGATGTAAAAATCGCTCAAAGATTTTTACGTATTCTTCCTAGAGATTTACGATCTTAATTAGCAAAAAAAAAGACTGGATACCGGTCAAAATTGAAAAAATAAGAAACATAGAAAAAAAATCGAATTCAAAATTCATGATGTGAACTTCAACGTCGTTGAAACTACAGGTTTCCCCTAGTTCATTGTATACATTGGTAAAGGTGTAACGCAAAGGTAAATGACGATCCGAATGACGGTGGCATACACAATTGTCGCCAGCAGTCCATTTTTGTGATATTCTCCATAAGTTAAGGGGGGAGATACCTGTAGGCGACGAAATAATTAGCTGATTTTCATGATTTTTTTTTTTTTTAAAGAAAGATCGCATAATTTTTTTGAGACTAAGGGTATGTTTTATTACTACTTTTGGCTGTTGCGTGCTATTTTTGTTAATAATCTTTAAAAATGGCGGAGGTATGGCACGATCTTCTAAACTGCATTTTCAAAACTGGATAAAACCTTATATCCTCCGCTGAAAAAACTGGTTCAAACCTTATTCCCCAATACATGACCCTAAATGTTTTGAAAATCTTTGAAAGAAATTATTTTTTATTACAAAATGTAGCCTTTTTCGGCGAATTCGATCTTTTTGTTTCAAAGCGTACCATTTCATAGATTCTCACTGTTTCTCACTTTTTCGTGGTTCATATTCTGCCTATGAGTGTTAATGAGACAAAAAAACTCGGTTGGTTTTTTTCAGATTAATCCTGCTGATGCTGCGTGTCACACCGTCTGACAACATCTACCTCCACCTGTTTAGAAGACCGTGCCATTCCTCCGCCATTTTTACAGATTAATAACAAAAAAATACCATGCAACAGACAAAAGTAGTAATAAAACATATCGTAAGTCTCAAAAATGGTAAAGAAACTTTCCATTAAAAAGAAAATCGTGAGAAACAGCAATTTTTTCCTTGCCTCAAGGTACTCGCCCTTAAGATCATATCAACTTGCTCGTGACGAGGAAACATTTTGCAGAAACTTTAAGTCTGTACTGACCAACGGAAATTCCAGCGTAGGACTTTTCATTGAAGAGAATATACCTTATCATGGAAAACACAAACTTCCCTCTGCTTTCCGCAACAAGTCGATAAGATTCTCGCTTAGAGCCTGTTTGTCAATACAGACTGGCATGATTAATAAGACAATAACAATCAAAACAAATCAGATTGCAAGCGTACATTGAAAGTGGAGACCATTACATTGAGCATAATTTCTAAAGTGAGTGTCTGCACATTTTTTTAAACCAATTCTACGATGAAAACGTTGAAAATTCTTTTTTTTATCGATTTTTTATACTAAATCTTGGTCGATCATTTTTTAATTTGGGATGAAAATCTATTTTGTTTTCTGATAATATTCTGGAAAAAAAATCAGTGGCGTCCTTGTAGAGACCGGAGGTGACCTTGAAATCTCTGAAGCACCTCTATCTGGAAGAACCTCGTAGCCACTACTCGATAGCCCCCTTAGAACTATGCAACTCTTGTATGAAAAGTTTTCTCCCAAGTCTGATAGGTTAGAAAATAATTCTACCGGTATAGTTGTAGGCTTACCCAGTATATATATATATATATATATATATATGTAAATATTATTAGATTAACTTATTGTTAGTGCAAAATCCATGGCTACTGATTGCAAAAAGAGCGACGCGAATTGTTATTGCTAATTTCAACGTTTCTAATTAGTCAAGTAAAGTAGACAAAAAAATCAACCAATATTGACCTTTCGTGTTCCGGAGTCGCAACATTGTCTTTACCCATCTGTAAACAGAATTGAAGTTTCATCATTTCCGGTATTAACAACTATCGTTGTCAGCGAAATAAAAACTCGTGGTTGATAACAAACGAGAAGATTGAATGATATTGAATTTTCTCATTATCTTTTTTAATTGTAGGTAAAGCTATTGCCCTTCGTCTAATGCGCCTCATACTGTTGACAACAAATCAAAAGGTTCGGCATCGTGTATCGTGAAAAGATCTACCACTGGCGAGCAGAAAAATGTGTAAGAACTTTTAAAATGGAACACGCCTTGCCCGTGTGTAACTCACAATGTTAAAATGTTACGAGGTAACAAAAATTATTGCTAAATACGCGAACATGTGTTAAAAAAAACAGCGCACCACTATGTTTCAAAAAGATAAAGGCATTGAGATGTACATACCTTCGCCCTGTGCCACGTACTGCCCTCGAAGTTTAGAAGTAACTGGGTAACAGTCCCAGTGGTTTCACCTCTCGATCTCTAGATAGTATTACTGATGCCCGCTACGCGTATAACTCCTATGCCCCTTTATCTCATGGAAAAGAAGTTAGCAACGAAATTAGACTTGAGAGTTAAATTCCAGCTACCGGCTCCGAGGTATGTACGCCCATGTTGGCATCCCTGCGGCTGGAAGTTGGCCGAACGTGAGAAGGAAACAATGGCAGCTTCGTAAGCTCTGTGTACTGGCCCGCCGAAGTCAAATTTATGATAATTTATATCCATAAATCGTTAATCGGTGATTGTTGGATTAATTTCAACATTTATCAGATAATTGTACAGAAAATAAAAAAACAAAAGTTGATGTGAAGCTGGTCGATTTATGTTCAATTATGACTTATTTTGAAGGTCTGATGGCTCAAACGAAGCGCAATCATTTGTCGATTGGCAATGTTATCATTTAAATGTTTGTCGGTTCTTGGCTAGTATCATTCCAGGTATCAATTTCCAAATAGTTGTCCAATAGTTGTTGAAATGAGTAGCACATGGGCGCTTGGAAGTTACCTATGAGTTATCATGTGTCCAACAGTTATCTTTTTGCATAGTCGTTAAGGGTTGCATAGTGCAAGTGAGGGGGGGGGGCGGGCTGGATAACATCACGATTGATCACGCTGGGGGGGAATGATGTGACATATCATGTGTATTTTTTTATAACCGCGCGAATAATGCCATTTAAATATACTGACATTATATATTTCGTTTTTCACAATAAAATATCGTACTCTCTGCCGCTTGTGCCTGACATTCCTTAACAAAAAATATACGTGATGTTGGGGGCGGAGGGGGCACCGCATATCACCATGGGGGAGGGTGCTCAAAAAGTAACCCAAAAAACCTTTCGTGGTTAATGGACGATACCTAACTTCAAGGGAACAATCAATAACTGACAAATGATTCCTCAACAAAAATCTTCTAGAGTCGATTTCGGCGGGCCAATTGCGCAGAACTGCGGTCTCATAAAGTGTATACATCCATACGTCATGCACACTATCCGCAAATAGTATGAATAAACACATTTCAAACTTTTGAATAACCATCACGTTCGCCCTTTCTGCGATTTTCCTAACAGTGCCATAAGCATGCACGCGTATTATTTTCTTGAAAAAATGGTAATACAGATTTCTTCCCAAAACGACTAAAACGTAAAGGGAGACGATAAGTCAGATCATGTCCTACTATATATGCTAGAATTTCAGTTTAGTGAAATTCCCACGATTTTCGAGATTATGGGTTTTATGTTATTTTCTGATAAAAAAAAAAGAAAAAAAGCCACTCGATATAGATTGTGTGGCTATTTCCATTTTAGCTGTATATTATCCCTTAAGAACAAAATTGCCTTCGATTATCCAAACCAGGTTCACTCCCTATTGGTTTGGATAACCGAGGTTCTACTTCACCTGCTTTTAGGACGACGTTCAGTAAAAAGAACTGCGAAGTGTGCATGTCAACTTTTCGCCAGTAGTGTACGAGTGTGCGTGAGCACGGAAATATGACGGCCCCATGCCTAAAATCGTTCGGCTATTCAATTCACACTTGAATTTCCCAAACCCATAAAAGCTGTGCCTTCGATGTTCACTGAACGGTCAAATTCTTCCTGTTTAAAGAAACCTGTGACAAATCACTAACCGCGGAAATTGGCTGAATTCCGAGTTCCTATGGTTCGCACGGTTTTATGGGGAGATGGTCGATTAAGTCAGTAATATTTCATCGATACACGTCTTCATTTCCTGTTTCACAATACAAATTTGTATGGTACACCGAGTTTGTTTCGTTATCGATTTAAAAAAACCGTATGAAAAAATTCGTTCTTCATCGCGATGACAGCGTTTGTAATCGTTTTTTTTTCTTCAACGGGAACAGTCCTAGCACACGACCAACACAGACATATATTATCGCTACATTAAAATACGAAAGTATCACGGTAACACAGCTCTACAATGGCAACCGGAAGAGTATTTACATCACGGGCAAATTGTTCTCGCCTTGCTTCGAAGCACGTGCAAAGCGTATGTATAGAAAAGTCGCAATTCAAAAATTTAGTCGTCTACGATCGTGCTATCGGGAGTAAGTCGATTAAAAACACCCCCCCCCCCGCCCCGGCCGAAGATCTCACGCGCAGTGATACGAGAAAAAAAACAGACGAGGACAATATTTACAGGACATTTTCTTAAATTTCGTATGCCAACCACCAGCGGGAGGCATTTGTTCGTACGCGTTGAAGATCTAACGTCATCGGCACGAAATCGATCGGTCGGTTCAAGCTTTCCATCTCATTTAGGATACATTCCGGATCACTGGATAATTTAGGATCTCGAGAACATGACGTCACCAGAAATCGACACTAAACGCGACCGCTTTGCGAGTCATTCAAGAATCGTTGCTTCCGTCAAGAATCTCCAATGTCTGGAACAAACAAGCGAGACCAAGTCAGTTTTCACTATTCTACGATGAAAAATGATTTTATCCTTGTTGTGCGTGCAGTACGTCGAGGACTGAGCGACGCACGGTAGGGGAAGGGGACAGGAGTCTGAGGGCATGACGAATGTTGTATTTTGACATGTTATTGGGATACTGAGATTGGGTTTGTTTGGATTCGGGTTAGGCGAACCCCACCGAACCCAAACAGATTGCAATACTGAGTTGAAAACATTGAGATTAATAATGCGTTACGAATCAGAAACAGATGAGGGTTGGTATTGGAAGATCATCAGTTGGAGATTAATTCGGTAATTTGACCGCTTTAACGCCATTTGGCGAACTTGAGACCCAGCTTGGTTCACCCTGTTTTGGCAAAATCCTTAGGCCCATTAGCAAGATAAAATTGACAAATCTACATTGCTCGTTCAATAGTATTTTACTTCATTTTTCTACTGTTTTCTGCATCCCTTTTTGGGTTTTCGTGATTCTGTTTTCATCGAATTTTACCGTACGTTTCGTCACTGTACTATTTTAAATTCGTTAGAACTTTGCCGACGCCCATAGGCCCTCTTCCCTAATCTACGTCTAGAGTTTCGTGCGGTAGTATTTGATGCATTGACTTTTGCAAAGCTCCCTCTGCGACGACTGCGAACGTGAGAAATGTGAGGGCATGAGAGACGAGGATTATTCTCAGGACCCCATGTTCGGGACCAAAGACGCCTGGCAGTCGTCAAGCAACGATGCGATCAGTGCAGATGATTATCCCAGATGTTCGAAACGAACAGGCGATACAATGGAACGTAACGAGACTGACAAAGCGGTGGAGGCTTGCGTAAGTTTGATGGACTGCCAGTCTCTTTTTCCGACACACTTTAGATAGCGTTGCAGTAGCATTAAGGATGTACGGGGGATAAAATCCCACAAAAAACGGAAAAAATGTTTAATCGGCAAATATACGTCCTAAATATAAGTTAAAATCGGTTGCCAATGGCGCCATATGTAAACCAAGGTTTGGATCGCCAGCTAGAAGTAGTTTTCTTTCAATTCACTTTATTCGGGAGAAACTCTTCAGACTGAATATGTCGCGTCTCATGACCAGAGTCACGTTCGTGTCACTCAACTGTTTACAGCTCTGTGTACTCTTAGGGCCTTTATCCACCAAGATGACCGCAGCTGGGAAAAAGCCACCGATAGAATCGCCCCGCTCAGCTTCGATCGACATTAATTCAGCGGTCGATTGGTGGCTTTTTCCTGGTTCCCCTCATCTCCGCTTTGGTGGATGATGGTGGATAAGGAGAAAGTGAACAGATATACTTCGGTACGTTACAATCAATTATCCTATAATGATGTAGTGAATAATTGTGAAGTTTTCGAAAACGTTTCATGTAATGCATAAATTGCCCACTCGAAAAACCCCAAACTTGGGGCCTTAAAATTCTTTATCGGGTTAGTGAATCGAAGGTAAATTTTGCACATAACATGCGTAGAAAAAAGAAATCGACGTTGCATCCATTTTTTCTCGCCTTGTTATAATTTCTCTAAGACCATACATCCTTGATCCAAACCCAAGAATAATTAAAATCTGATACCATCGATCGGACAAATTCGTACGATTGATTCGGTCAGACTTGCAGCGCTACGAGCGGAAGTGGCACGAACAAAAGAACCGACTTAGGAAGCAACAAGAAGGCCGAATTATCGATACACCAGTGTCTCAATGTACCCTACATACTCCAAATGAATTTTCTCGCTAACGCTGCAAGTATCGAAGCCAGTGAATATCAGGACCGGAAAATGTTGAGGCAAAAGTGGCGCGATCGTATCGACCTCGTGTCCGAATATTTGGACGAGAAAGTAAGCGGATCGTAAGTTCCGGTGGTCGAACAGAACGATCAACAGTTTTGTTTTCGTTGTCGTTTCAAGAATCGACGAATTGCTTGGCAAAAGGATTACTTCGCGAGTCAGCCGGAATTGGAATGCTTGCTGGCCGATTACGCACAGGCAGTGCTGATTGGTAGGTAACGTAGATCCTTCAGGCCCTCTGACGCGCATGTTAAAACTAGCAAAAATAAGAAACACGAATGTAATCGTTTACAAAGACAGACCCATCACCGATTTCAATGAGCTTGACGTACGTTATGAGGGCTGACCCGTACAATCCGTACATATAAAGCAGTTCCGTAACTGACTGACATATAGACAACGCACGGCCTAAACCGCTCAAGATAGAAACATGAAAGTTGAAATATATGTTTCTTAGAAGATCTAGGTGTGTACTAAGAAAGGATTTTTCTAAAGTCAAGTCCTAAGGGGTTAAAATGGGGTGTAAACGTTCGTACGGAAAATTGTATTCCTTGCGTGTATCAACGCGAGCGAAGCAGTGGGCACAAGCCAGCTAAATATATTTACACAAATCCAAACAAACTCAAACCCGAAACGCAAACGTGAGTTAAGCGGCTACATCTACCTAGAGGCCGGACCAAATGGCTAAATTCCGAATTTATTTTCCGGTGAATGGTTGGTGAAAAAGAAACGCACGAAGGTATATATATATATATTGAGCGCTGAAAAAAAATTACCAAAAAATACAGAAAAACATATCTCGAGAACCACTTGATGGATTTTTTCCAAATTTACAGGCCATATGATGAGAAATATTTAAAGGTCATTGACGATCTCACTTTTTCAAAATCGATCTCCATTTTTTACTAGTTACGTCAAAATTATGACTTTTTTCACAGATTTTGTATGCTCGAGTTTAAATTCGTTGCCACTTCATTAAAAAAAAACGATTTAACAAATCAAAGATCGTCAACGACGCTTTTTTATTGTTGAATTGAATAACCCGTTTTGTCTTTAGATTTCAGGTGGACCGTTTAAGCTGGAGTGTCCATCGCCAAACGTCGCGAAATAAATGTCATCTGGCGGCGGCCATGTTTTTGTTTTTCTGTATTTTTGGTGATTTTTCTTGAAGGGCTCTCAATATATGTACCTTTGTGTTACAAAAAACTGACTTTTGAAAATGTTTTCGGGCCTGTAGGTAGATAGTATCTCCTTAAATCGAATAACACAGTTTCTAGATTTGTCCGAATGAATGTCCACGAGCGCGGTACGTGACACGTCTCGTGACCACAATCTCTTCGCACATGTATCATCGTAACTATGACAGGCCGCTTCTAGCATACGCATATAAAGTTGATTGCCGAGATGGGCCTACGTCATATCCGAAGGACATCGATATCGGTGATTGGTCCATATTCGTGAATAATTACCGAACAAAAACACTTCTTGTTTTTCCAGTCCAACCGGTGGACGTGATCGCTTTCACGATTCAACACTTCAAGGCTTGGGCGGTACATCCCCAATGAAGGCAAGTGCATAGGGATGCATGCACGTTCAGACGAATAAACGTGTCGCTGTGATCATACGCTAACCGCGGCACTCACCGGTATCATTGCGTAGGCGAAGTCATTCTGTTGTCCGGCCTCTGACGATTGCATATGACACAATTTTCCTGGAACACAAAAGAAAAATGAAAACGACGTGCCACAGAGTTTGATTTCATTCGTTTCCGGTGTAACTTACGACTTGTTCCAAATTCGGCACACAGTCTTCGTGAAACAAGTGTTTACAGGCGAATACGACGAGGTTTCGCGGATCTGACGGAGGCAAAAGAAGAAAAACGGTTAGGACGATCGCGGAGAATGCTGATGATTGTACAATGGCTGGGACGATGTTTACCTCTAACGATTATTTTCCTATGGCAAGCTCCGCACATTTGTTCATCGTCGACGAATATTCCCTTGTCGTGGGACGCGACCAGTCTCTCGTGAAGATTGAAATAATCGTTGGAGAGAATTTTCTTGCAGCCTTCCTGTACCGACACCTGGAGATTGTAATCGCGCATCATTTTAACGAGGGCTCTCTTGAGACCCGGGATCTCCATTGACGGCTTGATCCGCTGGACCATCAAGCGCGGATCAACGTAAGTGCCGATTCTTTGCAGCAGGAACGTTATGTTTTCTGCGACGAACGAAATTCCGTTTTACGATGGCGGGATTTACTTTCGATCACGCAAACGTGCCGCTTGTACGCGGAACTCACCCGAATTACCCAGCGAATAATTCACAAGGTCGTTCCACAATTCCTCGTCGTCGTGTTCCTGACAGAAAGCAATAGCGCTCTCCATGTCGTTGAGTTCACGGGTCATCAGAGCCAGCGCCTCCGACGTGTTGCCGATACGACCCAGCAAATACACCATCTCCGGATAAAACATTTGCTGACTGCATATGTCGAGAGCCTGCTGAATCGGATAATTATCCGATCGTCGCAGCAGAGGCAGCAACTTGTCTCGCTCGTAATCCGCGTAAAGACGCACCAGCAATCCGTGATATTTCCCCTTCGAGTCCTTCGTGTCCCGCTTGTCGAGCTCGTCCAAATACTTGTGAAACCAACAGTTTCATATTTTGCATTATTATTCCGGAGCAGAGAGAACGGAAAAGACTGATGGTGCAATATCAGAATTGTACTTTGCGCCTTCGTCTTTTGTCAACATTGCCGAGCAGCGATTTACGTCTTGATATTATCCATCGACGTATCCACTTGTTAATTAAACACTATTGACGTTGTTTGATTTGTCATAAATCGAACTTTTTTTTCTATAGCTTGTGATTTTCGTAATTTTCAAAATTTAGAAAAGTATCCGTTCATACAAAACTTTCATTACTACACACAAATTACACTTTTTATTTTTCATCCTAAATCTAAATGATAACTGCATTGCTTATCAATATGTTTCAATTTTGAAAAGCCTGAAACTTGGCGTGACTATGTATTAATTCTGTGTAAAATGGCGATCTTATAATCCCAATATTCTGAACAGAAAAAGATATTGACAACCGACAGTTTTTTCAAGCCCCAAGCCTTATGCAAACCCGTTAATTGTCCCACACAAATGATTGAGCTTAAACGGACTCACGAGATACAAGTAACGATGATTGTTCTCCAGTTTTTCGACCACCATTTCCGCGGGTACGCGATCCTTGTCCAAAAAGAACTGTATCGCGCGATTCGTGTCAAGATCCATGAGACTCTCGATCATGTCGTAAACGATGTCGTACAATTGGTACTTCTGTATCAGCTGAAATACGTCCTTGTGACGAAGTTTGAGATACATGGCGAGAGCCTTGTCGTACTTTCCGTCGTGACTGTAGAGTATGGCCAACGCCTCGAGGAGGACACTTTGGTGTTGAGTGTGCAGGGGAAGATGCTCGAGGACGCCGTTCACGACCGCCGCGATCGTGTACAGTTTCGGGGACCATTCCTTCACCAACTGGAGGAAGCCTTCGGGGTCCATTTTTAGATATTCGTACAGTACCATTTCGTAGATAAGAGGATCGAGGGTGACGTCACCGTGTGGCAGGTACGACGATATCGAGCGTAGTTGATGGACACGAGCGAATTTGTAAACCTGCGGGGGCATGAGTTGTAGGCTCGTTCGTATTGTACGGAGCGAGTGTTTTGTGTGTTTTCTAATCGTTTTCGAAACCCCTGTGGAGGTCGTATTTCGTAAGTTAAAAAAAAAAACTTACCTCCTCTTCCCAAAGCTTCTTGTCCCGTCCCAACACTTTGAGACACAATTTTCCGGCCTCGGTGTATTTTCCGCTGGCCAATAAATGATCGAGATAGACCCTTCCGACGTATATCAACGAATGCCGCTTGCAGTCTTTTCCTCCGTTGTACGTGACCGCCTCGAGAGCCTGCTCGAATTTGCCGTGGTTCAACAGCCACTCGATCCTGTCGTCCGCGTCGTAAAGACTCGCGATCACAACGTCCTTAGGACTGACGATGAAAAATCTGCCGGAAAATTTGCGATATCGCGTTACGCAGCGCTTGCCATTTCGGTGGACACTTTTCGTCAAGTTTATCGCTTTCCTTACCGATTTTCTTCCGTCAAACAGTCGAGATGATAATCGTTGCAGCTGTACTCTTTGTAGCCCCGGAGGGTCAAAAAGTTGGCGCAAACGGGAAAAAAGTCCTGATATTTTGGCTCCACGATGTGAAGAGTCGGTCGTTGGCTCTTATTTTCTTCGTCGAGTTCCTTGAGGCATCCAAGTAAAACCAACTGATTCTCGAGGGGCGCAATACCGGAAATATAAAAATCCACTTGGAAGGTCGATACTGATTTGCGAAACGAAAAACAAATCATCGTCAGCGACTTATTACCGAGAACCATCGGATAGCTTTTAAAATTGTTTGCGCTAAATCAAAATAGGAACAGACAAATACAATCTGCGTTTCGAATTTCCTATAATGAAAGTTAACTACCGAATTGAATGACGAATCGATGTTTACAATCGAAGTTTGTTCGAATGGAAATTGAAGGCGACGATGTTGTTTTGAATGGAAATCGAAGGCGACGATTGATGTATTTTGCAAATGATGTTTTTTTGTCTTTGTAGTTTCTTGGATACGATTTATGACTGTGTAATATGCAATGGACCTTAGGATTAGCAGAGAACGGTCGTTATACACGATTATACGTTTTCAACGGTACGTTAACGAAGCGATATTTACATTTCGATTCATTGGTTACGGCAGCATCGCGATTTCAATGACATTGAAGTATTTATTAAAGCTCATCCTCATGATTAAGGGATCATCAGTGTACATTTTCTAAAAATTGATTTTTTTGCATTATCCGATAGTATAACCGTTTATGCAAATATATGCTGTTCATATACTTACATAAACGTAAGTAGACAATTTATATGAAAATTCGGCACTCGAAGGTTTAAACGCGTTACTCTCGGAATGTGTCATTTTTCAAAACGGTGTCCACTCTCAAAGGAAGAGTTTTCAAGCTATCCGTCTCAAATTTTAACACAACATTCGTCACGCCCTTCTTTGTCTGAGCAGTTACAGTGTCCCTCAAGCCAATAAAAAACGTTCAACATTTTCGTCTCCTCAAATGTAACGCCTCAAGACTTCGTCACACAAATCCTGAAGATCCGCTATTCGGTGTATCGACGATTCGCATACCTGGATCCACCATGTACTCCGGCAAATCCCGATTGACCATTTCCTGACTAGAACGCTTGCGTATCTCGCAAATGCGAACTACGTCCACCCAACCGATCAGAAGGGTCCATTCTCCTGACCAGCGCAAATTACATCTGTAGTGTTCCGGCGGTGCGCTGCGCAACGATAAACAAGGCGATAATTGCATTTGGCAGTTCGGCCGGTGCGAGCACCCAAGCGACGAACGAGACACGAATCGTGTACAAGAAAAAAAACCAAGAAACCAGAGACTCACTCGAGGGATCGGGACCATTTGATCAGGCCGAGCGAGCAACGAGCGTTGAGATCGTAAACGCGCACTCCAGTGTCCGACGCCCAAGCGACGAATTGGCCCGCCCACGCGATCGAGCGTACGCCGCCTTTGGCTTCGGACAGTACGGTCAGCTTCATGCGAGAGAGGAATGTCTTTTCGTAGAGTACGAGTTTGTCGTCGCCTAGAGATCGGATTGGAAAAAATAAACAGACAATGAGGATCGTTGATCAGACGCACCCGATACCTGGGCTTACTAACGACCAGCACATGGACTACGTTAATCTGTCCAATAGTTACAGACCATTTCATTACAGACCATGGGTTACAGACCATTGGTTACCAGTTACAGACCATTGGTTACAGACCAATCAGTTAATCTGTCCAATAGTTACAGTTAATCTGTCCAATAGTTATAGTCCCAACAGACCATCGAATATGGTTAGGCGCACCGAGTTCGATGTGAGAGCCATCGAACCAGCTGTACATGTAATAATAATAACAATGTACGGCGTACTGTTCTCCACACGAACGAATATGGTTCGACAGCGAACCAAATGCATAGTTCGATCGGACCATTTTCGATCGTCCGTTAGGACTATAAAGTGTTCTAGGATGCTATTGTACTTCTGGACGTAGATACGTCTAATGAAAAATCAACTTGGAAATTTCCATAAGTTCCTCCGCATCATATTCGATAAAAAATATATCTCAACACCTGAACAATCAAAAAAAGTTTCTTATACAGTATCGCGCATTAGGCTGGCACTTTATTGTCAATGTAAGCAGCGAAGATAGCAACTTGTCGTGTCGAAATTCACGATTTTCTTTATAAATTGTGACGATACATTGGGCAGAATCCTTTTTTTCACTTCGAAAACGATGTAGTTGGGATTGTGCAACCTTCATTGGACGTATCTTCGTCTACCAAGAATCAGTATCTGTCAACATTAATCCCGAAAAACGTGAAACCCTCGAACCTTCTTGAGAATTCATATCTCCTGGGTACTGAAAATCCTTTTGGGCTACACGTCGCGATAAATTTTACAGCCTGTGAGACATTTTTATTATCTTCTGATGCATGATCACAGCGAATAACCATATGGTAATGAAGTTTGCATCATTGGAACGCAACGAAAGTTCCATAGACTTTTTTTTTTGGGCAAATTTAAGCCGCCGAAATCACTCAAACTTTTTTTAGAATCCTCATTAATGATCTTCAGCCTTAGTACGTAAGAAACATTTTTGGACGAAACCGGGACAAAAAAAAAATGAATTTTCGTTGCACTCCAACGGTGCAAACTTCAACATCGTATAACCACAGCGGTTCTTTTTGTTATTAAAATCATTCAAAATGTACTACAAGAAATACGGGAATATGAACAACATAGATTTTCGTTGCATTCCAGTGATGCCACCCTCAATGTCATTGTAATATTACCAGTATACTGGGATGTATTTTTACTTGATTATAGACAAAAATCAGTTGATTGTTAAATATTCGGGATTCGTGAAAGGAATATCTGAATTACAGTTTAGTTACGGAAAACTCCCCAAGATCTCGCCCGCCAATATTGAAAGAACTGAAAATAGCGACATGGAATAAAAGTCACAAAAGTTCACAAGCCTGTACAAAGCAACGTCAAACGAAAATCAAGAATTTTGTGCTGCACAGCTGAGTGTTTGTATTTCATCGCTTCCAATTAGAAGTTTCATCGCCATCCAGGTAGCAATGTCTAAAAAGTTGTCCAAAAGTCGCCTGAGATACCAAATGTCCGCTTGGAAGTTACCCACAAACGTGTGTCCAAAAGTTACTTTTTCCAACGGCTGTAAACATGAACATTTTGCACCTTAGATGACTTCACAAATAAAACCTGTTATGAATTTTCTGTTGCCGCCGCCTTTGCAATAGCTAGGATCGATGGCGATGCTCTTGACGTGCCTGCCCAGGCTCATGTTGTGATTGTTCTCTCCGTTGTAGAGGCCGCAAATGAAGACTTTGCCGTCGTCGCTGCACGAAGCGATGAAGTCGCCATTGTGGTCGATGGATATTTGATTGACGGCGACTGTGTGAGCTTGTAGCGTTCTTGACTCTATGTTGTTGCCCTGATGATCCAGTAGATGAATCATGCCCCAGTGGGAACCCAGGCACAGAAACTACGAGGGCACAAGAGTAGCGGGGAGTCTTGAGCTGATGGCACAAGCGTTTGCATAGCATATCATAACGTAGCATAAGATGTTCGGACCAATCACGTAGGTCTACACACGTACATAGAGGCACAATTTTGAGCTCTATTTTTCCCTTTTTCTCACCATCCAATTATATTCTTTAAAGCATCTTTGGATGGTGAGAAAAAGGCTCGCTAGACCTGAAAATTGTGCCACCCTAGCATATATAGAGTACAAATGTGATAGTACATATACAAGCATAGAGCCACGTGATTGGTCGAAACATGTTATGACTTAACGTTGTGCCTTGCAACAGTATGTGATTAGCTTCACTGGTAATATTCTCGTCGCTCTCACGACTACTAGCAACGTGTTTATTCGTACTTTGGGATGCACAGCGATGCAGCTCGCGGCGTCATTCTGCAATATATCTTTGAGGTCGTTCTGCATTCTGACATATTTGAGCCTCGGTTCGATCTCATCAACCTCCGAGTCTGAATCATCCTGACTGTTTTGTCCTTCCTGTACGAGTAACAATCTTAATGTTTTTTTGGGTACGTGCGATAAAGTCGTTCGTTAGGCGAGTCTTACCTTACTCGGATTATTCTCCATTGCTACGCTTATTATAATATATATATTTACGATGGCTAAAGCATAACGGGGACTTGGCAATCCGGACTACGTGTTTTCATGTTAACCTTCTCAGCTGAATTAGACACCAGGCCAGAGCATCGCCACATATCGGTGTACAAGCAAGAGTGAGATACGCGCGCGTGTGCGTGTTGTGAGTAATGCGTTCGGTCCGTTCTGTCAGAGCATCGGGGCATGGAGACTGGACGGAGACTAGATACAGGTGTCCAAACTCCAATGGGGAGAGGGTGAATAGAGTACGCGAAAATACAAACAACGAAGATGGCGCGTCAATCGAAAGGAACAGTATATATAGCAATATGTCGGTCAACGAGGTGAACATTATCCGACGTGGTTCTAACCTCGAAATAGATCGAGCGTGATAGCGTACGAGTATAATTTGCATCCTATGTGCAAATGATTGTATGAAAATGAAGAGTAATCATTTTATTTTTAAACATACCATTATTAATGTAATTGACTTTGTCGAAACTTACGGTCGGTAAAAATCCTAGTGCCAAGTTCTCTCTCAGACGGATCACATTCCGGGCAAACGAAGAGAAAGACGTTGTTCGTCGTTCAACAGAGCGGAAGGTGTTTCTTTCCTTTTTTCCAAAAAATCAACCATTTAGGAGAACACTGGGAATCTTAAAATCAGCTATCTTTCTCACACTCGTGGTCGCTCGGCGGTGTGACACATGGCCTCAATCATGTCTACAGAAGTTTTGTAATACATACCCGTTTTTGTACTCCGATAAATTACTTGCGAGACCGAAAAAAAAAGAATTCTTTAATCAAATAAAACGATGCAACCGCGTGCAGACACTTCAAAAATCATATTGCTTCGGCAATACGGTATTAAGTGGATTACAATTTCAAATTTTATTATAACACTGACACTTAAACATGAACTAAGCTTAGGTAGGTTAGCTGTCATCTAGATAGATATCTTCAAAATATGAAATTTAAAAGCTTAAGGCTTCTTTTCAGAAATTTTAAAGTAGGATTAGTACTTATGACGTTCGACGCCTCAAGTTTTTCAAATTTATTCATTTTTTAAAATATCTACGTTTATGTACCGTTTTATTAATCGTACCTATGATGGGTGACCAAGGAAGGGACTTTTTTGTAATTATACTGTTTTGATTTTCAATTTTACAGAACATAATTTTTTATTTTTCAGTACACTAACTTTTAAATAAAAACTTGTTGTTAAAAAGTTTTTTTTTTACGTTTGTCTTATTCTAATACTCTTTAGTATTAGAATCTGTTAATTTTTTTTGCCATGCCAGACCCCCATACCATTCAAACATCGGCGTAATCCAAAATCTTGCCTTAGGTTATAAAAGTTTTACAAGAAACTTTATAATAGTGTAATTATAAGTGGGGCTCAAGTCAACAAAGTTAATGAGCCCAAACTTTATTGTCCTACCATTTGCCATTGGAAAATTTCAGTTTCCACCTCCCACCGCCATTATCACACTTTCGTTATCATGTGTAATGAAAAGTGCTCATGATAACAAAACAATTGAGCAAAAACTCGATAGTCCTAGTATATGCTATTAAGGATGTTGAGTCCCAAATCGCAAATGATGCTAAAATTCTCAAAATTTGGTATGTTTTTGTATGAAGTATTTCAGAGGTCGTGTAAAAATTTCACGACAATTAGGAAGCTCGTTATTGAACAATTAACATTCACAAATTAAATGTTGTTTTATGGAAACTGATGTAACTTTGCAATAAGTTTTTTTTTACCTCTCAATTTTATAATATCTACAATATACTGAAAGCAACGGAAACAAAACGAAGTTTATTGATAAATTTTTTTTTATTTCTTTTAAAAATTGTTCTTAACAAAATGTTAATTTTTTAATAACGAGCTTCCTAATCGTCGTGAAATTTTAACACGACCTCTTAAATACTTCATACAAAAACATGCCAAATTTTCAGAATTTTCTCATCATTTTTTATTTTAACCCTTCAGGAGGTTGAAGTAATGATGATAGAATTCTGAAAATTTGGTATGTTTTTACATGAAGTATTCAGGAGGTCGTGTAAAAATTTCATGACGATTGAGAAGCTATTTATTGAACAATTAACATTAACATGTTTCATAGGGACTCAACATCCTTAATTGCATTTCCCATCTCCCACCTACATCATCAGACCAGCTCCATGGTACCATATTATTGCATCGTCATCGAAGTTACAGAGGTATGCCAAATTTCAGCTCATTCGGATGTCAGCAAGTGCTTGAAAAATGGTTTACAAATTTTAAACCAGAAAGACAGACATACGAGCGAAGCAGGCTGAAAGCTTGTATAAATAAACCACTCCTATCCCATAAGTGTATGGCTTATAGCCCCTAGGGTAAGTTACCCTAGGGGCAATGATCTCACATATGTAAATATAACCTAATTTTAATAATACAGAATACAATGTGAAATTGAAAAAAAAAACGTGTAGAAAAGTTTATCTAAAACGCAAAGACCCATTCGTACGAGATATACATAGCATATTACCTTCAAAAGTCCGTAGCGCCATCATTAGACTTCACAATTTTGAAGACGAGTTGAAGCGCCGAGTTTGGACTCCTGCATTTATATAGTCTCCATCACGGTCTTATATACAGGGCTGAAAACTCCGACGATTTGGATGGTTCGCTTAAAAAAAAATATTTCTTTCTCGTAGCTGCCACCAGTAGGGCGCTACTGGTAGATCGGTGCTCTGGAAGACACAGAAATAGATTGTCAGTCTCTTTGTAATAACCTAAGCGAATTTTGCGAATTAAAACACCTTACCACTTTAAAGCAATACCAGAGTACATACTTCATATTGTTAATTTATCCTCGAATGCACCCAACCTCCAATACCATATCCCAAATGTGTAATATCACTGAGCGAGTACTATATTATATCAGTATATACATAAATATCTATTCTCACTATATATATATATATACTCGAGAGAAATGAAATCGCACATGTAAATACATTTTGAACAAAATGCAGTGCGCAATTTCGGGGTTTGTTGTTGTCCTTTTGGTTTTTGATGTTTTGATATAATTGGATAAGTATTGCAATAACCTTCAGCCTACATTAAAAAAATAGCGGTTTTTTTTTATTTGAAAATAAATTATTCAATTCAAAATACATTCATATGTGCGATCCCATTACTCTCGAGTATATATATATACACATATCAGTTTTGTGCCTTTTCTTTACTTCAAAACCGACTTTGAAAACCGACAGACCATTTTTCTTAATCAACAGAGCATTAAGACAACGCCAGGAGATTCGTCTCGGAGACACATAGCTGCTTATTACGAATCCATCAACTCACCCAGGTACCTAAATGAAGGCATATAAACAACAAATTGTTATATATGGAAAAAGATACACAGATGATGCGTTCGTAACATTTTTTTTATTAACAAGTTGGGGAATTGGGGACAATTACAACAAGAAAACCGCCAATATTTGCGAAATTGTTTGCATCGAATTTTTATTGTGTGCACAACTTGGAGAGTTTTTTTTTAACGACGAATTTTTTTTTCCTTATCACATTTGTTTGGTAGGTTTTCTGTCTCATTCTGAGTCTTACATAATATACGATTGCGTAGGATAGAATTTCAGAAGCGTGTGCCGTGCAAGGAAACGTGAATGTGTACGTTTCTAGAACCTCGTCGAGGGTTAGCTCGAATACATTTTTAAGTGATGCATATTTCGCGAACACCCCTTCAACATGCTGAATAAGACGATAGAAGTGCAGATTTGCATGAATTAAGCCACCGGTGAGACTTGATATTCGTCAACAGCGCCACTGAAGATGAAGTCGACGCATGCGACCGAATGGCTTTTTCGCAGAACTCGCAGGACTTGAATTTTTTCAAAACTTGTTTGCAGAGATAGCCTGTAATCATTATGAGTATTCTCATGTTTGCACATTACGTCAAAGGGTGAAAATGCAAGTAAATATTGCTCATTGGATTACTGCTAGCGACGTCCATTTCCATGGCTCCAGTGTCCAAATCCACTGATTCAGAATTACGCCTTTGAGGACCAGCAATCTGTGGTATGCCATGGTCGAGAAAAGGACATCCAGCAGTCTGCCCACATTTATGTTCCTTGTCGCCGTCGTCATCAAATTCCGTCGGAATGGCTGCTGTACTCAACTTCGGATGCTCGTAGGGAGTCTGCGATAAAAAATAGGAGGAATGTTTGAAATTCGTTTAGGTTACAAATAACATTTCTATAGTAAAAGAATGCAAGAAAGATATACAGGCAAAATGTATACCTAGAGCGTGGAAGGGAGAGTGAGAGAGAAGTAGAAGAATAGGCAGATACAAGTAAAGCGGAGTGGATGAAAAAAAAACTTGGAAGAAAAGATGAATGAAGATGAGCAAGAGGACAACTGTAAAACTAGAATCATTTACTCAAGGGCGACGGAGAACGGGGAGGAAAAGAGAAGTCCGAACTAACAGAGAATAGGCAAAAAAGCTCTTGTCGCGGTGATGGCATATGAAAGAGCGAAGCAAAATGGAGCGGACTGTTCGATGAAAGGCAAGAAACAATTGCGGAAACGAATCGATCAAATATGGCCAAAAAAGGAACAATAAACAAAATAGTGAGCGTGTGCGATGAAGAAATTTGAAATGACGACCCAGCGCAAAGGAGGGAGAGAACGTGAGAGAAAAAAGTTTAGAACGTACCTTTGCAATGATCTCTCCATTTGAACCATATTTAACGGACAACACCACTGTGACCCCCTGTTTTTTTGCCATTTTTCAAGAATTTTTTTTTGTGGAAAAAAAACAGATATTCGAAAAAAAATTTTTTGTTTTGTTCGTTGTTTATTGAAGATACATAAAAAAAAAATTTCAAATTTTTCACGCCCCATGGTGACGCTGGGGAAGCTCCCGCGTCAGGTAGTGTTGCCTCTGCAGTGGTTCGCGGCACGCAGCAGAACTCTCTTCAAAGTCGATCTGAAAAAAAATACCGAGTGTTTTCGTTAATAATATGATATTTTGAAGAGAAGTACATAGGGATTTAAAAAATATTGATTTTTAAAAAATAGGCACGCCTTTGAAATTAAAGGACGATTTTCGAGCAAAATTTCTCGTCGAAAATAGGCTATAACTTTTTTTATTATTGAGATATCGAAAAAATCCTATGTACTTCTTTAGATAATCTAGTTTTGTTGATGCAGTCCAAATTTGAAGTCGATCGGATAAAAATTGCTTGAGTTCTGCTACGTGCCGCACTCAAAAAAGTGGTTTTGAGAAAAACGCGTTCAAAGTTTTAGGTTTGTTAATTTATGCGATAAATTGGAAAAAAAATTTTTTACCTCCAATCAGCGATGCCGGCACCATATAGCTGGCCTTCAAGAAGCAAATCATTGTCCCTAGCATCTTTTCTCGAACTTGTAGAGGCTCTTCTTGCCTCTTTTGCAGCGCCTGTGAGCGAGCGCTCCGCCAGCTCGATCCGCGCTGCGTCGGTTTCAACGCAAAAATTGAAACAATTTGGGCCGATAATTATCCCCAACGTCTCCAAAACTTTCATGAGGCTTCTCAGGCCATCATTGAATAATAATACCGCGATATCAGCTGCGATATCGACGATTTTTTTGCTCCCGGACTGACACTTGTGGGCTATTGCCCAAACTGATTTGTTGTAGCTTTCGTTGTTGTTTTGCGTGAAGCCGCCCAAACAACGCTGCAGCAAATCATCTATGCTCAAATTTTCGAAGACTGGCGTAATTGCCTCCAATACTTCCTCAGAAAGAGGCGGCTTATGGCGATATTCAGAAATATTACCGCGCTGCACCGCTCCACAAAATATTCAATATCTCCGAAAATAATTATTTTTTCGACCTGGGTCCAACGGCATCTTAATCGTAAATGTATTGTAGATTTTTCTAGATGGTTTTCAAAAAATCGATTTTTTGAAGCCGTCACAGTGGTGTTGTCCGTTAATCCACTCGCGCTGTATGCATTGGCCGTTGAAATGTTTTTCGCATACAACGTGCGTAGGCCGCAACTGCTTATGCCCAGGAATTGCGGCTTCCCATTTTTTGAACAGTTCGATATCTTTTGGCACACGAAACACCGATCGTTTTGTTTTTTCACTTTTATTACCCGTCTTACATCCAGGTACAACGCACGAAGTCGGCATGATGAGCAAATAAATGTATACAAGGAGCTGCTCATGCACGCAGTAACAGAGAAGGAGAATAGGTTATGTCTATTACCCACGCTCGGGCACTTATTTCGTACAGCGCCAAGTAGTGGCAGCCGCCAGCCAGTGCAGCCAGATCGCGCGTAAAAGTTACCCCCTCTCTAGTCTCTTACGCGCCCATCACCCAATCATAGTAGCGCGTGTCCGTCAGCGATCGACGCTCGGACATCTTCGGAAAGAGCTGAGTGCGGTCGAACTGTCCCGACCGCGCCTTCGGCAGCTACACCACTTCATGGACGCTGAGCGCGTTCATGTGCGGCCAAGCGAACGAAGGCTTCGAGGGAAAAAGCAATCTGAGCACGGCTCGCGCGTGACGTCACCCGGCGGCACGCGCGAGGCTTTTAGATGATTTCAATGCTTATTTTAGCTCTTGATTCTCTGCGTTATTAATGTATACAAAAAAATGTATCGCGCACTCTGAACGCTTATTTTTTTAGTTTATACCTTAATTTAAATATAATAATAAATCTAAATTACAACTTATTTATCTTCTAAAAAATTGTTTACGCTTTACTCACACCCGTCCTTATGCCAAATAAATTATAATTCAGAAAAGTAAGCGAAAATATATTTATATTCGTATTATTATATTAATTCTCATACTTTCATCAAGCGATAAAGCATTATCTTCAAAAACAAGTCAATCATCCATCCGGCCGCCAATCGTAAGTGCCAGAAAGTGCATTTTTAAAACAAGCGATAGGATGGTCCCGTTGGTAGCATTCCTGGCTTTGGTCCACAGGGGCGCAGGATCGTTCCTCACACCAGCGCTTTTTTTTTTTAATCATGATTACTATTAATTCTTATTTGATTAGTTTTTAGTAGTAGTAGTTTATTCCGAGTATGCCCTTTTGAGGGTGTTTGCATGAGTGCCCTTCCCTTCCCCTTCACAATCTTATTTGATTAGTTATTTTTATTAGTTATCATATTTATTTTAATTAGTTATCTTTTAGTATCGAAAAACTTATTGCGCACTCTGACCGCTTATTTTATTAGTTTTTACGTTAATTTAAATATAATAATAAATCTAAAATACAACATATTTATTGTCTCAAAAATTGTTTGCGCTTTACTCACACCCGTCCCTATGCCAAATAAATTGTCATTCATAAAACTAAGCGGAAATATATTTATCTTCGTATTATTATATTCATTCTCATATACTTTCATCAAGCGATAAAGTATTATCCCCAAAAACAATCATCCATTCGGCCGCGAATCGTAAGTACCAGAAAGTGAACATACATTGACACAAAAAATTAAAGGAGCAAGAAAAGTTGAACTTCGTCAAAAATGGTCGTACAAAAAAAAAGGATTTTGAAGCGTCCAGTTTCTAGTTTTAGTTCCGACAATGATTTTTTTTTTGAGAATCACTGATTGCGCGGTCGGGAGAAATATCACGGCAAAAAAAATTTTGCAAATATTTACGTTTTTCAAAAATTTGCACGGGTTCTGGAGATTTTTTTCGGACTTAACCAATATCAAGGTCATTGAGCCCATTCAATTCACTTAAATTTGCTTTTTTTTCTCCGTACGACCATTTTTTGCTGAGATATCTCAGGAACTAATGGTGGTACGGGAATTCGATTGGTAGTTTGGAAACGTGATTATTATTGCAGTGAAATTTTTATTTTTTATTTTTGCCATTAGTTTTAGAAAAGTACAAAAAAACGATGTTTTTTTGGAGTTTATGAAATCCACCGCTATTTTGCAAATATTGCGATAAACACTAATGTTTATGGACGGTCATTCAGCTCAATATGTCCCCAAAAGCCATGCAAAATTCCAAGTTGATCCGATTATTGGTCTATCTTGCCCGATTGACCAAAATTGGAAAAAAATTCAAGGAACAAGTTTCCTCATTTTCAGACATCATTTCATAATTATTAAGAGGAAAAAAAACTTTTCATTACTTTTCGTACAATTGGGTATTGAGTACGCATTAAATGTAGGAAAAAAACCCTGAAAATTATATGGACTAAAAATTTTCGAAAATTTTTTTTTTAATAAAAAAACGAAAATTTTTTTTTTATAAGAAAATCAATTTCGAATTTTTTTTTTTAAATGTCATTTTTTTCACATCAACATTGTACCGCCAGCATTAGAATAACCCAAAGCGTACCACGGGGAGGTACGTTTCGGGTAATTCGACGTACGCTTTGGGTAATTCTAATGCTGGCGGTACAATGTTGAATCGAAAAAAAAAATGTCAACATTAAAAAAAAAATTTTAATCGAAATAATTTTTTTATAGACAAAATAAATTTGAACAATTTTGTTATTAAAAAAAAATTCGAAAATTTTTAGTCAATATGATTTTCAGGATTCTTTTCCAACATTTAATGCGTACTCAATACCCAATTGTACGAAAAGTAGTGAAAAGTTTTTTTTCCTTTTAATAATCATGAAATGATGTCTGAAAAGGAGGAAACTTGCACCTTTATGTATTTTTTTTCCTATTTTGGTCAATCGGGCAAGAACGAGCGATGAACGGATCAATTTTGAATTTTGCATGGCTCTTGGGGACATATTGAGCTGAATGACCGTCCATAAACATTAGTGTTTATCGCAATATTTGCAAAGTAGCGGTGGATTTTATAAAAACCAAGAAAGCATCGTTTTTTTGTACTTTTTTAAAACTGAAGGCAAAAATAATTTTTTTTTTACCTACAATAACAATCAGAGCTTGTAGAGTATGTATTCACGTTTCCAAAACTGCCGGTCGAATTCCCGTACGACCATTAGTTTCTGAGATATCGATAACTGAAGACAAAAGGACGTTTTTTCATTCCAAGGCCGATATCTCAGCGAAAAATGGTCGTAAGGAGATAAAAAAAGCAAATTGAAGTGAATTGAATGGGCTCAATGACCTTGCTATGGGTCAAGTCCGAAAAAAATTTCCAAAACCCGTGCAGAACTTTGAAAAACGTAAAAATTCGCAAAATTTTTTTTGCCGTGATATTTCTCCCGACCGCGCAATCAGTGATTCTCAAAAAAAAATCATTGTCGGAACTAAAACTAGAAACTGGAAGCTTCAAAATCCTTTTTTTTTGTACGACCATTTTTGACGAAGTTCAACTTGTCTTGCTCCTTTAATTTTTTGTGTCAATGTATGTTCACTTTCTGGTACTTATACGATTCGCGGCCGGATGGATGATTGTTTTTGGAGATAATACTTTATCGCTTGATGAAAGTATATGAGAATGAATATAATAATACGAAGATAAATATATTTCCGCTTACTTTTATGAATGACAATTTATTTGGCATAGGCACGGGTGTGAGTAAAGCGCAAACAATTTTTGAGAAAATAAATAAGTTGTATTTTAGATTTATTATTATATTTAAATTAACGTAAAAACGAATAAAATAAGCGACCAGAGTGCGCAATAAATTTTTCGATACTAAAAGATTACTAATTAAAATAAATATGATAACTAATAAAAATAACTAATCAAATAAGATTGTAAAGGGGAAGGGAAGGGCACTCATGCAAACACCCTCAAAAGGGCATACGCGGAATAAACTACTACTACTAAATACTAATCAAATAAGAATAAATAGTAATCATGATTAAAAAAAAAAGCGCTGAGTGTGAGGAACGATCCTGCGCCCCTGTGGACCAAAGCCAGGAATGCTACCAACGGGACCATCCTATCGCTTGTGTTAAAAATGCACTTTCTGGCAGTTGCGATTGGCGGCCGGATGGATGATTGACTTGTTTTTGAAGATAATGCTTTATCGCTTGATGAAAGTATGAGAATTAATATAATAATACGAATATAAATAGATTTTCGCTTACTTTTCTAAATTATAATTTATCTGGCATACGGACGGTTGTGAGTAAAGCGTAAACAATTTTTTAGAAGATAAATAAGTTGTCATTTAGATTTATTATTATATTTAAATTAACGTATAAACTAAAAAAATAAACGCTCAGAGTGCGCGATACATTTTTTTGTATACATTAATAACGCAGAGAATCAAGAGCTAAATAAGCATTGAAATAATCTAAAAGCCTCGCGCGTGCCGTCGGGTGACGTCACGCGCGAGCCGTGCTCAGATTGCTTTTTCCCTCGAAGCCTTTGTTCGGCTTGGCCGCACATGAACGTGCTCAGCGTCCATGAAGTGGTGTAGCTGCCGAAGGCGTGGTCGGGACAGTTCGACCGCACTCGGCTCTTTCCGAAGATGCCCGAGCGTCGCTCGCTCACGGACACGCGCTACTATGATTGTGTGATGGGCGCGTAAGAGTCTAGAGAGGGGGTAACTTTTACGCGCGATCTGGCTGCACTGGTGGCAGCATTGGGAAGGAAAAAAAATTATTTAACGGAACTTCCCCCCCCCGCCGTAAATTTCACGGAGTTTCCCGACCTGTATATAAGACCGCGGTCTCCTTATCGCGGGGGCACCAAAACGCGCGTGCGCAGACGGCGCGAAACCGAGCGCGCGATTATGTCAAATTAGTGTGTGTACACACACGCATAATACATACGCAAATACAATTATTTTTACGATGAAAAGAAACGCGATTTTTTGCACGATCATCAAAATTCCTCGTGATTTGGTAATCGACAAATTGACGAAATTACCAGTCTCTTAAAGATTGCCGTTACCAACCTATGATGCTCGAGGGCATGTTCCAGCAATCATTAATTATACATTTACATATTATTTTGCTGATTATTGAGATAATTTGCTTTGCCAATCTAGCCGCCAGAGCGAGATCCTGAGCGATCTATAACACACGTATATAGCTGTAAACTTTCATTTCCATTTTCTCCGAAACGATTGAGCTTCTTACAAAGTAATTATCAACTTTTCGCCATTTTTATTCCCGAACTGAGCTCATTTTGGCCCGACCTGTCGTGACGTGGTATCAATAAAATTTCGAAATTTCGAACCGGGAGGAGTCCCGTGGTCTTTCGCGGCGCCAGCCCTGTGCAACGTCTCTGTAAGCAACCGTCAATGGTATTATTGCCCAAGGAACTGTCCTGCTTGCCAAAATCACCTCAATATAATTTACGTCGGGCAAACTTCAATCGACTGCATTTACTAGCAAACTCCACACCTTTACTGCGCATCTTAGGCACAACCGCCGGTAGTAGTAAGACAAAAAAGGTAGACGTTCCCGAATCCATCTCTTTCTAGTCCCGCGATTGCTCGCTATATAAAAAAAAAGACTTATCTTTCCCCCGTAAAAACTACGTCGTTGAACGCGGTATATGTATATACTTATCACTCCGCAAGCTCCGTACAATGGAAGGCTCATTTAGGCATGTGTGCGTGTAATGGCAGGCTCTTTCCAGCACTTTCCAGTTTGCGCAGTGTGTGTGTGTGTGTAAGGTGTATGATTCAGTGTTTCCGATTCGATTCCTTTGACTCATTCCAGCCCGCAGTGTCACTCTCAATTGTTCATACCAATGGTTCGGATCTTCCAAAAGTGCCGAGTCCTTTGAAAAAACATATATATATACATATATTCGAAGCCGTTCGTTGGCTCCGATCGTATAAATGAAGTACTGATCATCCTACGGTAAGTATGCATAGCCCTTTGCTTGGCTGGCATTTCTATTCTGATAAGTCATTTGCACCCACAATTTGTATATTGGAATTACGTGTGACTCGTGATTTCCACGTTGCAATTTGCACACTCCTTTGTACGTCTATATATATATTTACATGACGATTTTACGTCTAGTTCGGACAGTTTCAAAATCTCTCTTGATCTGGTCCAATCGCTTTGGTACAAGTCCTTCAAAGTTAAATATATCGGAAGAATAACGTAGCGGATATATATATATGTATATATGTATGTATGTATTCTGATAGGTTATGTAGATGTAAAGGCACCTGTCTTGCCCTGTTGCTTTCAAGGGCCATAATCCATGCAAGCGGAGAGGAGAGGAGATGTATGGAGCTAGGAAAAAGTGCCCAATCAATCGCTGAATCCGTGTCCATGGAAGCTGAGCGGAGCAGTTCTATTGGTTGCTTTTTCCTAGCTCTGCTCATCTTTCTGCTCTGGTGGACTATGGCCCGTTTGTCTTTTACACAGGGCGCTTAGTTCTGGTCATTTTCAGAATTCACAGCTTCTGTCGGTCCGCTTTTCAACACTGATCCAGTACACATTCGGGAAAGACCTACCTTGGGTGAGTTGTGGGCAGCGAGCTGGTGGATGTACTAAATGTATGTGTATTGGTATGTTTGTGACTGTTCCTTCTCTTTGTTCACTTTAGCTGAAAAATAGTTTTGCTTGGAAAAAATGGACTTTTATTCGGCAACAATATATATGTGTATGGATAGAGGTGCATTATCTGCAAGTTTTTAGCGATTCAGTGATTGGCATTACGGTAAAACATTGTCTCACATTTCAGAACAATGGCGAACACGAGCAACTTGGAGCAACAAATAGCAGACTTGCAATTGAATCAACCATCCGACGGTTCGATCGGTAGGGTCAAGTCTGGGAAGAAGATCGGTCCTGCGGTACCACCGAAACCCAAAAAGTCTCAGCCTCAGGTGCAATTTTTTACTCGATTTAGCTTCTTTCTCGCGAAAGATACTTTGTTTTGGTGAAGTTTTTTTTCCCGAAGATTTTCATATTCGAGATTTCGAAATAGTATGAATTCGCCAAAAAAAAGGCGGTGTAGTGACTTTTCAAGAAAAATTAATATCCTGTGCTTGTTATCGTTGATATATATTCTACTGCCATTACGATTATTTATAGATTCCGAAACATTATCCAAACTAGCGAGTGACGTAAGATGTGCCAGATTTAAGGGACATTGAATGTTTGGAAAAGCGCATTTTTATGCTGTAATTGTTATTAAATTTGATAGATAGATTTCTGCACCCACAAAATTAAGATAGCTTTAAAGTTTGTAACGTTGGAATGGAACTGAAGTTCTTTATTTTACTTCTTTATTTGTATCGCGAACTGATTTTTTATGTCGATTGAGGTGGTAGATCTCTCACGAGGATACAAAAAATCGTTCAAGTGATTCGCGTATCCTTAAATGGCGCGAAGAAAGTATGAGTGATTGAAAAAAAATTGGTTTCGTTGTATTCCAAAGATACTGGATGGTCGGCAATGTTTGACAATTGCATTATCGACGTACAGTGTTATAAAAAAAGTCATACAACTTAGAGATTTGCTCGTTGCTACCTTTTCGTCTGCTTACGAAGCTTCTATCACGATCAAACGAAATTTGAAAAATCGACCTGCTTATCGCAGACGGTTTGCGAGCAGGGTAAAATGATGAGGAAGCAATTGGCAAGTTTGGAAAATAATCAGTCGAACAATTCGTTCAGGGATCGTCACAGTGTAACGGATCACAAAATAGCGAGTTTTCGCGACTTTTTTTTCGATGGTTGAAATACGCTGTTCAGTCTGATTTTTTCATGTCAAATCAGAGCACTCGCGAAGAACAGAAAATCAAATATTTTTTATTTTCAGTTTGATTCACTTTGATTTGATACAGTTTATGTAAGTATATGAACGTCATATTCATAACCGTCTATACTATCGGTCGATTCTTAGATAAGTGACTTTTTCGAAACATGAGCCTAACATTTTTTTGCTTTTCTCTCGTCTGTCGGGTTATAAATGATGATATTCAGTCGGAGGAAGTTGACATTTTTCATTAACAATTTTTTACGAGCAAAAATAATTATAATAAAAAATGATGAGCAAACCCAAACAAATCCAATATAGGCGTCGAAATGTTAAAAATGCTCTATTTTATCACGTGTTTCGGTGAAAATAAAAACCCCGTAACTTTTTATAGTCGGGCGGGGCGGGGGAGGGGGGGGTGAGGTTTAGTGTCCCGTGACTGAATATCATCATTTATAACACAATAAATGAGAAAATAGCAAAAAAAAGTTTTCTCTTTTTTCGAAAAAGTCACTTATCTAACCTACTATCTCATAAAGGGAAAAGAAATCGATTTTTTTGAAAATTTTACACTGTGACGGTCCCTCAATTCTGCGATTTCGTTTCGAGTGTCGAGCGTCTCGAATGATTCGTTTTCGTTCCGCAGGTTCCGCAGAGTTACAATGTAAAGGTGCCGCCCATTCCATCCTACAGTACCGTGTTGAACAACAGCGGCTCGAATGATGCACCGTTGAAATTTTACTCAAATTCGCCGGCCTCCCATGCCGCGGTAAACGTCGTGAAAAACGAATTTCCCCATTCGTCAAGAGTATCGCCGCGGAACGACGGGGACAGCACAAAGTTTTATCGCAACAACGATTCCCTGTACACGAACGAGCCCGACGAAACATTCCCGATGAAGTACAATTACGACGAGAAGAATTTTTACTCCAACATACAACAGAAGCAGATCGCAAACATTCCCGTTTTGCAAATACCTCACGACGAGCGCTCGAAGAGAACCGCGAGCAACGCGGTTTACAGCAATGTCGATCCACCGGTCCCCGTTCTCGAATCTGCCCCCGTCACTAACGGCAAAGATTTAATTTACAGCAACATAGAGTGGCATCGAAAGCCCGAAAATACTTACAGTAACATTTCCGGTACGGACAACAATGGTGAGTCCATCTTTTCGTATACTTTCGCAGACCACCTCCAACTCGACCCAAAAGCAGGCGGAGATTTTGGCAATTGTGAGAAATCCAAGACACCTTTAAGGGGTTAGACTACTGTGACGACGTGCACATCAGGGTTATTTGAAAAAATTAATTCTTAATATATTTTAAATTTTCATTAATTTTTTAAATGTACTTTCAATTAATTTCAAATATTTAAAACTAAAATAAAGTTTCATTTTTAATATTTATAATTCAAAGAGTTATAAACAATCTCGTGAACGACCCTCGAACGTGAGGGGATCAACGGTGTACTCGATTTTGGCCACGCGGTTGATTTGAAATTTAAAAATGAGTTTTTTTTTCTCTTAGAATAAATATTGGCCAACAAGCAACAATACTTAACGGGGCCATCCCATGTGATAGCTATTTGTTTTTTGGGTATTTTTCTTTTGTGAAACATTGAAACACACTATCTTTGAACTTTTACCACACATTTATTAACATTTTTACAACCCCTCAGAATTTTATCAAACACAAATAACGAGTTGATTCGACTTTACACCGTTCGGAAGACCCTCGTGTGGCTCATGTGTAAAAGAAGTTGGTTGACGACTGCCATGATTCCGGAGGATTTGCTCATCCAAAATTTGAAAAATCAAACGGCATTTTAATTTCTAGACCTGAGGCTCTCGCCGGAACTAGAGTGAAGTAAAAATATCGAAAATTGAATTTGCACCATGGTTTTTAAAGTTAAGTTCCAAGTTTCGTATTTTTTTTCGACTTTTTCAGCGTAAGAAAAACTATGGCCGATAACAGAAATACTCTAGTTCGTGTGAGAACTATAGATGTGCTGACTGTACCATAAAAATTTGAGCAAAATTCGTTCAATCATTTTTAAGATATTATGGAAACTAATTTGAAATATACAGCTTTGAGAAAAACGCGTTCGAAAGTTCAAGTACGATGTACACAAAGATACTGTTCACCATTAGTCTGCCATACCGACTCCATATAATATAAACACATTTTTTGCAATTGGTGCAAAATATATTTCGATTTTTTGGACCTGTCTCATGTAATGACCCTCCTAAGTGCCTGCCTTCGTTTTCCTTGAAACTCATGTGTGATAAAGTATTGAAAGCTATTAGACACGTTTTTTCTATTTGCGGAAAACGGCCTTAAGGGAAAAACCACCCCTCAAAGAAAGGCGTGCCACCCCCGAATTAAATTTTTCTTTCGATACTTCCATAGTGAATTTTTCATTGCTTTGCATTAGAAGAATTTTGATTTTTGTTTCATACAGATCGGTGGACTGTTTGTGGGTGAAACTGCAAAACCACCCATTGACACGCCTTCTTTGAGGTGTGGTTTCCCCCCTTAAAATCGTTTTTCCGTTGATACTAAAAGTTAAGTGTAATAGTTTTCGATGCTTTTTCACGTGTGTGTGTGTCAACAAAATCGAAGGCGGACAATTGATCGGTGTTTCATTTAAGACGTTTGACCGAGCTTTTTTGTCATCGCGTTACAATCATAAAAAACAATTCTATTTTTTTCGATTTTCTAAGAAAAATTACATCATTGTTAATGACTAATGAGAAAAAAAAGTGGAGAAAAAACGTGGGTCAAGGCTAAAATACTGTTACACTGAATAAGTGTATCAAATTTCAAGTCAATCCGTCCATTAGATGTTGAGAAATCGTGTACACCGTTTTGAAATACATAGTTTTGAGAAAAACGCGTTTAAAGTTTTACTAGCAGTTCTGTTCTTTCTTTTTTTTTTATTGTACACTCAATATGCACATCAACTTTGGTCGAAAAATGTAATAGATCGCACAAATACTTTTCTGACATTCAGTTGTTAAAAATATCAGCGATTTTCAGGGGTGTCAGTACTGTACTGCAGCTCAATCGAGCGATTATGGGTGGCCGATATTCAGGGTCGACTTCATTCGTTTCAGAAGATTTGCCACCACCGCCGGAACCGACCGAATACGTTCCGTGCGTGGCGGGAAACGCTTTTCCGCCTCCCCCCGAGGAACTTCCACCGCCGCCCAGTCCGGTATCCTCGAGCTACAGCGAACTGCGACGCGCCACTTATCAGCCGGACGATCCGTCGAAGAATTATCCGAACGATATCTACGGGCCGGATTCGCAGTCGAGCTCGACGTACGAGTCGATATACGAGCCCATTAATCCACGACCGTCCTCGCAACTGTCGTGCAATTATTCCATGTACTCTGGTTACGGCTCGGCGACGTCGACTGAACCGCAGAGCAAAATTTCACCTGTCAAAGAGGTAATTTCAGGGTGATACGTATCCTCAGGTTCTCCAGGTTGATCCCCCATAGTAGGCTTTCAGAGTGTTCCTTAGGGGCTACCTAGAGGCCCGAAAAATGACCACGTTCCGATTTTTTTTTCGCTGTGAAACGGTTGGTCCAAAAGAAACCCTTTTTTCCACACAAAGGTATATTGAGAGTCTTGAAAAAGAGAACGAAAAATACAGAAAAACAACAAAAACATGGGCGCCGGCAGGCGATGAAATTTTTTTCGCGTCGTTTGGCGGTGGACCCTCCAGTTTGAACGGTCCAATTGGAATCTAAAAACCAAACGGGTTATTCAACTTAACAATACACGACTCGAAAATTCGGCCGTAAATTACGAGATCTCAAGAATGAGTGGACGAATTGAAAAATAGCCCAAACAAAATCGATAGGAAAAAATCACATTACATTGGTAATCTGTCATTACATTTTCGATTTTCTGCCGCGTTTTCGCGTAATGTCGAGACAAAGTTGAAAGTCGTCTGCTAAAAGGCCACCTTACTGTATAAAGAGTCGCGGTGTGTCGTCAGTGCGTCGGTGGCATTGAGATTGGTGGCGTTGTCAGTGACGGCAGTTGTCGGATACGAGACATTGATGATCGTCGATTTTTAGGCGGGCCCTAGACCTACAATAATATTGTACAATACTTTCATTGTGCAATAATATTGAATAACTTAAACCCTTAAACCCAAGCGATCGATTATTATCACCCAATCACTTTGACGGGCCACAAGCGTCAATGTTTTCGCGTAAGCAAGACGTCCCTAGTGTATGGCGCAATACTAATCTTACACGGTGCAATGAAACGATATGGTGCAACAACATTTAAACTCGCGCAAACTTTTGTTTAATCGCTGTGCAATCTTCGATACTAACCCTTATCGGTCAAAAACATTGCGCAATTCGTAATATTGTGCAATATAATTGATCATTCAGGGCCCGCCTTGATATAATTTTTTATCTAACAAAGTGGCGCCGTCTTGAAACTCGAGCATACAAAATGTATGAAACAAAGTCGTCATTTTTACATAACTATTGAAAAATGAAGGTCGATTTAAATAAAGTAAGATCGTCACTAACCTTTAAATGTTTCTCGTCGTATTTCCTGTAAATTCGGAAACAATCCATCAAGTGGTTCTCCAGATATCATGTCCACTTTGAAAAATTTGACTTTGAAAACAGTATCATCTGCCGACGGCCATGTTTTTATTGTCTTGCAATTTTTTTAAAGGCTCTATAAATATATGTCTCAATATAATATACCTTTGTGTTAAAAAAATGCGTTTCTTTTTCAGTAACTGTTTCATAGAAAAAGAATTCGGCATTCGTCCATGTTTTTCGAGCTTGTAGGTAGATGTAGCCCCTTAACAGTATTCAGTATATTTTATTCATTTTATAATTATCAGATACGTTTTGCCAGTTCCGCTTTACCCGACAACTTCATCAACGCTGTACACTTGCATTGCATCTATTTTTTCACGAGAATGTTTGCGCCAGGGTTGTTACGCATATGGAAGACAGGGAAAACCGGCAAAACAAAGGGAATTTCTTTCCTCCTGGAATAACAAGAGGAAAGTCAGGGAATTTTGGGAACGCTCTGGAAATTTCTCGGAATTTACTTTTCGCAAGAATTACGAAAAATGAAACAGACTTGACTAAAAAACTGAACAGTATAAAAATTAATATTTTTGTATATTTTTAATATTTATATCATTCTTCATTATATACAAAAAAGCTGTGTCAGCGTAAAACATTGAAAATTTGAACAACTGCACGGAGAGAATTTTTAAGTATTTTTCACGGTAAAATCTCCGTAAAAATTACATTAAAAATTTGAAACCGGTGACAAATGTGCACATAGTTAAAAATTGACACTAGCTTTTAATATTTTGGTTTCAATCATGTAAAAATTTAAGCAAGTGGCATAATTTTTTACATTTCTTTCAGTAAAAATTCTGACACATTCTCATGTAGAATTTTAACAATGGGCTGCCTAAAAAATTCCAAGTTTCTACAGTAAAAATAACCTGAACAAACTTGAAATTTCTAAAATCCCTAGCGAAAAATTAATTCCCTATGATTAAATAAATACTTTTTTCATCGGCGTTTCTGAACATTTGTGTTCTTGATTGCTACTTATTTTAGCATATCATCTTTCCGTACCATTGTAGACGTCCTTTATCGAAGTTTCTTTTCACGTTTCTTTGTTTTCTTGCGTAGAACTGCGTAGAACACGTTAGACTGCACGAGACCACGAGGCTTTCTTGGCCCATGTTTCGTACTATAATGCGCATGCGCGGTACCGCTGTTGCTAAGCAACGCGGGTCGGCGTCGTTCGTGCTCGTCATACTGCGTCATACACAAGCCACTCTCCAGCTTGCGTTCACGTATACGCACGCTCGCACACAGAGCTCACGCGTACGGTCAGGCGACCTAGCCCTAACTGATTTTACTATAAAGAACGTAATATTCCGGTGGACGCACGAAAAATTTCGGCTTCCTTTTTTAAATTTTTATGGAAAACGCAAATTTCTCAATCTTCCACTGAAAAATTTCATTTATATTTGCACTTTTTTAACTTATTGTCGTAATCTTTACGTTTCATGAAATTTTAATATTAATTTCAGTAAAAATTCTGGAAAATATTTTTAATTTCTGTTACGCAAAAGTAAATTTTGATTCATTTCCATGAAAATTTATAATTTATTTCCTAAAAACCTGAAGAATTGCACATTTGTCACCGAGTTACTGTGATTTCACAGTAAAAATTACTTAAAAATTCTCTCCGTGTGAGAACTAATTTACCGTAAGACTATACATTTGCATTTGATATGTCGATACACAACCACATCATTATTATTATAGATATGTGTTTATATTTCTTTTCTATTTGTCGTCACCGGCATAAAAATGTCTGTTTATAATAAAGAACAGGTTCTGTATTTGCTTTTAATGTATTTTGTTACTCTGCAATGTTTAAATTATTTTTCGAATGTCAGTTTTTTAATTTTTAATTTTTAACATTTCCATATATTTTATCTTAAACGAAACTATGTGTATCCAGTTCAACATAATTTTTCAATCGATGGATCCAATTGAGAATTTTCTTTTTTTTTTCAAGTCGGTTAAAAATGTTATGTTTTTTTTCCACAGAAATGATTCATTGCTATTTCTACGTATATAATTTTTCCCGTATAGTATGTAACGTTTACAAATAATAGTATCGTTGAAACGAGACTTAACCTGCGGTCTTGAACTTTAAAAAATATATTGATGGATACAAAGTGTTCTTTATTTGATCCTGATCCGGGTCATTTGCAAAACCTGTATGGAAAACCTGGGAAAGTCAGGGAATTTCTGAGACAATAATGCGTAACAACCCTGTTAACGTTATACTTCTTTCCACGACTGCGTCGTCGATCACTGACTATTTCCCTTGATAAGAACGCTTCTTCACCGTAATTCGTGATCTGTAGGTCGACACGCTGACTGACCTTTTGGTCCAGGGAATGGAGGATGCCCAGGAGGAGAACGACATATACGGGGTTTGCGCACAGTGCGGCGAGAAGGTGGAGGGCGAGGGAACGGGCTGCTCGGCGATGGACAAAGTCTTCCACATAAATTGCTTCAGCTGTTTCGTCTGCAAAGTAAATCTGCAGGGAAAGCCCTTCTATTCACTCGAGGCGAAGCCCTATTGCGAGGAGGACTATCTGAATACGCTGGAGAAATGTTGCGTGTGTACTCGACCGATCCTCGACAGGATATTACGAGCTACCGGCAAGCCGTATCACCCGTCGTGCTTCACCTGCGTCTTGTGCGGCCAGAGCCTCGATGGTATCCCGTTCACGGTCGACGCGACCAATCAGATACACTGCATACAATGCTTCCACAAGTGAGTCTATCCATTTACCATACGTGAAAAAATTGCTTCTGCAAATGCCCGACACTCGGTCATTTTTTGCGATGCTCTTAAGGGCTTAAGCTACAGCAGCGACCCGAATGATGATCCTTCACAAAAATCGTCGTAATTGATTACAGATTTTTATAAAAAACATTGCTGGAAATTAAAGTTAAAATCCTAGACTATTTTAACATTTTCACAATAGTCCCTTAACCCTGGGAGTACACTCTCGAGTCTCGAGTCTCACAGACCCGACCAAAAAATACAAAAGTCGTGTTTTCCTCTTTTGCAAAACATTTTTATCTGCTCAAACACCTTTCTCGGACAAAATATTAACCGAACACAGATTTTCTTTTCGCAGGTGCTTTTCTAACACTCTTCTCTTTTATGTAAAAAAAATCATCCGAACAGACGCAATTTCAAGGAAATGACATAATTCGAAAGTTGGCCGGGCCTAAGCGACCCAGTGTATAAGTAGCAAAAAATATGAGTGTACTCCTAGTACTTTCGCGATTTTTTCCTTCGATGGTTAAAATACGCTAATCTGTCTGATTTTTCCATGTCGAATCAAAGCGTTCACGAAGAACGGAAAATAAATTTTCGAATGTTTCATTTGTTTACATTTCTTTTACGGTTGAAAATGTTTTCGAAAAAAAGAAGTCCTCACGTTGTACGCGGTTGTGGCCGTAAATATAGTCTGAAAGAAAATGTGTAAAAATATTATTAATCAGTATGAAAGCCGCTATCTTGCTATGGAGGTGTTTGGAATTCAGCCGATTTTTTCGACGGTTTTTCGTTAAAAAAATATGGAGATTAAAAAAAAGCTCCCATAGCGAGATAAAGAATGGCGTGAAGAATGTTGTGTCAACATTTGAGACGGATAGCTTGCAAACTCTTCTTTTGAGAGTGGACACCGTTTTGAAAATCGAAATTTCGAGAAAAATGCGTTTCGAGTTTCGAGTGCGGAATTTTTACAAATTGTCTGCTCACGATCAATCGGCGACGTCAGGTCCACGTTTATAACCGTCTATACTATCGGATAATGCAAAAAAAAAATTTTTTCGCTGCGATGATCCCTTAATTGTCCAAAGTGTACAGTACTTTTAAAAGTGGACGATCCTATTGCCTCGAGGCGTTGTTCATCATTCCGCTCAACAATATTTTCTTTCCGAAGGAAATTCGCGCCGCGATGTTGCGTCTGCAAGCTCCCGATAATGCCAGAGCCGGGACAGGACGAGACGGTGCGAGTGGTCGCTCTAGACAGGAGCTTTCACATACAGTGTTACAAGTGCGAGGATTGCGGTCTCGTTTTGTCCTCCGACAGCGAAGGACGCGGCTGTTATCCCTTGGACGACCACGTCTTGTGCAAAAGTTGCAACGCTACGAGAGTTCAGGCTCTCACGTCGCACATGACCACCGAGTTGTAAGATGCTCGCTGAATGCGCGTTTATACGTTAACTATTTAATGATGACGATCCCCGCGCAGAGAACGAACAAGCCACAGCGGGTATCCTCTTTCGAGCCAAGGCGATAGAGAGGTATGTCGAAAAAAGGGAAACATTAGGTATGAAAGGTGTTTTTTTTACACAAGTTTTCCGGTTCCAAAGAGGGCGCCGCACGAGTGTTTGCGATGCAAGAAATTTTCTGTCAGCAAGCCTGCGAGCTCCTCACGTGATGATTAGCTGTTTAAATAAGGTACACTTTTTATCTTCCACAATAGCGAATATCGTTTTAGCTTAAGATACTCTACGGAGAAGAATGCGGAGGGGGATGTAAACCCAAACGCAAATTAGCTCGTGACCCCTTCGCTCTCAGTGAGGAAGCGTGCACTCGGCTTTAATACGCAGGTAGGCGCATCTTGGGAAAAAAACGCGCACAGTTTTATAATGTCTTGCTATTTCCTTTTTTGGAGTCGCTGAATTCGAATCTGGAATCAGTTTTTTTCTTCGAAATAGCAGGCCAAGAGGTAGGAACTTATTTTACTCGAATGGGGCTCTGCACTCAAGAGTCTTTGCACATCGTATTTGGTTTTCCAGGTCACCGATTACGAAAGTGAGCTGAAAAATGGCGTATCCAATATGACGAGCGTTATTGAATTTGACTTCGTAATCAGTATGCCTTAATGCCCTTGAATACTGACTTATCAAAATGAAATTAATTGTTGCATGCTGACTCGCCATTACAGTACTTCAAAAATGTAATTTCACATTCGGTGTCAGCGATTCCAAAAACCTTTAGATTGAAATTGTGATGCTGTTTTGAAGACAACAAAATCGGGAGCCATTTTCGGCGGGAATTTAGTTATTCAGCTGTCAGCGAAGGGTTAAAAAATCGAAACTGCCATTGAGAACAATATAACGCTTGTATTATAATTATTCAGCGTCGATCGACGAGGCTCAAAGTCGCTTTAGTCTAGTAGCGTTCGTATCGTCCGAGGATCGGGATAATATCTACCCATTTCAGTAGATTGGTCAATGCGATTGATACACGTTGCTCTGCCATCAGTCTGCCACGGCCAACACAATCAAAGTTGCAGGGATGTCGAATTATGGAAGGATTACGATGTATAATCGTGTACACTAATACTGTTATCTGTGAAAAAACCACACCATTTGTGAGAAACGAGTCGTATTAAAGATGTGATGATTTACAAATCCATTGTCGTATACGCTGCTTTTTTTACCTTTACCCGCCTTTATGCGCAGGAGTAGGATCAATACTGTGCATTCAAGAGTAGTCTCGAAAAACGTATCTGAAAATTCGTCAAAATGAGACTAAAGCGGGCTACTCACACGCATGCCGCAGGGATGAAAATGGTGCTATCAAAATACCAAAGAATCGGCATAGCCTTGGCTGTCGCCGTGGTCCTACCACAAAGAGAAAGAGGAAGTACTCGGTGAAGAAGTGGTTACTAAGATGAAAATAATTGTGCCACATAAACACCGTAAAGAAATTGAAGCAATATCGAAGAAGTTGTGGGTTATTCTGCGAAAAGCGGCAGAACGTCGAACGCGCGGTCGGTTGGGTCTGCAGCTGTTGCGCTGGGGCCTTTCGTTATGGGCGGGGTAAAGTATTAAATTTTTTTTTCATTTTTTAAATGAATGCATAATATATCAAGAATATTGTGTTAAAATTTCAAGTCGATCGGAGTAAAATTGACGAAGTTATGAGTATTTGAGCGTCTATTGCTCCATGCCGGGTTTTATACCTGGGCGGCAGCTGCGCGGCGCACGACAGTAAAGAAGAAAGAGTTTTGCGTAGACAAACGCAAAAAGATGCTCTCGATTATCTTGATGGAAGCCTTTTGCTCTACGGACCTGGCATCGACGACATTGAGTGAGTATAAGAAAATTATCGAGTTTTATTTTGAATTTCTAAAAATTCAAAGATAATTGAAAAATCTGAAAAAATTCATACGTATTCAGAAAAATGAACGAATCACGAAAAAAAATTGGGTTGCGGGGAAATTTGTTGACTAATTTTTTTTTTTCATCATTTTGTTAATAACATTTTGGAATTATTATTATGCAAAATTAATCTTTTGAGTACCTTTAATATGCATGAATTTTCTCCGATTTTTATGCAATCGAGAAGTGTTCTCAAACTTATGTGCAATGAGCGCTAAGCGACCAAACTCTTCTGCGTTTTTCTGAGACTTGTCATATTTGAAGTCCGTGTGCACGATAACTCAAAATCTACTGGACCAATCGCTTTGAAATGTTGCACAGTACTTCTTCACATAATTCACCAGGTATTGACGAGAGCTTTTTTTGTTTTTTTAAATAATTACTAATTTTTCAACAACAAATTAGCCGATTTTTTTTTAGCGAAAATCGGGTTTTTGGCTCCCAAGTGCTATGAAAAATCGAAAAAAAAAAAATCCTCCCGTCATTACCTCGAGAAACATCTCCTTTAACAAATGCATTTTGATTTTTTTGTTTCAGATGATTCTGTTGCGAGTTATGGTGCACACCGCAAACCAACTTTTTTCGAGGCGCCTCCGGGGTTTAATTTTCACTCGCTCAATTTTGAATATTTTGCAATGCAAATTTAGGAAAATGTTGTTCAAATGTTACTTTATTATATGTAAATTTTTCAATAAACGAACACTATTCGTTACGCCAAAAAAAAATCTTAAAAACATGCCTTTTTTCGCCGAATTAACTTTACCCCGCCGTTATAGCGAGCAGGTATACAAGGGTAGGATAACTCCGGGGGCCTGGGGTTAGTTCGAAGGGTCAGTCTATCTTTTATCCTACAGGAGTGAACAGTATTTTCTATTCTGTGCATCGTTAGTGAAATCGATCAAATGAACCGTAAAGACCAGCGAAATAAAATCTCAAGAACGGATAGAGCGACGTTCAAGATCCGTAAAGACAATCTTTCGAAAAAATTAACGTCCGTTGAATTGCCATGAATGTGAAGAAAGTACATAAAAGGACCAATGTATGGCCCTGGGATTGCTGATCAACGGTAAGGTAAAAAATATCTCTATCCTGCGAGTTATTTTTTATAACAAACTTCGAAACAGCATTAAGGTACACTTTTTGAAAAATCGATGTTAACTTCTTCTTTTTTTTTTAATGTTTGAAGTACGAAGAATATTGTGTGAACATTTCATGTCGAAACTCCGCAATCGCCAAAATTATACGGAGAATTTATCGAAAGATCGTGCAGCGACCCAACGGCCGAGCGCGTCGTTTCTTTACCCACTTTTCAAATGCGATTATCTCGAAACATTTTCAAAGTCGGTGCCAGATGTATCTCGAAAACGGCTTGTCCGTTTGTGCCCAAATTTGGATACAATATTCTTCGATAGTTTTTCTCGTTCGCCACGTAGGGCTTTTTCATTTGATTGAACCATTGCTTTTTTATGCAACCAAAATCGTCGGAAATTGCGAACGAAAAACGAATGTTAAATTAAAACGGTCGCAATTCCGTCAAAAATGAAAGTTTCAAAAAATCCTACGAGGCGAACTCCTTTGTATATTATATTTCAAGAATCCGTTGCGTTTTCATGTTTTAGATCAACCGACTGCCCGGAATCCTTGGCACTACAAGTCATGTCAACAAACAATACGTCTGACGCTGACCACGACAACGGCGCTTCCAGTCAACGAATTAATTTTTTTTTATTCCTAAACATACCTCAATGTACATATTTTGCAATGAAAAAAACCCGGATCCAATCGAAACATTAGTTTTTGAGATAAAATTTCCCGAAGTTTACCTGTTTTTTTCGCCGTTCACTCAGGTACCTCCCCTTAAACGAAGTTTCTGGGTAGACCCATCTACCTAAAACAGTTACGTGGATTTCGAAGCCAAAAAGCATATTTTCTCTATTTAAAAAATATATATATATGAATTATTTTATTCAAAATGTTCAAAACCACATAAAAGAGCAACGTTTTGACAATATTTTCATAAATTTTCATCCAAAAATTTGGGAAATTCAGCCGGTGGGACCTGGTTTCCGGAGTACCCTAAAAAAAGTGCCCTGGTGATGGTCAGGATAACTCATGATAGCTTTATCTGAAATTGTAAAACCAAATTTATTCTGTTAGTAGATACTTATAGCTCGTGATTAAACAAAGAATTTAAAAAAATGAAGTTTGAATTTTTGGCAGAGATGTATGCAAAATAGTTCAATTTTTGATACGATTTACACTGCGTATAGCTTTGTAATATTAGTTGTAATCGAAAAAAATACCTTCGTTTAATCACTGGTCAATACTATTTTAAAGAAGCGTGCAAAGTTCCAATAAGATCCGTATATTAGTAGTTTTAGAAATCGTGTCCACTGACTTCAAAAATAGTGTTTTGAGAAAAATGCGATATACCTGCGTCGCTCCTGGCCGGTCTTTCCTAACGTGGTGAATTCCCAAAGGTTCTCTTTCCTACACGTTTACTCCGATTGACTTAAAACTTTGGAAAAATATTGTAGATACATTTTACTATTAGATTATAAAATTACAAGAAAATGGATTTTTTGAAATTTTCAAACCCACGAACTTTGAAATGTATAACTTGAATGCATTTTTATGGCACTTATCGATTTCATGAAATGGAAATAAAAATTCGAGCAGTTTATTGCCACAAAAGAATAAAATTGCGACAGTTTTCAAAAAGGGTGTAATACCCTATGGCCTTGTGACCCGAGATACCTAATATAAAAAAAATCAAACACATTTTGTTAATTATCCTACGATTAATCGTAGTAATTTCCAAAATATCAAATAAAAGGCGCGTGTTCTAATCGAGTCTTGATTTTTGCGTAAAAAATGAGCGCGTTTTTCGTTCTTCAAATCAAAAGTATACAAATTAGAACAGTCCTTTGATGAAATATTATCTTTTTACATGTAGAAAAAGCCTTCAAAATTTAAGAAGATCGACGCAGTAGTTTTTGCGATATTTTGCTCACCGACTTTGAAAACGTATTCTCGAAAAAAAGGGTTTAACGTTCCGATCGACACTCCGAGCGTTCCAACGGGCGTCAACGTCACGGCCTAAATATGTACATTTTGATCCGATCACCTTAAAATTGTCAGGGAACATTTATAAGATGATATACTGTCAAAATAGGTTGGTTTTGAAAAAAGTGATTTTTTCAACGTTTACGACTAGGCATAATCCCTTAACGGAGGCTTATTCCGCGGATGCACGGCGTACGAATCACACGTGTTGAGCGTGTGGAGGAGCAATGGAGGAAAGAGCAGAGTTAGGAGTGGACGAAGCAAGCCCGTGATTTTTCCTTCATTGGCGATGACTTTCAGCTGCTGCTGCCCGATCTCTGCTTTATTCCATACAAAATAAAATCTCAAGTCGACAAGTCGACGATGCGCATCCGTTAAAAACGTTTCAAGATTTCGGAGGTGGTTGAAACTGTGAATTCATTCCCGGGGCATAGTACAATTCGAACTTGAGCTGGCGAGAACAAACGTGTAATGTTAGCGACAACCCGAAACGGCGTCATCGTTGATTATTCAATTGTCTTCCTGTTGCATTTGCAATTCGCGCAACAATTGGTCTCTTTGCTTCTCGAGCTCGTCTTCCGAAAGTTCATGATGCTCGCGGTTGTCGAGCGCCGTACTTTCACTGTGACCCGAGGAACGCCGATATTTCTCCTCCTTTTTTCTTCGTTCTGGCGAATCCTCGGACGAGGGCAGCCTCGAATGTGATCGCTGCGTTAACGAGAGGACGTGTAAAATAAGCTATGCAGGAGGACCGAAGATTCTCTTCCCGGAGAGCGTCGCCGAGCGTTCGACCGATCAATGTTGCAAGATAATGGTGTTTTTCTTACACGTACATACGTCCAATGAAAGTTTAATTTCGTAGTTTCCGGAAGTTCCGCTAGGTCTTTTGGAGAAAAGTATCGAAATCTAGATGTTAAGGTATTCTGTTCGCGGAGGCCCGTATTTTGTAGGGGCATAAGCAGGGCCCTTCGAAATCATTGATAAATTACAATGGCGCTTATTAAAAATCAGTCACAATCAAATGTTATCCCCAACGATAAACTGGAATAAAAAATTTCACGCAAACTTAATAAAAATTTAATAATAATATGGTCAGCATGTCATCTCCAAAAAAAGACAATTTTTAGAGTCGTAATTTTTCATTAGAAGTTCGGTAACTTGGCGTGAAGTTTTACTAGTATACTGGAATGTATTTTTACTTGATTATAGACCAAAAAAAAAAATGAATTGTTAAATATTTGGATTCACGTAAAGGAATACCTCTCGGCTATGTATCACACGCTCCGACCACTTCGAAATTCTTAACTGTAATTTCGACCAAACGATGGAAGCATTTGACATGAAATGTATTGTGTAGATGCGATATTGTTGCTGAAGGGGTCTACCATTGACATTTTTCGAAATACAAAAAAAAACTTTAAAGATTTTAGTTACCATAATAAATTGTGAATTACTGAGTGATGTATCGAATTCGCGCACGTTTTAAAATCGTTAGGCTCTAGACAGTGAAAAAACTCACATTTTGAGCGTTGTTTCAACTGATTTTATGAACCAAATAACGAAGAAATTGGGGTTTAGAGTTTTTGAGATAAACGTGCACACACATAAACGCATTACATGTGGACTTGCAGCAACCGTCGCCTATTGGGCCTCTGCTCTTTGCTGTAGTTTCTTTAAATTTATTGATAAAACAGGCCCGCAGGCCTCGGGACTGTCGTCCCAACTGACCGGTTTGCTGTAGTTGAGTAGCAGACGGTTGCTGCGATCTCTGGCGGTAGTTTACGGCGGCTCGTAGCCACAGCCTACGAATTTCGCAATACGGTCATGGCCGCGTCGAAGTTTCGCAGCGTGTGATACATGGCCTTAACACAGTCTTTGGAAGAATCGCGAATTGAGCTGGAATGTTATTGCCAATGAGTGCAATGAATGTGACAACGATACGAACTGCGGCTGAATCGACGATTTTCGTTAAGAATAACTGTGTTATATAGTCCAGCGTTTAACATTTTTTTATACGCGCCAAACAATAAATCAATATATTTCAACATTGACCAGTTGAACGCTTGAATACTGTCAAGAAAAAAGGGCATTAAATGGAGAAAATTAGCTCACGGAATGACTACGGCCGCGTTTCTTCTTAATCTTCTTTCTCTTAGATTTCCGACAATCGGACTCGGAACTGTCCGATTTACTGGGGATGCTTGGCGATCGAGATTTGTGTCGTTTTTTTTTCGTTCCCTTGTCGCTGCCCTCAGATTCCTGAAGAAATCGTTATTCACTAAAGACGTTGATAATGCGATTGCTAAGGCGCAAGAGAGGGTTGAAAAACGTGGTAACTTACGCTGTGCGAACGCGAGCGGGATTTCCTCTTGGTTTTCTTGGTCTTCTTTTTTTTGCTACGTATATGATGATGGCTGCAGCTCTCCTCGAGTTCGTGCTGATATTCCTTGAATATTCTAACCCGCTCGCTCTCCAGTGTGATCGCTTCGAAGTCTGCCTCTTCCGCGATCTTAGTCCTCACCTCGTCCCACGGCATTTGATAATCTACCTCGAGGTTTTTCAACAAAGTCTTGAATCCTATTTCGAGCTTTTTGAACTTACGGGTCTCCTCCTTGACTCGTTCCTTCTCACGGGCCTCGGCTTTTTCCAACAACAAATTGTACGTCAGCTTAACGTTTCCGGCGTCGAGAGTCGCGGATTTACGGTCCTCGCAAACGACCGTCGCGAATTCCTCGAAGCTCGTGTTCACTTGAACCTCGAAATTTTTGTCCTTGAGGATCTCGCGGATTATCTTTTTCTCGTCGTGGAATCGGGACTTGAGATCTTCGACGTAGAATTTGAAGAGATCGAGAGGCGTCGAACCGGGCTGTCCGAGCATCGCTGAGAAACGCAAATCCGCTGAGAGCATCGGATACAATTCTACCCAAAGGGACATCGAGGTCAGCTTTCCTTGCTCGTGCAACTCGTCCAGTAGACTCTGCAATTTCATTCCCATTTAATTAAACGAGGACACCAGCTTAACATTTTCAAAAAATCGTTTTTTAGAAATACTTTTAAAGAAGCCTTTGAACCTTCAAAAAATACGATGCATATTCGTTTATAGATTTAAAAAAACAGTTTCAAAGTGGTTTCTAAACTATTTTTGAGGGGAGTCTCCGAGCGCCGAAAAGCGCTTTCGTCGACGCCACGCTGGTGGACGCAGTTCTCGACTCTTGTAAGCCTATTATCTTTGGGAAAACTGTTACCGACTAAAAAGAGTTTCATTTTTTACCATTTTGTATTTGTTTGGCAAATAGTTTTTTCCCCATACTTCAATATATAGCTATTAAGTCTGAAAGATCTTTCGACCATGTATTTAATTCCTTTCTTTTGAAAGAAAAATCCAAAGAAAATGGACAGTTACAGTGGTGTTATCCATTAATCGACGTACGTATTCGATTTCAATATTCTTTTCTCTTCAGAAAATCGATATTTGTCGATGTTCATCCTACAACATTTTTAGAATGTCGTGTTCATATTCCAAGGTTAATTTCCGAATAATGTATATTTCAATGGCACGTAGTTATAAGTGCACGTTATCAGGGCAAAATCACGAAAAAAAAACTTTAAGCGCGTTTTTCTCGGAACGTCGTTTTTCAAAAGGGCTGACACTTTACCATTATAAAAGGATATTACAAGTTATTTCTACTCCTAATCATAGTCGCCATCGCGTGCCTTACAATTATACGTCCACAGCCACCCGGTGTTTTTTTTCATAAACAAATATATGCGCCGTGAGTTGGCTTTCTCGAAAAATGACGTTCGGACTCACATGAAAATGCACCAATTTGGTTTTTCGACTCGCTTGTAGTACAAACGATAACCACACTCCTACATTTCAATAATCCCCTAGAATTTTCTGTTTCGAACAATTTTCCGGGGAGTTGGGATGTCAACAGTGGATCCGTATGTTCAGCAGGACGCTATTGCATCGCCTATTTCTATGACGTTGACGGTTGCATCGTTGTAACGCAACGATAATTAATTTGATTAAATTACTCAATTTTTTTTGTGCTTTCTGAGAATCAGAATGCTTTCTGAGAAAAGATTCTGAGAATCGCTCAAACGTTTCTACGTATTTTTTTAAAATTAGAAACTTAGGATCTCAATTTGCAGAAAAAAAGGCTTTGGATAATGATAAAAATAATGAAATAAAAAATAAACTAAAAAAATATCGTTGCGTTGCCATGCAAACTTCAACGTAATCCATTTCTACCAAAGCTTTTGAAAAATTGGCCATTTCGTGTTGTTGAAATATGTGGGAATCGAGACTGAAAGGTTGTTTCCCCGAAATCTAGTATAGGTTTCGAAAAGAAAGAAAGGTACTGCTCAGTCGTTTTGTTCCGAGGGTACTCTCAAATTTGCGAAAACATTTTGAGGAGTATTTCGCAAGCCGGAGCTCTAATTCGCCTTGGTACATTTTGCAACAAACTCACAATAAAGCCATCACGATTTTTCCTCTCCTGTCGCTTTCTCCGCTTCTTGTCTCGTTCCTTTTCCTCCTCCTCATCTTTCTCCAACTGTCGAATGTGATTTTCAAAAACCAGGAGCGCGTCCTCCTTGTCCATTTCTAAAAGATCGGCGTCTTCGGCGAAAGCGGAGTGCTGCAGTAACAGAGACTGCGCCTCTTGCCAAGTCGTTCGATGATTCACTTCCGTCATTGTATCCAAGACCTGAAATTTCAGACGAAAAGTTAATTCGACGAATTGACTGCTGTATAACGGAAATAAATGCCGCATGAGCGAGAAGCTTAAAAAAGTGTGTCGTTGCGAATCCTCTGGTCATCTGGTCTTTCTCGTTTTCTCTTTGAATAACAGCCCAATTGTAGTCCGTACGTCCTGAACCAATCGTTATCAATCCAATTTATACATGTATAGTAAAAGAACATTCCCTGACTGACTCATCAACGCCGAGCCAAAATCGTTGAAGCTAATTACATGAAATTTGGACAGTAAGAGAAATTTGAAATTTTGTTACGTAAGCACTCACTGAAGGATTTTTTGAAATTCAATCCTTAAGAGGAGAAACGGGTGGCAAAGTTTGTATGTAAAATAAAAAAAAACTGGTTAGAAGATTTACTTGAAACTTAGTTATCAAAGCTCTTCAACACAATTAATAAAACATGTATTTTAGCGTTATTCGAAATTCAACCACTAAACGAAAGGGGGTGGCAAAAGTTGTACGGAAAATTTAAAAAAACCGGGTCAAATTAATTTTAAACTTTGTATAGTAATTTTAAACATTTCAGGAGCACATTTCATTAAGGAGCATTCAACACAAGTCTACGCAAGCGAAGCCGCGAGCGAAAAGCCAGTTCGTTAATAATTACATGAACAAATTAACCTGTGCGAGTCTCTTCGTGTTTCTCTTCTTGAGTTGTTTGGCGTCCTCTTTTTCGCGTTTGGCGAGATTGAAAATCACATCCTCGTAGATGTCACGACGATCGGAATCGCCGACCGAACGCCAGACTTCGAGATTTCCGTACATTTCTTCGCACTTGTAGTACTTGGTCGTGCTCGTCATTTTATCGTGATCCAGAAGAAATTGCTCCAGATCCTCCTTTGCTTTCTTTACCCTAGCGGGGAATAAACATCCACGTTAAGAGCATGTCGGTTTTTCTTATTCGTGTCCGGTCGGCTAAGAATTTTGTTCCGTTTCTTGCGTTGTTGATGAAAGAGAAGCCGCAAAAATTAAGCGGGATCACCGCCATGGTGGATCAGAACAATTGATTTTTTTTTTGTATAATCTTTAGTCTCGAAAGTAATAAATCGGTTTCAAGTCGAAATAAGACTTGTGAATAAGTTTCTAAGGCAATGTGATTTAATTTGGTCAAGAAAATAAAAATCAACTACGGAAACTTCGTTCGTCTCGACATAGTTTCTTTTCACATATACTTCCACGGCGGAAGGTCTGTAATTTGTCTTTCTTATCGAATTAACTTGAAACTTTTACACCCCTATTTTTGGTACTCTTTCTAGGGAAGTTCTAAAACATTTTGCGAGATATTGAAGAATCGCTTTGCACCTAAAATGATTATAAATATTGTTCGAAAAGAGACCAAGTGTTTGTCATTTACTGAAAAATCAGCATTTAAAAAATCTCCAGTACTCCTCTAGTCTTTTATATCTACATTGAGAAACGCTGTGATATTTTGCTTCAGGTTCAGTCCTGCAGATTGGAAAAATTGCATCGCTGTCGGTTTACGCCACCAGTGTGACGAAAATTCGCATTGAAAAAACATTTCAACGAGTGCACTCTTCTTTGTGTAGACTTTACACAAATGGTAAATTTTCGATAAAATACATACATTCGTGAAAAATAAATTTTAAAGTCCCCGTGTCAGTTTTCGGTCGACCACGATGGTGTTACCCCTCAGATGACAATCTCGCAGCAAAGGTAATAGAATCGAGAGACGTATCACAAGTTGTCCAAACCTGAGTCTTTCTTGCTCGCGTTCCTCCTTGAGCCGTTGAGTCTTGTATGCATTAAAAGCTTGCTTCCTCTCGTTGAGTTTTTTCATAGACGGATAGCGTGGATCGTTCTGTATCATTTTGACGGCTTGTTCCCACGTCGCGTTCGACGGAACGTCGCGCTCCTTCAGCAGATCCTTGAACGCCTCGATCGCCTCCTTCTTGTCCTTGAACTGCATCCTCGGCTCGGGTGTGCTCGTTCGGCTGCCGTTAGCAGAGCCTCGAGTCGAGTTACTGTCCTCGTCGTGTTTCGCCGGTGGCGTCGGTATGTTTATCGCCGCGAGTGTAGCGGCCATTGCCTGCTCGATGGCCGATTTGCCGCTCGACTCTGGAGCTCCGCCGAGGGGCATCGACGGGCCGATGTTCGGAGACAAATGCTGAATGGAAACGGCCACCGCGCCGCTGTTCGTGAAAAAAATTCAGCCTTCGATTATACGCGCGTGACAAATTCGGACGTGAATTTTCAATCGATAAAAAGGCTTTCGTGTGCGAATGTTGAGATAAAAAGTGCTTACGTGTTGGTCGCACTGGCGACAGCAACGGCGGCCGCGGCAGCGGCTTCCTCCGCGATTATTTGATTTTTGAGCTCTTCCAGCTCGCTGGGCACCGTCCATCTCGATTCTTTCGTAGCAACGTTATGATAATAGACCTTTCCGTTCTCGGATTTATATTCTTTCCACGAGCATTGCGAGAGCAGCAACTCGCTGGGTGTTTTCAGCTCGTCCGGTTTCTCCCACAGTGATTGTTTCGTCGCCGCGTTGTAATAATAGGTTCGACCGTCCGGCGCCTTGTGCTCCGTCCATTCGCACTTCTTCATGTCGGATGTCGAACTCGCGTCGGCCAGCGCTATGTCGCTAGCGGGCGGCGCGGGCGGAGGTACGAGGGACCCCGTCATTTGCGGCGGCGCTGCTGCTGAAACATTCGTTCGGATGACGTGGCATTACGGCGCGTGACTCGTCGCGATTGCAACATACCTATAACTCCCGGTTCTCCGGATGGCACGCCACCCATGGAGAATCCAAATCCAGGTGGCGGAATGCTGAACTGCGGCGGCATGATTCCCGGCGGTCCGGGTGGCATAGAGGGAGGGGGTATGAAGGGAGCATTGGGCATCATGGAAGACACGAAGCCAGGCCCAGCAGGGGGAAATCCTGGCATGGCCGGTGACGGAATTCCATCGTTCGACGCCTTGATTGCGAAATGACGAAACAATTACACAATATTCGTGAAAAATCATCAGGGAATCAATTTTTTATGATTTAATCGATGGTTCATTTGAGCTTCAAACTTGAGTTTGATCGCAAAGCGTGCGATTTGACCAATCGAGTAATGCGGTGAGAAGTGAGGTTAGGTGCTCCGCTTGTAGTATTTTTGAATAACGAACCTGACGCGAAAGACGGAATTGAGAGTAAAAATATAGGCTCACCATTATTGCGATCAGCGAATGGATTCACTCACTGATGTGCGAAAGCATGTAAAGAATACTGTTTCATTGATTCGACGGTGAAAAAAAATTCCTAGCGTTTTGCAATCCCTTGTTGATGTTGTCATCAACTACGTAACCTCAATGTACGTACTACCGGCGATCCAGATCTACGGGGAAACACCGGGGCCGCGTATGAAGCTTCGCGCATAATAAAAGCGCACTTCCAATTGTCGCCGACAGAGCGCGCGCACGCGCAGTGTTCGGTGTGTCGCACGACATTTGATCGACCGGAAACACTTCTCTCGCGTCGTGTCATTCGCGCTCGCCGAATTGTATTTCTCTTTGCCTTCCCGAAATATCGTTACAGGACACCTACAGCATACTTAGGAATGTTTCGTACATTCTTGTATCGATTTGCATTGGCGTGTGAGATATTTGATTGAACGCAGTCTTTCGAATTGCACGGCCGGAAAATATCGAGTTTCCGGTATGGAAGTGCGAGACCGATAGCTGAAATTTACGAAAAGAGATTTCTCGGAGATTAATCATATTTAGGGGAAAATAGAATAGTCATTCTTTACGTTAGTGACTTTTACAGAGCCTGGTGCTTTATTTTTTCCTGAAAACCATCCACTCAGTAATTATGCATACTATTGGTATGGCGGACAGTGGTTGTACACTATACGGTACCGTACGCACGTGCGTGGGAGGTACGGTACTAGCACGGCGTACTTCACCAGAGTAGTTCGTGTTTAAGGTAGTCCTATCGCTTCACACTAGTCATACCACTGATCATACTGAGACCTGTACAATTTATATTTTTAACATATGCAAAAAAATAATTTGTAATAACTAAAATTTTCCATTTGTAAAGTGTTTAATGAATGTTCACATTTAATTAGTAAAATGAAAAAATAGCTATCCAACGATTCGCGTAGTATTTGTAGGTTTGATATTTGGCAACATTGGTTCTATCTCCGTCTCTTCTTACTCATTGGGTCTGTTCGTTTTAGCTACACTTTTCTACACTTCTTACACCTCCAGTGGACTTTCTATTACTGTATCTGGTCAAAGTGTAGAAAGTGTAGCTAGCGCGAACAAACCTAATAGGTTTGTTCGCGCTAGCTTAATCTCCATGTTTTCAATGTCGATCTGTCAAAACAATGTCAGGTGCGGGAAATGTAAAGCATCGTACTCGGGCCACGACTGGTAAAAAAGCGGGGAAAATTTCTGTCGGCGAAATATATCGATTAAAAATGAAATATGTGTAGAAATTCGAATAAGTGAGATGAGGTTACGACTACAGTCAGCTGTTGCCTTGCTGTCACGTCTCTTTATCGTAACAAGTGGTAATAAATCCAATACCGGAAGTTCAAATTAAACTTGATATTGCATGAAAATTAGGTCGAGAAGCGTATTTTTTTCTGCGAGCCTTGGATTACTATAAGTGTTAAGTATATATGTAAATCTGGTGATTTTTAAGAATCTGACGGATTCTCACTATTGTGTACTCTTTTGTAGCGACCGGAAATTGGGTTTTTGTATGTCGTCTCGGGATTCCTTCACCATACGCAAGTTTTATATTTTTTTCTCTGTAAGAAGGTCGATAACCGACCCTGAAATATTACAGAAACGATTATTAATATATTTAGTAAAGCTCAAAAAAATCATGAAAATCCCATGAATTGAAGCCTGTCGATAGGACTACCTTAAGAATCATTTTTATTTTTTTGCTTCAGACAATTACAGCGCAAGGGAGAACTTCAGCAGTGTGGAATCTTTTTACACGACTTTCTCTGAACATCGATGTACACGATTGGCAATTTTCATTGAAAAAAAAATATATTTTTGCACACTTGAAGGATCAAATGAAAAAACACAAAATTGCAAACTTCCATGTGTATTCTTACTACCTAAAAAATCACGAAAAAGCCCGAGTTTTTTTACCTTTTAGACGTTCTCCCCCCCCTTAAGGAAGTACGATCACTTCCGCGGGGTGAAAAACGAGTCTACATTTATTTTACCCACAGCTCCTCTGATTTATGTTTACTAATGTTGATTATTCATATTATTGATTATAATGCGTCAAATGTTGTGGTAAATGAGTTTATTGCATATGAACAAACAAAAACTGAAAAATTATGTTGTCAATGACTCGGTAGTAGTGTTCATAATAACATTAACATGTCTACCATAAAAACGCACTAAAAAGACAAAAAAAATCAGCCGGAAACCTATTAAAATAGGCTTGAATTGCCTCAACATAATTAACACGATAGGCAGAATATAATTATACATATTATTGATACGTGATAAATGATAAAACTGCATAAATTGTTGTTTGCATTTTTTGTGGCGGCTTCTATTCAAATTAATTTCAAAACAAAGCTGGGTTATGTTCGCCAAACGCATCAGCTGCTGTTACTAGCGACGTTGCTAAGTATGTGGGTGCTATTTCGTCGTTCTGACCATTGTCAGGCGGAAATGGAAACTTTCTTGTAATGGAGTGCTTCAACTGCACGGTGAAGATTGATTTTCTTATTTTTTTACAATATCTATTATATGTAATCTATCGAATTTCATTTTTCCAACGGCTTTAGTTGGATACGTGAGCAGGAGGACCGTGATCACCGCACTTCCGGTTGACCGTCTCCATAAGACGATGTATTTCAGCAACTCAAAGTGCTCAACTTTGCAACTTTATTGCGAAAAAACTAAACGGCCAAAATAGCTCAAATTTTGGCAATAGACGTATAAAGTATTCGGCAAAATCATATAAAAATTCAAATCCGAAAGTTCCATTCGTAGTAATGATCGTACCTCCTTAAGGTGTGGTAGGTTAGCTGTAATCCGTCCTACAATCGGATCCGCAATTTTTCATACACACGAAATATATATAGGATATTACCTTCGAAACACCGCAGCGCCATCATTAATATTCGCAATTTTCGAGAAGAATTGATATGCCGAGTTTAGACTTTTGTATCCATACTCCATGATGTGAGCTATGAGAACTGTTCGAAAATTTGTGAGGTTATGTTGACCTTGTACATACCCTTAATCCGTAACTTGGAATCGCCGTCATCTGAAAGACACTTAAATATCTGTATAGAACGAAACGAAAACATCGTTTCCTTCTGGTTCTTTATTATCATTTTCTTTACATCCTTTTTTAAGACCTCGGTGAAATTGGAATCATTAAAATTCGATCCAGCGCTTTGCGGCATTGAAATTGTATTCATTTCTCTGATTATTTCCGATCCCGGTTTTTTTCATGCCGCAGTGAGTCGAGCAACCCTCGTTCGAGCTCGCAAAAGAGGGAAGAGAAATGGAGAAAGGAAATTATTCTTAAATGCGTTCACCTACAATGCCACCACAGCGACGATAATAATAATCATTATTATTATTCAATTATGGTAACGATAAATGAGAGTTGAACCGTTGCGTAAAATTGTCGACAACGGTTTCGCATACGTTTTAAATTTACCTAAATAGTTACAAGCTGCGTAGTTGCGACAAATTGTTTACGAATTCATTTATTATAATATATAGATATATGTATAATAGAACGGGGGCGAAGGGAAGTACGGGCAATTAGAAGTGTTTACCGAATTTTTTGAATCGCAATGTTTCCCTGATACATCGATTGCTGCAGTTTCAACGAAGCGTATTTAAAAAAAACCGGAAAGTTCCACTGAACTCACGAGAATTTAAGTTTGAAAGTACACGATTCGACTGGATCCCGCGAATTCATTAAAAATAAGCTATCTGTTTATATTTTTTCATCGAAGCTGAATGTCTTTTTGTTACTTCGAAACGCTTGGTGCTTCGTTTGTCTCATCGTTTCGTGTAAAAACCGTGATCAGAACGGAAGTACGTATTAGCGACAAGGCTGCGGGTATTGTCGAGATTTCTGATTGCTTCAGATTTTTTTTCTTCACCTTTCATAATACGAATTATTTTAATCGAGAGTTGCAACATTTGCCGCTGCAGCCACTCCGTAATTTTGTTTGTATCGCGGAAAAGCGGAATAATGGATTTTGTGTCGACCGCGCATAAAAGTAACGAGACTAATATTTTTAATGCAATACAATAGAAATATTATAATTTACATTGCGGAGTACAGGCTCAAATATATGCGGCCACCGATGCTTGAACTTTACTTCGATAAAATAATCATCAATAATAATTATTGAATGGCTTCTAGAGAAAACAAAGAGAATACTGGTTTTTGGGAAATCGACAGACTCATTTCTTCAAATTCTTCTGCTTGCAACATTCTACGCTCTTTACTCGTGAAACTTCCGGAAAAAAATAATTCTGCATCTCCTCCTTGATGAAAAATTGGGGGTTAAGGGGATTGCCCGTTAATTTTATAAAAATGCGCGGTTTTTTTTCTTTCAATTTTGCTATTTTAAGAGAGAGAAGGGTCATCTAGTCCTTTGGATCTGGATTTTCACGCTCGCTCGTAGAATCGCTAAAGCATTTTCTAAAACTGCTCGTTTGATATTTTATTTTCCCCGCTCTTTTCCGTCGCAACAAGCGCGGATCTTCTCCGCATTGAGTGTATTTATCGACGAATGTTAAAGAACAGTGTTTTTATATACGTAAATACGCCCAAGAAAAATTCACCTTCTCGAAATCTCGACAATACAGTTTCTTACTGGAAACTGCAAGTTCGGTCTCAGTCTCTTATGAAAAATCGTGAATATCGCTTGCCGACACATTCACGACGCTCATTGACGATAAAATTCGAGTTCGCGTCGCGATTCTCCACAAGATTCTGTCTAAAATTCTTCGCATTTCAAACCTCTTTTTCCCCTTGAAAACGTTACAGTGGAACTCACGGAAACTTCGAAGTTCGGTTGGACCCCTCTAAAAAGCCAGTATTCTTTAAACTTCATCCGCGAAACGCGCGAACGCCCTTAAACCCGCGTTCGAAGAAAAAAACGAAAGAGCACGATCGGCGAAAGGATGAGACAAATGAACATGGGTATTTCGAAGTCACGTAACGTGGCTGTCTCCGAAAATAATCGTTATTCATAGTTCCGCACGAGCGTATGGCTGTTCCCTTGTTCGCAATTTTCACTCGCCTTCTATACAACTGGGACGAGTTTGCCGAGCGGCGAAAAACTCGAATCTCGAGCAAAGCCTGTCGTGACGTTACAATATATATTTATCTTGTTCTTTCTTTTTTGCGTTGCCCCGTAGCGGCGTCGCAACGAGAAATCGGTGAATCGTCAGACTCGCCCGAAAAGCCATTACCAATAGAAAATACAGTACCGTTGTGATTCTTAATTCCTTTTTCTTTTTTTTTTCTGCACTCTTACAAAACTTTTATTGTTTGCATAGCAAAATTGTGTCGGGACACGGGTGTTTCGATCATTTTCTTTCCTCTCGTTTTGTGGTGTTTTTTTGTTCTTACTTCACGCATCCAGTGCCAGAGGAGGGTAAGTGTTAAAAGGATATTGTTTTCTTAAACGACGACAACGCGACGACGTGCGACGGCGTACGGTGATATAGATGAAAATTAATCCGACGGAGGGCTGAGATCAGTTGTCCATGGCGTATCTGCGAGTCCATTCTTTGGCATTACGTATCGCCTCGCTCTCGTTTACTTTCCATAATTCGGCAACGTCGTTCGCCAACGGATCGTCGGGATTTGGAGCGCTCAGGAGTGCCTGTATTGAGAGCAGGACCGTTCTTATCTGAAGTGCAGGGCTCCATTTGTCCTTCAGAATGTCCAAGCAAATCCTACCCAGCCTGCGCGACGTTGGAAATACGAGAAAACAATTCCACTTAGATTATTGGCGAGAATATTTTGCAGATGCTGCGATAATGGTCAGCGAAGGCTTTATGTTTATCGGACAATCAACTTTGTGGGTATGCTCTCGTGAAAAAAAAACGATGGAAGAATCATAGTAACCAATACTGTTTTCTTCTTTCGTATAAAGATATTCAGATATGCATCATTATTGAGATGGAAAATAAAGATTCTACAGCTCAATAATGTTGCGTCCAATCATCAAGAAGTATCGAATAGTCTTGAATTAAAGGCACGGAGCCCTGATTGCATATTAAAGAGTAGGCATCAGTTTAAAATATCGAAAATACGATTTGTTTATTGCATAGTTTTATAGTCCAAGGTCTTAACGTTAATTTGCAACATAGATTTTGTAAAAATTATGAGAATTGACCAAGTTATGACGATGTTTGTGAAAAGTTAGATCGCCCACTGTGCTACAGCGAATCGCCATGATTACCCCTTTTTTATCTTGTTTTCCCCAAAACTATGTTACATGAAATTGTGTAATTCTTATCTCAAAAATCTATTCTGCTTCGGGCAACGCATAGTTCATAAGATTTTCTATCCTATGAACGGATGATTTTTTTATATGTTCATCCATTTGTTAATAACAATTTATTAAAGTTATTTTTTATTGTCGAAAATCAAACTTTTTTTCTACAACTTGGGATTTCCGGATTTTTTTTATTTGAAAAAAGTACCAAGTCCTTCAAAAGTTCTATTATTATCCTAAAGATATATTTTTTATTTTCCACTTTATATTACCCTAGTTAGCGGAACCGCCTACAATGATTGGTCATGCAGAAACGGCGGCCATTTGTTTAAATAATAATGACTACATTATCAACAATAATTTTCAATAGAAAGCGAACCCTAACTCAATGAGACTATGCATTAATTGTGTTGAAAATCACGACCGTGTCGTCAGTGCCCCCATGAAAGAAATCAATCAAAAACCGACTTGTTTTTTTGGGCCTCAAGCTTATACAGATCCGTCAACGCAAAATCATGGAAAAAAAATTTAACGCGTTTCTCTCAAAACGGCATTTTCCGAAACATTCGACACAAACGATGATGCAATTGCGAACCTGTTTCAAAAATCCGTCTTCCATTTGGAGCCGCTGCCGCGTGTGGTACAATTATCAATTCACAGCTACTCGTTTTCTTATGAAGAAAACAGGTATATATATATATACACCTGTTTTCTCGAAACATGCGCTCGAAAGGACTTTTTTTTACGAAACTTTATCTTCAAACTCGTGAGAAAGTACACCGCGTTGGGTTTTTTTTAAATGATAATTTAATTTATCCATAATCTCCTTGGATTTTCTATATCGAACGATTTTATGGCGACTTACGAAGTCACCAGTGACACGACTATTTCCGATGACAAAAATGTAGTGAATGGATCTTTTGAATCATTTTGCGTATTTAATGTAGCATCAATTTATTTCGCAAGATATTCTTTGAATATTCAGCATATATTTCAAGAAAACAAAAAAAAAACATGCATTTTCGGATGTTTTAATGATAGTGTACCCTTAAGCAGTTAGGATACTGTGAAAATTTAGAAAAATCGTGCGTCGCTCCAAACGATTTTAATTGAAGACGAAGCTCCAACACATGGTGCAGTAATCGCAGATCAAATGTGAACTTATGATTAATACGATATAACTGCTAGTGAAATTTTAAAAGCGTTTATCTCGAAACTATGTTTTCCAAAATGGTGTACACGATTCCTCGACATCTAATGACCGACTGATAATTCGTAAACTCTTTCAGTGTAATAGTAGTTTAGTCTTGTCCGACGTTTTCCTTCGCAATATTTTTTATCCATTAGCTATCAACAATAATATCATTTTTCCTCGAAAATTTGTTTTTTTTCTTGATGATTAAAATGTGACAGCAAAAAAGGCTCAGTCAAGCCTAAGCCAAGATTATCTATTTTAAGAAAAAAGATTAGTTTTATTTTCTCAACCGGGTGGCCAAAATCAAGTACACCATTGAGCCCTTCACATTCGAAGGTTCTTCACGAGATTGTTTAAAACTTCTTGAATTATTGATCTTTTTATATGGAATCTGGTACACAACTGTCGTGTCACCTTCCTTGTTCCTTCAAAATTGATTTGTTAAATAACCCCATTTTTCGGGTTGTCACAGTAGCCTAACCCCACAGTCTCCATCATGGGTGACCAACCTTCCCAGCATGCGGGCCAAATTTCTGGAATAATATTTAAAATACGCCCATATTGATGTTATATGATACGAATGCCTCATGATGTAATGTTCTTTTGGTAATATGTACAATAAAAGTTAACATTTATGTTCATTTGATCCAGCTCCGTGAGTTGGCCACTCATGATCTACATCTTTGCCTTTCCTTTAGAAAGAATACAATTTTCGCATTTTCTTCCACCTCGAATGGTTTCTTCAACTTATCCCCAAATATGTTAAATTTAAGAAACACTTTATATTTTCATGGAACTAATTCAGTGTTATCACTAGCACAATATTGTCCGAACGATGAATATTTTGTTATTGATATACAAGACGATATTTTGTTATTGACACTGAACAAGTTAACGATTCACATTTCCATGGAACTTATTCAGTTAATAACAATATTTTCTTATTAATAACACTGTTCAGTGAAAACATTAACCGCTCGGGGCCCTGGTCCCGATCCAATAGTTTAAAAATACTTTGATTACCTGTCAATATTGGGATGATAGATTTTCGTAATGAATCTAACTTTAGGCGCCGACATTGGATAATCTTCTGGGAGAAAAAGCTCGAGTTTGAATAAGCCTCCTTCGAACGGCGAGTCCTCGGGTCCTGTTACAATTACATGAAAATACCTAGCGTTCGTGTCGTCCGGTACCGCGCTTATGCCGGGTACCGGCTCTTGCATCAGTCTCTGCGTTTCTTTGATAATTCTTCTTGGCAATGCAGCCATTTTTTAACTAGTTCTGTAACAATAAAGAGCGATTAGACGGTCGGACGCGTGTTTGCTTAAAGTGATAACGCGTGCAGGCGGAAGCTCCGCGAGTGACAGGCTGCGACAGTGTGGAAGAAAGTGGCGACGAGAAGCATCGCCAATTATAACTTGCTAGTAATCGCTGCGCGATTGGCATTCGTATGAAACACACGAATGCGTTCGCCTACGAAACGAACCGATCAAACTGACAAGCAACGTTAGACTGGAGTGAAAATTTTATTGGCACCGCAGTAAGGCACCGAACACTTAATTTTCGGCACTTATCGTATGGAAAATCTCGAAAATGCAGAATTGACAGCAAGAAACGTTGATGATTGTTACTCATGCAGGGGGCAATGGCAAGTGTGAGAGAGTGACGAGAAATTATTTTTCGGCTGTAATTTTGACGGGATTTTTCTTATAGGTGTATTATATCGGAAAAATCGTACCTCGCGAACATTACGTGAGACGCAACGGACAGGGACTGCGGGATTATTAAAAAATCGAAACGCTATGTAACAGCCAGGTACTAAGCTGGTTATGCGCAATGTTCCGGCCAACCTCTCTTTTGGTGTAATGTACGTCTGTTGTTCAGTGGGTGGGGGTGCGGGAGGTTACTCGTGTGTTAAAATCGGGGAAGGACAAAGTGCCGTAAACAAAGAACGAACGTTTCTCTCGAACGGCTGACATTCGGGAAAGTCGCGTAAGTCGGTACACGCAATGAAAGGATTAAGAAAATGTTACGATTATTGTAAGCGGCTCTGAGATACGTACGTTTATCTTGTTTCTGTTTTTTTTTGCGTTCGGCAAATATGCTCGTGTCACCGACAGGCGATTGTCGGCGGTGGGAATTTTTTTTTTCGTCTCTGCGCGGCGCTCGATGCGCCCTCAGTTGCTCGATGGTCGTTTTCGATACTCCGTTAACCGAGTACACGGTGAGAAAGTTCGACGCGGTCGCAACGGGATTGCAGACATATCGGAGGTTTTGGCTAGGAGCCGCCGCAAGCTACTGCCAGATGCCGCTGATACCGTCTGCTACGCGACGATAGCGAAGACAGACGCCCAATAGGCAAGGGTTGCTGCACGTACGAGTATAATGCGTTTATCGGCTGCGCTTTCACCATGCGAGATCGCCGCCAGTGGGAAAAATGATGTATTAGATTTTCAGGATTGTCGATGATATTTTGAACTTGGTTGGTACAATTTCGCTAGTTTTGTCTAAAAAGAACTCTAGAACCCAATTTTTCCAGCATTTTTTCATAAAATCATTTGAAAAAACGCTCAAAATGTGTTTTTCCACCGTCGAGAGCCTAACGGTCTCGAAATGTGCATGAATTTGGTGCATCAGTTCGTAATTCACAATTCATCCTATAGTACAAGCAATCTGTAAATTTTTTTTTCAAAATATGGAAAAATTGCCGCCGCCAGGCTCTTTGTGCACCAATATCGGATGTACAGAATAAATTTTAAGTTAATTGATTGTATCGATTGGTCCAAATTAGGGTTAAACATTTCAAAGCGGTCAGAGCGTGTGATACATAGCCTGAATATTTTAATATTTTTTCTCTCGAAAATTATGTCGTAGTTTTCACGAAAACTTCAAAGTTGAACTTTTATTAGACAAATCGAGGTGAAGCTGCATAGAAGTTGTAACAGACAGTTCGTTCTGTTCAGCTGTTCAGCATTCCGATATTCACTGGGGCACTCGAGCTACTTCAGTACCCCAGTGGCTAGAGGCGCTGGCATCGATGTATCACTGGCTCACCGATACACCGAGGCTACTCCGGCGCAGTGCAGCCAGATCGCGCTCGAAAGTTACCCTCTCTCTAGTCCCTCGCGCGCCAATCACACAATCATAGTAGCGCGTGTCCGTGAGCGAGCGACGCTCGGACATCTTCGGAAAGAGCCGAGTGCCGTCGAACTATCCCGACCGCGCCTTCGGCAGCTACACCAACACATAGGCACGCTGAGCACGTTCATGTGCGGCCAAGCCGAACGAACTGAACGAAGGCTTCGAGGGAAAAAGCAATCCGAGCACGGCCCGCGCGTGACGTCACGCGACGGCACGCGCGAGACTTTTAGATGATTTCAATGCTTATTTAGCTCTTGATTCTCTGCGTTATTAATGTATACCAAAAATGTATCGCACACTCTGATCGCTTATTTTTTTAGTTTATACGTTAATTTAAATATAATAATAAATCTAAATTACAACTTATTTCTCTTCTAAAAAATTGTTTACGCTTTACTCACACCCGTCCTTATGCCAAATAAATTATAATTCATAAAAGTAAGCGGAAATATATTTATCTCCGTATTATTATGTTAAATCTCATACTTTCATCAAGGGATAAAGCATTATCCGCAAAAACAAACCAATCATCCATTCGACCGCGAATCGTCAGTACCAGAAAGTGCACAAATTCTATAAGCGATGAGATGGTCCTGTCGGTAGCGTTCCTGGCTTCGGTTCGCAGGGGCGCGGGATCGATCCCGCGCTCGGTGCTTTTTTTTTTTTTTATTACTATTACTATTAATTCTTATTTGATTAGTTATGTTTATTAGTTATCATTATTATTTTAATTAGTTATCTTTTCGTGTCGAAAAATGTATTGCGCACTCCGACCGCTTATTTTATTAGTTTGTACGTTCATTTAAATGTAATAATAAATCTAAATTACAACTTATTTATCTTCTAAAAAATTGTTTGCGCTTTACTCATACCCGTCCCTATGCCAAATAAATTGTAATTCATAAAAGTAAGCGGAAATATATTGATATTCGTATTATTATGTTCATTCTCATATACTTTCATTAAGCGATAAAGCATTATTCCCAAAAACAAGCCATTCATCTATCCGGCCGCGAATCGGTAGTGCCAGAAAGTGCACATATTCTACAAGCGATGAGATGGTCCCGTCGGTAGCGTTCCTGGCTTCAGTTCGCAGGGGCGCGGGATCGTTCCGCGCGCTCAGTGCTTTTTTTTTTTTTTTAATTACTATTACTATTAATTCTTATTTGATTAGTTATGTTTATTAGTTATCATTATTATTTTAATTAGTTATCTTTTCGTGTCGAAAAATTTATTGCGCACTCCGACCGCTTATTTTATTAGTTTGTACGTTCATTTAAATGTAATAATAAATCTAAATTACAACTTATTTATCTTCTAAAAAATTGTTTGCGCTTTACTCATACCCGTCCCTATGCCAAATAAATTGTAATTCATAAAAGTAAGCGGAAATATATTTATATTCGTATTATTATGTTCATTCTCATATACTTTCATCAAGCGATGAAGCATTATTCCCAAAAACAAGCCATTCATCTATCCGGCCGCGAATCGGTAGTGCCAGAAAGTGCATTTTTAACACAAGCGATAAGATGGTCCCGTTGGTAGCGTTCCTGACTTCTATGGGGCGAATTGTTTATTCGAGAAATCATACAATGTATGAACTGCGGACCGAAGCCACGAACGCTACCAACGGGGGACCATCTTATCGCTTGTGTTAAAAATGCACTTTCTGGCACTACCGATTCGCGGCCGGATAGATGAATGGCTTGTTTTTGGGAATAATGCTTTATCGCTTGATGAAAGTATATGAGAATGAACATAATAATACGAATATCAATATATTTCCGCTTACTTTTATGAATTACAATTTATTTGGCATAGGGACGGGTATGAGTAAAGCGCAAACAATTTTTTAGAAGATAAATAAGTTGTAATTTAGATTTATTATTACATTTAAATGAACGTACAAACTAATAAAATAAGCGGTCGGAGTGCGCAATAAATTTTTCGACACGAAAAGATAGCTAATTAAAATAATAATGATAACTAATAAACATAACTAATCAAATAAGAATTAATAGTAATAGTAATTAAAAAAAAAAAAAAGCACCGAGCGCGGGATCGATCCCGCGCCCCTGCGAACCGAAGCCAGGAACGCTACCGACAGGACCATCTCATCGCTTGTAGAATTTGTACACTTTCTGGTACTGACGATTCGCGGTCAAATGGATGATTGGTTTGTTTTTGCGGATAATGCTTTATCCCTTGATGAAAGTATGAGATTTAACATAATAATACGGAGATAAATATATTTCCGCTTACTTTTATGAATTATAATTTATTTGGCATAAGGACGGGTGTGAGTAAAGCGTAAACAATTTTTTAGAAGAGAAATAAGTTGTAATTTAGATTTATTATTATATTTAAATTAACGTATAAACTAAAAAAATAAGCGATCAGAGTGTGCGATACATTTTTGGTATACATTAATAACGCAGAGAATCAAGAGCTAAATAAGCATTGAAATCATCTAAAAGTCTCGCGCGTGCCGTCGCGTGACGTCACGCGCGGGCCGTGCTCGGATTGCTTTTTCCCTCGAAGCCTTCGTTCAGTTCGTTCGGCTTGGCCGCACATGAACGTGCTCAGCGTGCCTATGTGTTGGTGTAGCTGCCGAAGGCGCGGTCGGGATAGTTCGACGGCACTCGGCTCTTTCCGAAGATGTCCGAGCGTCGCTCGCTCACGGACACGCGCTACTATGATTGTGTGATGGGCGCGCGAGGGACTAGAGAGAGGGTAACTTTCGAGCGCGATCTGGCTGCACTGCTCCGGCGTTCGTAGAGTAGCATCTTATCGAGTATAATTCTTGGTATTTTATATTGAGGCTGGTTACTGCGTTATATTGAGGCTGGATATTGAGTACTCTACCCTCAATAATATTCCGCGTATCCCTTGCAGTGGTCAAGCGCCGTAAATTAGGCATAACCGGCGAATAGAAACGTCATCTTCAGCGACCGGACGGTTCGGATGCCGACGTCTTTTTTTTTTCTTAACTTTTCCTCTACCCGATTTTCACTTTAGCATTCGATCCGAATCTTCGCGTGCTCAGAATATCTTACGATATATTTAACCGTGAATATAATTCTATGAACAAGTCTTACCATTCAATGTAGATTTACAACTCGATGTAAGTGCCAGGATGTGCGTCATGTTGCGGTCGAATGGAACGTTAATTTGCCGAACATAAAAATCGCTAGAGTGAAAACGATTTAGAAATTCAAAAATGGTCTTTTTTTATTCCTGCGTTCGATAAGTTTTTTTTGCCCATCCCGTGCGGCAAACATCGAATATATCGAAAAGCAGTATCGTTTAACGAGTTTCCGGATATTATTTTTTTTTCCTACGATCCGCATTTTTATTTTGGCATCGCAGTGGTAGTTGCCAATTGCAAAAATGAGCACTCCGGAAATTGTCGTGTTGAGCAACAACGCTTGTGATGTAAAGTACGACAGTCCCAGGAGCCTATTCTACAAAAAGCCGATAAACAGGTACAATTATAAGCTCGACATCGAGGATGAAGAGTGTCCGCAAGAGATTCGACGCCAACGACTGTTGCTCAGCCAGAAAAAGTGAGTCGAATGAAAATTTTATCACTCACGTCGATAATTTATGAGGCAGAGAACAAATCTCCGGAACGCGCAACCGTTTGCATTAGATTTATAGGTTAGGCTACTGTAACGACCCGAAAATCAACGTTATTAACAATAGATAGTTTTGCAGGTATAAGATGATTGCAAAATCGTTTGGACATTTCTTTGTATCCACATGAGCATAGTTGGGTACCAAATTTCATGAAAACATGTTAATAATTAAGGCCGTTATAAAGAATCTCGCGAAGGACCTTTGAACATGAGGGGCTCAACGGTGTCCTTGATTTTGGTCCCCCTTCTTCTGTAATGACCGCTCATTGTTGGATCGTTCAGAAGCAGGGACGCGACTTTCAACGCGGGCCGTGCCATTCTGGACACGTTTCTTTGTTCGGACGAAGAGGCCCTCGAGGAAAAGAAAGTTGACAGGACGAGTGGCTCGTTGTGCCGATACAAGCAGTATGCAAACAAGTTGATGATGTCGGAATGGATGCGGGACGTACCCGAGGATTACATGGAAAAGTGGCTGATGGTGCCTTGCCCCGAGGGTCGCAGAACCCTCGTCGTAGCCTCCAAGGTGCGTCCGAGCTTTTCTTCTTCTGGCAGAGAAATATTTGTTGCCCCATGAAGAAACTTTTCTTTCCATTCGAGTTTTGAAAATGCACGATACCGAGTTTCCTTTCAGCTTTACTTGCGTTTCGCAATTAGACGCATATGCACAGTAAAAGCGTAACGTATTACAAAAGTTTCGAAATTTATAATAATACTGAAATAATTGAGGTGCGAGTTTTCATGAGAGTTGGTCCTTTTTTGACACTTGACCGAGCGAAAGGCATGGATTTTGACACTTGACAGATCGAATAGTATGGATTTTGACGACAGATCGAGTAGTATGGATTTTGACACTTGACGGATCGAATAGTATGGATTTTGACACTTGACAGACTGGAAAGCATGCATTCGAGTGATGTCAGGTACTTATACTTTATCACAATGAAGAATAATTTTGTATAGAATTTTTATTATTTACTATAAAGAAAATAAATTTCTTAATTTTTCTTCATAATAAATAATATAATTTTTATAATAAATAATATAATACAATTTTTATTTATTATGAAGAAAATAGTATCACGATCCAATTTTCTCAAAATTAAATTAGAAGTTTTTCAACCTTTTTTGGCCTTTATGCTATCTTAACCAGCTCCTCCAACGTCTTAAGAAAAATGGTTTGGGGTTTTCCGGGTTTGCGTATCGGAACACTCATCCAATTACTGCATCACGGTATAGCCTTAAGGGCTTACCCCTGAGTAAGATGGGCTGTTTTTTGTTAAAAAGGCTTTTTGTTTGTTAAAAGGATTTTTTGTTGTTAATAAGAGCATGTATTCACGTTTGTATGCGATTTTTAAAATGAAGATTCATCAACAATAAATATCGTCTATTGGCGTCAGCGTAAGCTCCGTTTTTAGAAATGTGGATTTGCGGTGCTCATCATTTTGGGTTAACAAGCCATACGAAACGACAATTTTTTGAATTTCTTAATAATATATTAACAAAATATTCTCGAAACGATATACTTCCAAGAAATTTAAAAAAAAACGTCGATTTTCACAAAATTCTACCCCCTTAAGAGAAATAGTCGATGAGCAACCAGGGCGACTTTACTTTCCATCAGGGAAAGACGAAAGCCTACAGCCGGCGCGGCGAGAGACTGGGAAGATTCAATTCCGCATTGCCAGGCGGTAATTCGAGCGAGCACCCCAACAGTTGCACAATTTTGGACTGCATCTGGTTGAAGAAGGAAAAAACGTATTACGCCCTTGACGTACTGGCGTGGTCGAATCAGCCGCTTTTGAACTGTGAGGTAGAGTACGACCAAAGCTGCGCCACGAAGAACGATCCGAGTATCGATGTTTTTCGTAAGACGGTCGTCAAATTCTCGTGTTTTTCCAGGCAGAATTTCGTCTGTTCTGGCTGAGATCGAAGTTCGACGACACCCTTGATTTACAAAGGCGTAACACGCCGCGCAACACTTTTCCCATACTTGCTCTGCCGAGTGCCGCTTGCAACGAGGATCCTTCGGAAATGGTCGCAAGATCAGTTGACCTCGAGCCTCTCGATGGCTTTTTGTTTTTCCATCGCGAGGGTCAGTACACCCAGGGGCGAACTCCCTTGGTCACCTGGCTGAAACCATTCATGCTCAACGAGGTACTCGGTATTGCGATCCCATCGAGCCTCGATGACAAACCTGACGGATACATCGATTATCGACATCACATCGAATCCCAAAGATTCCGACCGAAGAAAAAAAACACAGCCGATGACGAGGTATTTGCGCATAACAGGGAATACTTGAATCACTCGTCAATTCGGTTGTCTATTTTTCCTTTTCTTCCTGCGATCATATTCGGAGGGGCGGGGCGTGCAATTTACCTACCTCGTCCTTAAAAACGGGCGTGCGGTCATTGTGAATAATTACTCGCTTTTCCTAGATTCTTCTTTCTGTACGATGTAGCTCCCTAAAGCTAAAACGTATGTAAAAAAAAACGCACGAATATCTCACACTTTCGCTCCCGTACCTTTCACTGCACAACTTCAAACGGAAATCTACTGAGCCTACATAGTGAATTCTATGTTTACAGATGGATGTCGTGAATACGGAGCCTTGAGGATCTTTCCGAAAAAATAAAAATCTTCGACTCAGGACGCATGATTTGACGAGCACATACAGGCATATGCCATACCTGTATGTGCATATATATATATATATTGATGCGAATAAGCGTCGAGATGAACCTTTCGGGCAAGCGAAAGAAAAGCCAGTTGAGAAGAATCCGAGAGGGTCTTGTATTTTGTTAAAACTTCGCTTGTAGCTTAAATTATATCGATTAATTCTAGTGTCGTGTATCTCAAATTTGACCCGTTACTTACACACTCATACTAATTGAGACGCGATCGTTCGTCACGGTGCAAAACTTTCGGAAACTACAGTTTGCGTCGTGTCGTAATCCAAAGTGTGCAGAGATTTGAGAGATCTGTCATTGAAGAACAGTAAAAAACGATGCATCGCGTCCGAGGAACCCGCTCTAATCTGAAAAAGAAAGAAGCGTGAGGAATTGTATGTTTATGAACCATAGAGAGCCGATTGGACCGAGAAAGTGCGAAACGGGGTTATTGGGAAATTTTACACACCCGATTGTCCATCATAGTGAAGGAAGGAAGTCTAATTTTGTTCAGTGCGCATAGTCCCAATTGGAGACCGGCGACGCTCAGCATTTGAGTTTTTATCACTTGGTGGAATTTGGACACGTGCTCGGCTTTGACGAAGTATTCGCCCTCCGTCTCGTCCTCGTCGTGTTCGCAGATTCTGCAAGAAATGGAGATTTTCGCAATCGTAATAATAACCCAGAGGTCACATTCCCATATTCTTCTTTTTTGAAGTTATAAGCTGAAGATTCTGTTGCTTCGGCGGTTCGTCGATACCCGATTAACTTTGGAACCAATGGTCCGATTTGGATGCGGTTTTCACCAGTGTATGGTATATTTACCGGGGCAGGTTTTAAGCTACGTAATATCTTCAATTCATCATATTCTTTTTATTTTCCGTACAAGCTTTGCCACCCCCTTTCGTTCAAGGGTTGAATTTCGTAAAACGCCGAGGTGCGTATTTTATTAATTACAGTTAATTAAGTTAAGTTAACAATTAGTTGAGATTAATATCTTTTTTCACCCCGAAAATAAGGTTGTTGCCAAAAATCCTCCAACACGCGCTTCATCATTTTCTTTATAGACCATTTATGCCAAGTTTCATGTCAATCGATCCGTGGAATAATTGATTTCCGTAGAAAATTTAGAACGCTTCTAACCCTTAACATGGGGCCGTATTGAAAAATGTTAATACGCGTGTTTAATTATTTTCTTCAAAGTTACCAAGTTCCAAGTCAAATACCCCAATATGATAAAACATTAGCCACAAACTTTAACAACCCCATTTACCCCTTTAGGGAATGAATATTACAAATTTCTTTTTTACAAGGAACATCACTTAAGTGTCCGCCGTCGATTTTGTTGAAACTCATATATGTGAGCATTGAAAACTATTGAACACGTATTTTTTTTTATCTGCGGAAAAACGGTTTTAAGGGGGGAAACCACCACAAACAATCAGCCCACCGATCTGAATGAAACAAAAACCAAAATTCTTTTAATATAAAGCGATGAAAAGTCCGCTAGAGAATAATTGAGAAATATGGATTTAAGGGGCGACACGCCTTTGTTTGCGGGGTCGTTTCCCCTTTAAAAACGTTTTTCCGCAGACAAAAAAACGTACGGGTCTAATAGTTTTTAATGCTTTATTACATATATGAGTTTCAACAAAATCGGAGTGGTTCGACTCACTGAGATCGCGGGGTATCCAAGATATTACTTTTCTGTACTCAAGCTCTTTTAAATGTTCGAGGATGGTGGGGAGACTGTAGCCGAGTTTGTTTGCTAACTCTCGTGATGGCGCATTAGGTTTTATTCGTAGAAGAGATCGCAATGCTTAGTCGTCAACCACAGTTTTTCTGCCGGACCTAGGTTCGTTTCGAAGGATATATAACGAGAACGGAAACGTTCAAACCAACGGGATAGTGTTGAATGATGAACTAACCGATTGCAAAAATCTTGCAGAAATCCGTAGTAGGCTATCACTCGAAGCGTTCTTTGATCTATTTTGACTAATACTCTGTCTGATCGCAACGTACGAGCGTCCTATATACTTTTCGACATGGAAGTTCCTACACTACCCTAACAATTTCTACTCGTGAATGTTCCCGAACTGATGTGCCAGGAAAAATATTTAAGGGGTTACATGGGTTTTCACATGTCAAAAAATCTTTTGTTTTAAATCTTATCTAACAGTACAAAGTGTCAAGAATATTTTGCTTTGTGGGGCTGGATTCGACGATTACATGTGAGTTAAAAAATCTCCGTTCTATTCCTATTTAAAACTTTAAGAGTTTTTTTTCTCAAAACTGTACTTTTGAAGTCAGTGGACACGGTTTCTCAAAAACTAATGCACCGATCGTGTTGAAATTTCGTACACTTCTTCTAGATAGTATTGACTAGTGATTGAACGAAGGATTTTTTTTCTTTCATCACAACTTATTTTGCCAGGCAGCACATGTTCTATATTTTACCGAAAATCGTACTGTTTTGCACAAGACACTACCATAAATTCAAATTAAAATTTTTTAAATCCTTCGTTTAATCACTCACCTAATAATCGAAAATATTTCGTTTTTTAAATTTCAGATAACGGTATCATGAGTTATCCTGACCACCGCGAGGATACTACAAAAATTTTGAATGAAAATTTTATAAAATATGATTCAAATATTGTTCTTTCATGCGCTTAAAGTTTGAACAAAATAATTTTCCTATTATATAAGAAAAAATGAGAGAAAATATGTTTTTAGCCCTTCAAAACGCATGTAACGCGTAAACCGAGCATTTTAGTGTCGCAAGAGTTTCTTACCGACTCAATATAAGTATTGCACATCATCACGATGACGAAGGAGGATAAACTTACGTGATCCACAGTTTTAATAGAGCGGAAATTTGAAACTCCACGTTGATGGTTTCCGACGCATTCAAGCTGGGTATTCGATATTCCAGTCGTATGGTGTCTTTGTTTGACGTCATTTCATCGTCGTCGGTTGGATTCAACATCATGGGTACGAGCCACTCGAGTTCGTCCTCGGTCGCCGAGAGCGAAACGATTTGACAGTCGAACATATGACCGACGATCGTGTGTACCGCTCTCATCGCACTTTTCGTACCGCGGCAAAGTAACAAGGGCAATTTTGTCGCACTGTCGAAGCTTGATTCCGTCAGGATCGTTCGCCACGACATGAAAATTCCCGTATAAATGGTCTTTTCGATGAGATCGTCGTCGCCGCTTCTCGAGACAACTGTAATCTGAGAAACAAATGGTTGCGCATTAAGGGGTTACCCCAACTTGCGATTTTGAAAAAATCGATTTTTTTTAAGTATAAGTATCTGAGAATATGTCCTGAAAATTTCAAGTCGATCCGAACAAAATTCACTGAGATATGAGCGTTGAAAGAGAAGAATCCGTGAATTGAAGAACTGAAATTGAAACTTTAAACGCGTTTTTCTCAAAATGGCATTTCTGAAGTCGGTGACCAAGATTACTCGAACACTAATGAACCGATCTTCTTGAAATTTTGCAGGCTTATTTAATACATAAAAATGTAGTCTTCAACCGTTCGATTTTTTTTTTCGAAAAAATGGCCGTTTTATAGCCAAAAAACGGCCGTTTTTTTCGTTAAAATCGAACCATTAACTTTGACTGTCCGCCATTTTGTGAAAAATGAATATTTTTTAAAATCCTTCGATTAAAGACTAGTTTATACTTATATTTGACTAAATCCATCCGCATTTTTTTTTTCAGATGATCCACTTCGCCGCAATGTTGGTCACCGCAAACCGTGTATATAAAACCATTATTTCATTGACGGCCATTTGCCACTAAACAATGTAATATTTTTCAATAAGAAAATTACTGAAAGTTCTTCAAGATGTGTTCTTTAAGATGGTATATTGATCGATTAAAAAAGTTTTGTAGTTTTCTTTAAAAAAATTCATGAAAAAGGCCTTTTTTTGCGCTACAAGTGGGGGTAACGCCTTAAGAAAAATTACACTCGACATTTGAACAAGTCTGAAATAAAATAAACGTAAAAAACTTTTTCGAAACGAGCTCTTATTTAAAAGGTACTGTACTAAAGAGTAAAAAATTACTTTCGGTAAAATTGAAAATGAAAACAGTGTAACTACGAAAAAGTCCCTTCCTTGAAGGGAAGGGAAAAATTTCCTTGAAGGGAAGGGAAGACGCTAAAAAAGGCTATCTTCATGATTTTTTTGATAGGTTTATATTATAGATATTGATATAAAAGTTGTTACACTTGATAAATACACTTTCGAAATACATAACATTTTTTATTTATTTACTTAAGGCACTATTTATAGACGAAAATGATAGTTAAAAAATGTCCCAAAAAAATGGTAAGTCTGAGCTGTTGACGAAATCTCGGAGATGTATCATCCGAAACAAAAAATCAAACGGATTTAGACTCAGTATGTTAATGGCTATTGCGCATATCATACGATTTTTGATATATGCAAAGTAACAAAGTATATGCAAAGTAACAAAATGGCGAACATTTGTCGAAAAAACAAAAAAACAGTAAATATAATTTTTTTTTCAAATTCTTGATATGCGCTATAGCTATAGTTGTAAAGAATATGAGGTTAACATTTTATAAGGATTGGTTTAGTAGTTTCGAAGACTTTATCAACAAGTCAAAAAACGTTTCGAGAAAAACGCGTTCAAAGTTTGTTTGGGCCGCATAAGTACACAAAAAACATTTTTTAAATGTATTTCGAAAGTGTATTTATTAAGTGTGCCAACTTGTATATCGATACCTATAATATAAGCCTATAAAAAAAATTTATGAAAATAGCCTTTTTTAGAGTCCAAAGTGAGAAGACCCCTTAAAAGGTACATAAACGTTAGATATTTTTAAAATATGAAATATAAATTCGAAAGATATTGTTAAAATATGAAATATAAATCCGAAAAGCTTGAGGTGTTAACCGTCATGAGTGCTAATACTACTTGAAAATTTCTGAAACAAAGCAGATCTTAGAATTTATATTTTATATTTAAAAAATATCAACGTTTGTTTGCCTTTTAAGTACTTGCACCTATGATGAGTGAGTTTTGATGTTCAATTTCACTTAACATTATTTTTTATTTCTTAGTGGGTACCTTTTAATTAAAAGCTTGTTGTTAAAACATTTTTTTACGTTTATATCACCCAACACAAGTGAAAGTTGGAAAAACTGCCTTTCGCTCGGTAATTGGCGCACAAGCCGATGCTCGGTCGAGCGGGGTCACCCAACCAAGTATTGGCCCGGGCCAAACGCTACTTGATATGGGCACCGTCAGAGCGACGGCCATGTTTCTCTATGAGTCCATGTGTCCAATTTCTAACTTACTGTCAAAAAGCATCGGAAATTTTGGATGGATGTTTTGGAGCGGGTAGAAATTGAAACGAAATTCGATTAGCATAGGTTTTTGTCGATTAGCATACCGCAAAGGGTAGAAATTGAAACGAATCTCGATAAGCATACTTTTAGGGGCGGAGAATCTTCCGGTCTCGGCCTGGACGCTATGGTTTCCACAACGCTGAATTCAACGCTGTAAGTAACATCCTCGTGCGGCAATATAGCGGCCACCTCCTCTCTGAGTCTCTTGGCGTACAGCTTTAATTGCAACTCATCCGACTGAAAACCGAACAAGCATGAGACACCCCAGATGGTCCATGTTTGTTGGAGCAGTTCTGTTTTGTTGGTCAAATCAAGAGTAAGTATGAATAAAATAATTAATCAAACAGATGATACATAGATGGAAAATACTTATGTTTCTATCTACTCGGAATCTACCAACCTTGGTCCTCACAACTTTTCTGCGCTTATTCTTGTGGAATAGTGAAGAAAATAATGGAATTGAATACATTCAATAGCAAATTGGTGCTGGCGAGAATTAAACTGTGGCGTAGATACTCGACCATGTCGGGAAATACAAAGACAGACAAGCCGAAATTCTTAAATTCATGTCCTTGGTGTACAATAAAATCAGCTGCGAGTGACATTAAATGTAGACCGAGAGACAAATCGTCCGTTTAAAATGATTTCTTGTTTATTCTTCATATTTGCTTCAAGTATATTTGTTAATATTCATCTTCATTGGGGCAAAACTCTTGAGCCTGAATGTGGAGCGTCTCGCGACTTATATGCTGGTTCACACATTTCCGAATGTCTTAGCAACGCTATGAAAATTTGAGCGGGTCAAACATACGATAAGAAAAAGCGTGCTGAAAACGGGTACATAATTATTTTGATTTTTCGTGCAAGCAATTCAGGTATGAAAGACATTCTTCTGACATTTTCGAAATCATTCACTACACGATCTTAGTATGATTAATTCATAAATTATACTACAATTTTGTAGCGAATGATTGGTGTGAAGGAGGAAAGAAATTTTCCGAATATTTTGGAATTCATGCGCATTTGGGTATGAGAGACATTTTTCGGATATTTTCAAAATCATCCACTAATACAAATCCACTGCAGTATAATTAATTCATTAATTATACTGCGTAATTGTAGTATAATTAATTCATTAATTATACTACAGTGAATGTGTTTTGAAAATGTCAGAAAAATGTCTTTCATTTTCACATTTTCGAATTCTTTCGCTATTCGTTTGCATTCATCGAGAAAAACATTTTTCGGCCATTTCGACAATCATTCACCACATAATTACAGTATTATTGATTAATTCATTATAATTATACTGCAATTATGTAGTGAATGAATTTGAAAATTTCCGAAAAATGTCCTTCGTGTTCACATTTTCCAATTCGTTCACTATTCATTCGCATTCATGTATGGAAGTCATTTTTCGATACTTTCAAAATTATTCACTATACCATTGTAGTATAATGTATTAATTAATTAACTACAATTATGTAGTGAGTGATTGTGAAAATGTCTGAAAAGCGTCTTTCACACGTAAATTGCTCATACAAGAAATCCAAATGATTCTATACAACTTTTTAGTAACGCCGAGTGCTATCTGAGTACTCCATGCAAAATTACTACAAATTGAAAGGGTAGCAAGAACAAACGAAGTAATGAAGCTTCCAATTTCCATCGCTATGGTAGCGTTTTTTCGCTTTCCATACATTCTCAAAGTATTCATTTCACAAATTCGAATATTTAATAATTAACTGATTTTCGTCTATAATCAAGTAAAAATACATCCCAGTATACTGGTGAAATTGCAAGCCCTGTACCAAATTTAACGACAAAAATACGTCTTTAAAAACCATCTCAAGTCGGCCACATTCCTATCTAATAATTTCTACTTTGAACAAATCTAGATGCCCGATATAAACTGCTCACGGATTCGAAAAGTCAAAGATTCCTCAACGACAATAAGAACAGGGGGCCACCGAATGTTTAAAGAAAATGTTAATGATAATATCTAGAAAAGTGACTAGCAGAAAAATATTCACAATAAAAGCTGCAACTTTTCAGAGAAAATGTCTAAATCTACCAAATTTGCGCGAAATTCTTTATTCCAGTTTATCCTTGGGTATGATAATTGTTTGTGAATCATTCCTATTGAGCGCCGCGAAAGGAATACCTTAAATGGTAACTATCGAACCAATTTTCTACTGATTCTGGGAATCTTCATGGAGCTATTCGAGCACTGGGTCATTTCAAAGAAAATGGTAATGAAAGATGTTAGGACTCTCAGGCAGGTTGATTCGTGATAGAACGTTTTAGCACAGACGTTGAAAATGACCAAATTTGAACGCCCATTGGGGCCTACTCATATAGGATAGAGAAAAGATATACCTTGTAGGGACGCCATCATGTCATCGATTAACTCGTTTCGCTTAGGGCCTAAACTAAAGCGTTGTGTGCATTCTTCCACAGCTGGGGCACGCATGGACCGACGGATGCTGCGACTTTCCATGTGATCCTTCAAATCCATGATTTGATTTTGTCAAATTATAAAAATTTATCAAGATCTGAAAGCAAAAATTAAATGGATTCTAATTGTGGTGCACACTACTTCCGTCCCTGTGTCGGGAGGCGCACTCGAGAAAATATCAAGTTTGTAGGTTGAAGGTTAGAGCCCGGGTGTGAAGATTTGAATACTTGACGGGGTTACTGAGATACACTAATTTGGCGATATAAAATTTCTGTAACTAAAATCGAAATACTTCGAGAATGAACGATCGTTTCACTTGTGATTTGCATGCCAAAGTCGAACATAACCTATAATATTGTTCGACTGCAACTTGTATTTTTCGTCCTCACCTCGAAAATTGTATGTTCAGAAAAATTTCAAGAACTAAGTGGTTTGTTTTAATTTCTCGGCATTCATTGTTCCAGCCGGCGAATATTTATTACGAATACGTACATATATTTACATTTCACATAACAAGTTAAAATTAAGCGGGAACCGTCGACACGATCTTGACGCGAATCACCGTTTGAAATTGTGCGTTTCCCAACTACGCCACAGTGCGACTACAGTGTGCATATCGCTGGCATCAGCAGCCAATCCGGGCAAAGGTATACACCAGAAATATGGGCACGGAGTCGCACTCACGGGATCTGTTCGTTTTAGCTACACTTTTCTACACTTCTTACACCTCCAGTGGACTTTCTATTACTGTATCTGGTCAAAGTGTACAAAGTGTAGCTAGCGCGAACAAACCTACTAGGTTTGTAAGAAGTGTAGAAAAGTGTAGCTAAAACGAACAGACTCACTGTATCTGGTCAAAGTCTAGAAAGTGTAGCTAGCGCGAACAAACCTACGGTCTTACAAACTGGTCTGATAACGGCGGTAGCGGTGGTAGGCACCTCGCCAAAGTTAGCCCCGCCACTTCGACTAATCAAACTTTTTTTTTTACGAATCGTTTGGTGGTCGTTTGGTAGCGTTTGGTAGTCCCTTTAAATCGTTTGGTAGTTCTCCGTTTTTCGAAAAATCGATAATCAAAAATTCGGTAGTACGTTGGCCCCCCCACTTTGACTAATCGAATTTTTTTTTTACGAATTGTTTGGTAGTCGTTTGGTAGCGTTTGGTAGTCCATTCAAACCGTTTGGTAGTTTCCCGTTCTTTCGGAAAATCAAAAAGAAAATTCTGATCCATGAGATAGGACGATAGGTGGCGGAAAAAGACTGGATAACCAACGCCATCTATCGCAAGAACGCCGTATATTATCGCAACCAATCACAGCCTTCCGTTTCGGATATGCGTAATTTCTTTCGGTTCGGTTGGAGTTTCGTACAGAGTCGGAGTCTCGTAATATTACGTTCAAAAGGGTCGCGATCGATACGAAAACATCCGGTAGCGTTTGGTATTCTATTCGGGACGTTTGGTAGTCGATCATTCAAATACGATAACACAAAATATGTGCGTATCAGGAATAGAGGGCCATGGTTGGTCGCCAAAAGCCGCAGGGGCAGAACGATGTGTCATTTTCATAGTTAGACTCCAAAGTCAACTAAATCCAAGAACGATAGTACGGGGAAGTCGCTGGGAAATGAATTAAACGAAATGCAAACGAATCAACATTTTCGAATCGAATTTTTTAATAAACTCCGACCGAACCGAAAGAAATGACGCATATCCGAAACGGAAGGCTGTGATTGGTCGCGATAATATACGACGTTTTTGCCATAGATGACTTTGGTTATCGAGTCTTTCCGCCAGCTATCGTCCTATCTCGTGGATCGGAATTTTCTTTTTGATTTTCCGAAAGAACGGGAAACTACCAAACGATTTGAATGGACTACCAAACGCTAGCAAACGACTACCAAGCGATTTGTAAAAAAAAAGTTCGTTTAGTCAAAGTGGGGCGGCCAACTTCCTGCCCAATTTTTGATTATCGATTTTTCGAAAAACGGAGAACTACCAAACGATTTAAAGGGACTACCAAACGCTACCAAATGATTAGTAAAAAAAAAAATTCGATTAGTCAAAGTGGGGGGGCTAACTTTGGTGAGGTGTGGTACGCACCCTTAGCGGTTCTATTTTTTATTCCGATTTCTGCCGCTTGGTGCGTGACGGCAAGGGGAAGTAGTTGTGCGACGCAGCAGAAATAGCTCTTCTGTCCAGTGCAGCCAGATCGCGCGCGAAAGTTACCCTCTCGCTAGTCCCTTGCGCGCCCATCACACAATCAAGTAGCGGGTGTCCGTGAGCGAGCGACGCTCGGACATCTTCGGAAAGAGCCGAGTGCCGTCGAAGTTTCCCGACCGCGCCTTCGGCAGCTACACCAATGCATGGACGCTGAGCACGTTCATGTGCGGCCAAGCCAAAACGAAGGCTTCGAGGCAGTGCAGCCAGATCGCGCGCGAAAGTTACCCTCTCTCTAGTCCCTCGCGCGCCCATCACACAATCATAGTAGCGCGTGTCCGTGAGCGAGCGACGCTCGGACATCTTCGGAAACAGCCGAGTGCCGTCGAACTGTCCCGACCGCGCCTTCGGCAGCTACACCACCACATAGACACGCTGAGCACGTGCATGTGCGGCCAAGCCGAACGAAGGCTTCGAGGGAAAAAGCAATCTGAGCACGGCCCGCGCGTGACGTCACGCGACGGCACGCGCGAGGCTTTTAGATGATTTCAATGCTTATTTAGCTCTTGATTCTCTGCGTTATTAATGTATACAAAAAAATGTATCGCGCACTCTGAACGCTTATTTTTTTAGTTTATACGTTAATTTAAATATAATAATAAATCTAAATTACAACTTATTTATCTTCTAAAAAATTGTTTACGCTTTACTCACACCCGTCCTAATGCCAAATAAATTATAATTCAGAAAAGTAAGTGAAAATATATTTATATTCGTATTATTATATTAATTCTCATACTTTCATCAAGCGATAAAGTATTATCTCCAAAAACAAGTCAATCATCAATCCAGCCGCCAATCGTAACTGCCAGAAAATACATCTTTAACATAAGTGATAAGATGGTTCCTTGATAGCGTTCCTGGCTTCGGTCCGTAGGGGCGCAGGATCGTTCCTCACGCTCAGCGCTTTTTTTTTAAATCATGGTTACTATTAATTTTTATTTGATTAGTTATTTTTATTAGTTATCATATTTATTTTAATTAGTTATCTTTTAGTACCGAAAAATGTATCGCGCACTCTGACCGCTTATTTTATTAGTTTTTCCGTTAATTTAAATATAATAAATCTAAAATACAACTTATTTATCTTCTAGCAAAATGTTTGCGCTTTACTCACACCCGACCATATGCCAAATAAATTGTAATTCATAAAAGTAAGCGGAAATATATTTATCTTCGTATTATTATATTCATTCTCATATACTTTCATCAAGCGATAAAGTATTATCCCCAAAAACAACCATCCATCCGACCGCGAATCGTAAGTACCAGAAAGTGAACATACATTGACACAAAAAATTAAAGGAGCAAAAAAAGTTGAACTTCGTCAAAAGTGGTCGTACAAAAAAAAGGATGTTAAAGCTTCAAGTTTCTAGTTTTAGTTCCGACAATGATTTTTTTTTGAGAATCACTGATTGCGCGGTAGGAAGAAATATCACGGCAAAAAAAATTTTGCAAATTTTTACGTTTTTCAAAGTTCTGCACGTGTTTTGGAGATTTTTTTCGGACTTGACCAATATCAAGGTCATTGAGCCCATTCAATTCAGTTCAACTTGCTTCTTTTTTTATCTCCTTACGACCATTTTTCGATGAGATATCGGCCTCCTCGTCGGCCTCTGAATGAAAAAACGTCCTTTTGTCTTCAGTCATCGATATCTCGGGAACTAATGGTCGTACGGGAATTCGACCGGCAATTTTGGAAACGTGAATACATACTCTACAAGCTCTGATTATTATTGTAGGTTTAAAAAAAATTATTTTTGCCATCAGTTTTTAAAAAGTACAAAAAATCGATGATTTCTTGTTTTTTATAAAATCCACCGCTACTTTGCAAATATTGCGATAAACTCTATTGTTTATGGACGGTCATTCGGCTCAATATGTCCCCAAGAGATATGCAAAATTCCAAATTGATCCGTTCATCGGCTTTCTTGCCCGATTGACCAAAATATGAAAAAAAATTAAAGGAACAAGTTTCCTCCTTCTCAGACATCATTTCATGATTATTAAGAGGAAAAACAACTTTTCGTACAATTGGGTATTGAGTACGCATTAAATGTTGGAAAAGAACCCTGAAAATCATATTGACTAAAAATTTTCGATTTTTTTTTTTTTTTAATAACAAAAACGTTGAAATTTTTTTGTTTATAAAAAAATCTATTTCGATTTTTTTTTTTTTTAATGTTGACATTTTTTTTCGATTCAACATTGTACCGCCAGCATTAGAATTACCGAAAGTGTACGTAGAATTACCCAAAGCGTACCTCCCCGTGGTATGCTTTGGGTAATTCTAATGCTGGCGGTACAATGTTGATTTGAAAAAAATTTCAACATTTAAAAAAAAAAATTCGAAACTGATTTTTTTATAAAAAAAAAAAATTTTTATATTTTTTTATGAAAAAAATTTTTTTTCGAAAATTTTTAGTCAATATGATTTTCACGGTTTTTTTCCAACATTCAATGCGTACTCAATACCCAATTGTACGAAAAGTAATGAAAAGTTTGTTTTCCTCTTAATAATCATGAAATGATGTCTGAAAAGGAGGAAACTGGCTCTTTTAATTTTTTTTCAAATTTTGGTTAATCGGGCAAGAGAGACCGATAATCGGATCAACTTGGAATTTTGCATGGCTCTTGGGGACATATTGAGCTGAATGACCGTCCATAAACATTAGTCTTTATCGCAATATTTGCAAAGTAGCGGTGGATTTCATAAAAACCAAGAAGACATCGTTTTTTTGTACTTTTCTAAAACTAATGGCAAAAATAAAAAATAAAAGTTTCACTACAATAATAATCGGAGCTTGTAGAGTATTCACGTTTCCAAAACTACCGATCGAATTCCCGTACGACCATTAGTTCCTGAGATATCTCAGCGAGAAATGGTCGTACGGAGAAAAAAAAGCAAATAGAAGTGAATTGAATGGGCTCAATGACCTTGATATTGGTCAAGTCAGAAAAAAATCTCCAAAACACGTGCAGAACTTTGAAAAACGTAAAAATTTGCCAAATTTTTTTTGCCGTGATATTTCTTCCGATCGCGCAATCAGTGATTCTCAAAAAAAAAAAATCATTGTCGGATCTAAAACTAGAAACTTGAAGCTTTAAAATCCTTTTTTTTTGTACGACCACTTTTGACAAAGTTCAACTTTTCTTGCTCCTTTAATTTTTTGTGTCAATGTATGTTCACTTTCTGGTACTGACGATTCGCGGTCGGATGGATGATTGTTTTTGAGGATAATACTTTATCGCTTGATGAAAGTATATGAGAATGAATATAATAATACGAAGATAAATATATTTCCGCTTACTTTTATGAATTACAATTTATTTGGCATAGGGTCGGGTGTGAGTAAAGCGCAAACATTTTGCTAGAAGATAAATAAGTTGTATTTTAGATTTATTATATTTAAATTAACGTAAAAACTAATAAAATAAGCGGTCAGAGTGCGCGATAAATTTTTCGGTACTAAAAGATAACTAATTAAAATAAATATGATAACTAATAAAAATAACTAATCAAATAAGAATTAAGGATGTTGGGTCCCAAATCGCAAATGATGATAAAATTCTGAAAATTTGGTATGTTTTTGTATGAAGTATTTCAGAGGTCGTGTAAAAATTTCACGACAATTAGGAAGCTCGTTATTGAACAATTAACATTCACAAATTAAATGCTGTCTTATGGAAACTGATGTAACTTTGCAATAAGTTTTTCTTTTGACCTCTCAATTTTGTAATATCTACAATATACTGAAAGCAACGGAAACAAAACGAAGTTTATTGATACATTTTTTTTATTTCTTTTAAAAATTGTTCTTAACAAAATGTTAATTTTTCAATAACGAGCTTCCTAATCGTCGTGAAATTTTAACGCGACCTCTTAAATACTTCATACAAAAACATACCAAATTTTCAGAATTTTCTTATCATTTTTTATTTCAACCCTTAAGGAGGTTGAAGTAATGATGATAGAATTCTGAAAATTGGGTATGTTTTTACATGAAGTATTCAGGAGGTCGTGTAAAAATTTCATGACGATTAAGAAGCTATTTATTGAACAATTAACATTAACATGTTTTATAGGGACTCAACATCCTTAATAGTAACCATGATTTAAAAAAAAAAAAGCGCTGAGCGTGAGGAACGATCCTGCGCCCCTACGGACCGAAGCCAGGAACGCTACCAACGGGACCATCCTATCACTTGTGTTAAAGATGCATTTTCTGGCACTTACGATTGGCGGCCGGATGTATGATTGATTTGTTATTGGAGATAATACTTTATCGCTTGATGAAAGTATGAGAATTAATATAATAATACGAATATAAATATATTTTCACTTACTTTTCTGAATTATAATTTATTTGGCATAAGGACGGGTGTGAGTAAAGCGTAAACAATTTTTTAGAAGATAAATGAGCTGTAATTTAGATTTATTATTATATTTAAATTAACGTATGAACTAAAAAAATAAGCGTTCAGAGTGCGCGATACAATTCTTTTGTATACATTAATAACGCAGAGAATCAAGAGCTAAATAAGCATTGAAATCATCTAAAAGCCTCACGCGTGCCGTCGCGTGACGTCACGCGCGGGCCGTGCTCAGATTGCTTTTTCCCTCGAAGCCTTCGTTCGGCTTGGCCGCACATGAACGTGCTCAGCGTGTCTATGCGTTGGTGTAGCTGCCGAAGGCGAGGTCGGGATAGTTCATGGCACTCGGCTCTTTCCGAAGATGTCCGAGCGTCGCTCGCTACCGACACGCGCTACTATGATTGTGTGATGGGCGCGCGAGGGACTAGAGAGAGGGTAACTTTCGCGCGCGATCTGGCTGCACTGCTTCGAGGGAAAAAGCAATCTGAGCACGACCCGCGCGTGACGTCACGCGACGGCACGCGCGAGGCTTTTAGATGATTTCAATGCTTATTTAGCTCTTGATGCTCTGCGTTATTAATGTATACAAAAAAAATGTATCGCGCCCGCTGAACGCTTATTTTTTTAGTTTATACGTTAATTTAAATATAATAATAAATCTAAATTACAACTTATTTATCTTCTAAAAAATTTTTTACGCTTTACTCACACCCGTCCTTATGCCAAATAAATTATAATTCAGAAAAGTAAGTGAAAAAATATTTATATTCGTATTATTATATTAATTCTCATACTTTCATCAAGTGATAAAGTATTATCTCCAAAAACAAGTCAATCATCCATTCGGCCGCCAATCGTAAGTGCCAGAAAGTGCATCGTTAACACAAGCGATAGGATGGTCCCGTTGGTAGCGTTTCTGACTTCGGTCCGTTGGGGCGCAGGATCGTTCCTTACGCTCAGCGCTTTTTTTCTTTAAATCATGGTTACTATTAATTTGTATTTGATTAGTTATTTTTATTAGTTATCATATTTATTTTAATTAGTTATCTTTTAGTACCGAAAAATTTATCGCGCACGCTGACCGCTTATTTTATTAGCTTTTACGTTAATTTAAATATAATAAATCTAAAATACAACTTATTTATCTTCCAGCAAAATGTTTGCGCTTTACTCACACCCGACCCTATGCCAAATAAATTGTAATTCATAAAAGTAAGCGGAAATATATTTATCTTCGTTTTATTATATTCATTCTCATATACTTTCATCAAGCGATAAAGTATTATCCCCAAAAACAACCATCCATCCGACCGCGAATCGTAAGTACCAGAAAGTGAACATACATTGACACAAAAAATTAAAGGAGCAAGAAAAGTTGAACTTCGTCAAAAGTGGTCGTACAAAAAAAAAGGATGTTAAAGCTTCAAGTTTCTAGTATTAGTTCCGACAATGATTTTTTTTTTGAGAATTACTGATTGCGCGGTCGGAAGAAATATCACGGCAAAAAAAATTTTGCAAATTATTACATTTTTCAAAGTTCTGCACGTGTTTTGGAGATTTTTTTCGGACTCGACCAATATCAAGGTCATTGAGCCCATTCAATTCAGTTCAATTTGCTTTTTTTTTTATCTCCTTACGACCATTTTTCGCTGAGATATCGGCCTCTGAATGAAAAAACGTCCTTTTGTCTTCAGTCATCGATATCTCGGGAACTAATTGTCGTACGGGAATTCGACCGGCAATTTTGGAAACGTGAATACATACTCTACAAGCTCTGATTATCATTGTAGGTTTAAACAAAATTATTTTTGCCATCAGTTTTAAAAAGTACAAAAAAACGATGTTTTCTTGGTCTTTATAAAATCCACCGCTACTTTGCAAATATTGCGATAAACACTAATGTTTATGGACGGTCATTCGGCTCAATATGTCCCCAAGAGCTATGCAAAATTCCAAATTGATCCGTTCATCGGTCTTTCTTGCCCGATTGACCAAAATATGAAAAAACATTAAAGGAACAAGTTTCCTCCTTCTCAGACATCATTTCATGATTATTAAGAGGAAAAACAACTTTTCACTACTGTTCGTACAATTGGGTATTGAGTACGCATTAAATGTTGGAGAAGAACCCTGAAAATCATATTGACTAAAAATTTTCGAATTTTTTTTTTTTTTTAATAACAAAAATGTTGAAATTTTTTTGTTTATAAAAAAATCTATTGGCATTAAAAATTTTTTTTTTAATGTTGACATTTTTTTTCGATTCAACATTGTACCGCCAGCATTAGAATTACCCAAAGCGTACGTAGAATTACCCAAAGCGTACGTAGAATTACCCAAAGCGTACGTAGAAATACCCAAAGCGTACCTCCCCGTGGTATGCTTTGGGTAATGCCAATGCTGGCGTTACAACGTTGATTTGAAAAAAATTTCAACATTGAAAAAAAAAATTCGAAATCGATTTTTTTATAAAAAAAAAAATTTTCAATATTTTTTTTTATTAAAAAAATTTTTTTTCGAAAATTTTTAGTCAATATGATTTTTACGGTTTTTTCCAACATTTAATGCGTACTCAATACCCAATTGTACGAAAAGTAATGAAAAGTTTTTTTTCCTCTTAATAATCATGAAATGATGTCTGAAAAGGAGGAAACTTGCTCCTTTAATTTTTTTTCAAATTTTGGTTAATCGGGCAAGAAAGACCGATAATCGGATCAACTTGGAATTGAGCATGGCTCTTGGGGACATATTGAGCTGAATGACCGTCCATAAACATTAGTCTTTATCGCAATATTTGCAAAGTAGCGGTGGATTTCATAAAAACCAAGAAGACATCGTTTTTTGTACTTTTCTAAAACTAATGGCAAAAATAAAAAATCAAAGTTTCACTACAATAATAATCGGAACTTGTAGAGTATTCACGTTTCCAAAACTACCGATCGAATTCCCGTACGACCATTAGTTCCTGTGATATCTCCGCGAAAAATGGTCGTACGGAGAAAAAAAAGCAAATTTAAGTGAATTGAATGGGCTCAATGACCTTGATATTGGTCAAGTCAGAAAAAAAACTCCAAAACACGTGCAAAACTTTGAAAAACGTAAAAATTTGCAAAATTTTTTTTGCCGTGATATTTCTTCCGACCGCGCAATCAGTGATTCTCAAAAAAAAAATTATTGTCGGAACTAAAACTAGAAACTTGAGCTTTAAAATCCTTTTTTTTTGTACGACCACTTTTGACGAAGTTCAACTTTTCTTGCTCCTTTAATTTTTTGTGTCAATGTATGTTCACTTTCTGGTACTTACGATTCGCGGTCGGATGGATGATTGTTTTTGGGGATAATACTTTATCGCTTGATGAAAGTATATGAGAATGAATATAATAATACGAAGATAAATATATTTCCGCTTACTTTTATGAATTACAATTTATTTGGCATAGGGTCGGGCGTGAGTAAAGCGCAAACATTTTGCTACAAGATAAATAAGTTCTATTTTAGATTTATTATATTTAAATTAACGTAAAAGCTAATAAAATAAGCGGTTAGAGTGCGCGATAAATTTTTCGGTACTAAAAGATAACTAATTAAAACAAATATGATAACTAATAAAAATAACTAATCAAATAAAAATTAGTAGTAACCATGATTTAAAAAAAAAAAGCGCTGAGTGTGAGGAACGATCCTGCGCCCCTACGGACCAAAGCCAGGAACGGTACCAACGAAACCATCCTATCGCTTGTGTTAAAGATGCACTTTCTGGCAGTTACGATTGGCGGCCGAATGGATGATTGACTTGTTTTGGAGATAATACTTTATCGCTTGATGAAAGTATGAGAATTAATATAATAATACGAATATAAATATATTTTCACTTACTTTTCTGAATTATAATTTATTTGGCATAAGGACGGGTGTGAGTAAAGCGTAAAAAATTTTTTAGAAGATAAATAAGTTGTAATTTAGATTTATTATTATATTTAAATTAACGTATAAACTAAAAAAATAAGCGTTCAGAGTGCGCGATACATTTTTTTTTGTATACATCAATAACGCAGAGCATCAAGAGCTAAATAAGCATTGAAATCATCTAAAAGCCTCGCGCGTGCCGTCGCGTGATGTCACGCGCGGGTCGTGCTCAGATTGCTTTTTCCCTCGAAGCCTTCGTTTTGGCTTGGCCGCACATGAACGTGCTCAGCGTCCATGCGTGGTGTAGCTGCCGAAGGCGCGGTCGGGAAACTTCGACGGCACTCGGCTCTTTCCGAAATGTCCGAGCGTCGCTCGCTCACGGACACGCGCTACTATGATTGCTGATGGGCGCGCAAGGGACTAGAGAGAGGTTAACTTTCGCGCGCGATCTGCTGCACTGCTTCTGTCCTTTTCCTTCTTAACCGCAACGCATGCGCCGTTTGCCCTAACTTAAGGTAGACCTAGCACGGTCGTCCGAAACTAAAATATCACGCGCTACATGCAGTAGAGCATATACATAAATCTATAGTTTCGTAATAAAACTTTTCCTTCTGACTGTACTCTACAGTGTGAGAAGTGCTATACCAAGCTAGTGACCCGACTGTAGATTTCGGCGGATGAACTATCGTGGCAACACTGTAACGAGCTGTCGCGGTTGCAGGGGGCTGACACTGGGATAAATTCTCTTAACAGTAACGTGTCCCCGTATTGTCGCCACGTAACTATCCCACCATGCGGCGCTAGTAGTCACCCGCATGACCCCCACTCCGCAAAGCACCTCGCCGTATTATTTCATCATTTTTTTCGTCATTTTTTCTCGATCTGTCATTGTTCTCGAATTAAAAAATCGTAGTGTGGTAAAATCGTAATTGTTTAATCACATTAGAAGAGCGATTTGAGGCTCATCGCAATTCAACACGTGTTTTCGAGTCTATATTGGACGACGTGTATAACTATGAAAAGCTCTCTTTTCCGTGTATAGAACACACTGAGTGTTCTTTTACACATAATACAATATTACGTATTGATGCGGATGCAGCAATATTCTGCACGTCTCAACGCAGAACAAAAAAAAAGCAATCTCGACAAGAAAAAAATCGCAAAACATTGTACAGCGTGACTAAGCCATTATTTAAAAAATTTTAATGTTATCTGTTTATTTCGTTCAATAAATATTTTTAAATACATAATATTGCAACAAGTGTAAATATTGCACCCCTTCCTATATACACATATACTTTTAAATTCTACTCTAAACAATGAATTTTCCAGACGCGTCGAATGCAAATTATGCAGACGCTGCGCGACTGGAGTGGGGGTCATGCTAGTGACTACTAGCGCCGCAAGGTGGGTTAGTTTACGTGGCGACAATAACGAGACACGGCAGACCCAGCAGTGCCAGGCGGCTGCGCGGATGACAGAAAAATCTGACTGAGCATCAAGTTGCGGCTTCATGCAGTCGCTCGTCGCTCGTTTGCAGCGACAAATCTGGTCACGTGATATGTAGCGACAAATGAGCTACTTTTTTGAGTCGCGGGAAATTCAAAATAGGGTCATGTGACCAGATTTATCGCTGCAAACGAGCGTCGTGCGGCTTCATGAGGCCGCACCTTCCCGGAAAACTTCCGTGATGCTCAGTGAATGAAAAAGAACACTCGACAAGCACGCTATGTGATGGAGACGTATCGTTAAACAAAAATTATTGCCTTATAAAAATTTATATTTTATATTGTTTATGTTATCTTCATTAACAAATAAAAGTGTTGGTTAACTGATAGCTAATTAAAAACTTTGTTCCATTAAAATTTACTTCCAAATAAAACTTTGTGTTGTAGTATTATTTTAAATATGCCGCGCAAACTTACGTTCTTGGATACGTGGAACGATGCGGTGTTGCCATATCTCTTCTTATTATAGAGGACATATATTTTTTAAGCGAAATTATTCTGTCTTTACTGAACGTTGTTAGCAAAACCAAATAGTAAAGGCAGTCCAAACTTTTTTCACTCTTTCGTTAACTAATTTGCTATGTAAAAATAATTTTTCGTCAAAATTTATAAACACAATACAATGTTACGACGAATTATGTGACCTGGCTTCCGGTCAATGCAGACCCTGCAGTGTTAAAAGTTGCAATTTTAAAACCTATCATCACCCAATCTAAATAGTCGACTGTTCTAAAATTTCACTCAAACATGCATAATGATACGAACAATGTCTGCGTAAAATTTAAAGAAAATCTATAGAAATCAAGAGCGCGCTCGTTCTACCTTAAACACGTTTTTCTCGAAAGATTTTAAAATCGGTGGACATGATATCCCGAGAAATTTACAGGAAATACGCTGAGAAACATTCATAGGTCGTTGACGATTTTACTTTTTAAAAATCGCGTTTCATTAATGAAGAGCGAATTTAAAAAAGTAAGATCGTAAAAAAAATGTTTAATAGTTACGTAAAAATGACGACTTTTTTCATATATTTTGTGTGCTCGAGTTTCAATCGGTTGCTACCTTGTTCAAAAATATGGTTTTATAAATCGACGATCGTCAATGATGCGTATTTATCGTTAACTTGAACCGCCCACGTCGCGAACAAAAAACATCATCATCTGCTGGCGGCCATGTTTTGTTGTTTTTCTGTATTTTGTGTTGTTTTTTAAGCGGCCATGTTTTGTTGTTTTTCTGTATTTTGTGTTGTTTTTTAAGTCTCTCAATATGTGTTAAAAAAAAAATGTGTTTAAGAACACCTTTGTGTTTTTAAAAAATGCGTTTATTTTTCACCAACCGCTTCTTAGACATTGTTTTGAAAATTGACCATTTTTTGCCGGCCTCTAGGTGGATGTAGCGCCTTATATGAGTCTCTCTCCACCTCGCCGTACAATTTTCCAGTCTGATGTAAGGCCGCGTGCATGAAGCGTGGCCCAGTAGGCCTATTCTATAACTCGTAACGACACTTATGTTATCATTAGCTAGCGATAGCCAATAAGATGCTCTCTTTCTTCTGTAATCGTGCATGCGATTAGCTGTCACTAGCTAACGAGGCGAAACATGTCGCTGCCTACAGCCTGTATATATGACCGTGGCCGCGTGCGACCACACAGAGCCCCACGATCGAAGCGCCTCTAGCTACCGAGGCACCGAACAGCTCGCTTACCCGAGTGGAGTCGGAACGCCGAAACGCAAAGAACTTCTGTAAAAATCTGACTCCGTTGGCATTGCATTCACGTCCTTCTTTCAACGCGTAGAAATCCCGCGCGAAGAGTTGTTCGTTGTTCGAGAGTAATCGCGAAGATTGTGTTATTTATTCCGAAAGGCAGTACTCGCAAAATTGGATTGCACGTTAGCACGGCGTTACGAGATTGAATTTGCGAATGTTGAAACCAGCGAAATAAGCGGCGGAGATGGCGACGATCGAAATACCATTTCCGACTACAAGTCAGACCGGCAAGATATTGAAGTGGCGAGTCAATGGTGGTGCGATGGTATCAGCAGGGCGTATATTGCTCGTATACAAATGCGAGGGTGACGCGGCCGAGAAAAAACTTCGCGCAACACAATTCGGACGTGTTGCAAAGTTATACGTCAAAGAAGGCGACACCATACAACCTGGGTAAAAACTTTTCCGTACCCAACCTCACTTATTCTCGTCCATGTTTCAAGCCCCAAAGTTGTTCAGAGTTCAGAGGGACTCAAAGCCCCAGAGTTTTTCCAGAATATTCGAACAGAGCTTGAGGAATGAATATGACGGAAAATAGCCGTTCTCCCCATTTTAAACACACACCACTGTTGTTTTGTCTATCGCAAGAGCATAGCTTTCGTCTGACGATGTATTTGCCCAGTCGCTTTGACATCCAGCGACGCACTGCTCAAGAAGAGTCGTGCGTTTTACCGATGGATGTTGCCGCATAAAGTCCAAAGAACGTTGAGCGTCTAAATTTTAACAATTTCCCATTTGTACTGTTTGAGAAACAATATCAATGTCAATGAATGTAGCAATTTGGTACAGTCTCGCATGTAAAATCATATACGGTCCAAACTCCAAATAAGAAACGAAAAGCCCCCAAGGGGAAGAGTTTTTCTTATATACCACATACCCCCACCAGGCGCGCGCTTCGTGCTCACTACCTCTATCTGTCTCTCTCACTCTTTCCCGAATGCGATCCTCTCACGAGAAACAAGCTCGAACGAGTTCCAACTTAGTATTCACATTGCCCATGCAAAAAGGTTTTCGACTGCGCGTGGACATTTATTTTTCTTTCACGTTAATATACTATTGAATATTATTGTGTACTACTGTATCTGAATTACTATTAACTGTCATAAAATGACCGAAACTGTAAAGAAGCGTAAGAGATCAGATTGTAGTACGTTTCGGAAACTTTTGCTGTTTAATATGAAAATCTTCAAACGCCCTTATCTTTGTTTTTATTTTATATAAAATCTTGTCAACACACATGTATCTTTTTAATGAATACAAAAAATTTCTAATAAACTTGTGGATTTTGTGTTACATTCACACACGCACACATCAATTTACACTGCAATGTTCACTCTACTTCGCCCAAATAATCTCTCCCAGGCTGGTTTCTTAACCAGAGGTTCCGTGCACAAAATTCTCGAGCTCGGAGTTCGAGTCGGAGTGGGGGAAGCGCTCGAGTGAGAAACTGGGGAAAGTTTCTTATCGTCAGGTTTCTTATTTGGAGGTCGGGCTGTAATTAGCAGTTGATATCGCTTGGCGACATAGCCTCCACACATTGACGATCAAATTCCACCAAATCCACAGTCGGCATTGAATCTTTGCATTTTTTTAAATGCAAAGATACATACATTGAGACCCTGTGAAAAAAATCTCCAAAAAACACAGAACAACAACAAAAACGGTCCATCCAAAATCTAAAAACCAAATGAGTTATTCCAGTTAACAGAACATGCGGGTCGTTGATAATTGTCGATTTTTAAAATAATTTCTTTTAACTACGCATTGAAACTAGAGCATACAAAAAGTGATTTTTTAAAAATAAAAAAGTTGTCATTTTTATGTTACGATTAAAAAAGAAATGATATCGTCATTAACCTTTAAATATTAATTAACCTTTAAACCTCAAAAAAGTGAGTGTTAAACATCCCGCAGTAAAACGTTCGACTTCCTTTGAAACGCTCGGTTCGAAACCTTCCTATCCGTCGCCTCCCTAAGTTTTTAAACTAACGAAAATGGAAGAGGAGAGGTTTGAGAAGAATGCAAATTGCTCACAAACCGTACAGAATTAGCATAGTAATTTAGTGTTACAGGCAAGTGTTACTGTCGTTGGTCGGATGTAAGCACCCAACGGTGATGAAAGATCTATGTGCAGAATGTGGCGCAGACCTCAGACAGGAAGCTGAGAAAAGAGACGGAAAAACAGATCCAGTGACAGAGGCGAGCGTACCAATGGTGCACAGTGTGCCCGAGTTGAAGGTTAGCCCGGAATTGGCGGAAAAGATCGGTAAGGAGGACGAGCAGAGGCTGTTGCAAACGAAAAAATTGGCTCTGTTGGTCGATCTTGATCAGACTATCGTCCACACCACCAACGATCACGTTCCGGTCAACATGAAGGTCCGTTCTTCAATATTTAGCCCGCACAACCATACGCTTTGCCTAAAAATTAAGAGATGGCGCTAACGTCGGTTCTTTCGTGAACGTTCGATGCTAAAGACTTTTATAACGATCACGTGTTAACATTGGGCGCGCAGGATGTATTTCACTATCAACTATACGGCCCGACTTCACCGTGGTACCATACTCGTCTGAGACCAGGAACCCGTCATTTTCTTTCGGAAATGAGCCAACTGTACGAGCTCCACATTTGCACATTCGGGGCGAGGAATTACGCCCACAAGGTGGCAGCACTCTTGGACAAAGAGGGATTCCTTTTCTCGCATCGTATTTTGTCCAGGGACGAGTGTTTCGATTCGGCCTCAAAGACCGCCAATCTCAAGTACGTTCGGAATGCGAAAGTGGTCGCCAGCTGAGCGTTCGTTTAAACTCTTCTTTTTTTTTTATGAGCAAAATAGAGCTTGTCGGAAGTAACATACAAATGTACAAACGATTGTTCAGGGCGCTATTCCCTTGCGGTGACGACATGGTGTGCATAATAGATGATCGGGAGGACGTTTGGCAAGGATGCGGCAATTTGGTACAGGTCAAGCCCTATCACTTTTTTCGCCACACCGGCGACATTCACGCGCCACCGGGCCTCGAAAAGCGGGACGCACCGGAAATCCAGGAGACAACGATCGTCCCGTTCAAGGAGGACGAGCAGTCCGAGACGGACGCGGCGAGCGAAGATATTATCGTCACCGTGGAGAACGGTACCGCGGACGATGAAATCGAGGAGGCCGTCGCCGAACCGGAAGCTACGATGAAAGAGGAAGAACCAGTTGAGACTACAGAAACGACCGAAGCGACGAAAGAGTCGGACGAGGCGAAAGAAATTGAGGAAAGCGCGGAAAATCTTGAAAGCACCGAGAAACCTGACGATGAAAAGGAGGAAGTATCCGAAATACCGGAAACGACGGGAAAATCGTCTTTGCCGAGCAACGACAGCGACAAACAGGCGGAATTCATCAGTGACGAGGACCAAGACGATTATTTGCTCTATCTTGAGGACATATTGCGAAGAATTCATGCGAAATTTTATGAATGCGTAGATGACGCGATGGGACGAAAGTCTCTTCGCGAAATCATACCACGCGTCAGAGCTCGCGTACTCAAGGGATTGTGCCTAACGTTTAGTGGCCTCATACCTACGCATCAGAAACTACGTCAGAGTCGAGCTTACAAAGTCGCGAAAGCTTTCGGTGCTGAAGTTACCCAGGTAAATAAAGAAAAACATCTTTGAATTCCAATCTTCCTTTTCGCGATCAATTATAAAATTTTCAAAATTTCCTGCACAGGCGATCACTTTTGAACTCAAACGCTATCATCTTTTGATAATCACTCTTAGGTACCATCTTTTGATAACAAAAATTCGATCCTCATCGTAAATAGTGAATTCTAGGACGAAAAAAATTATCGTTAGTTAAGTTATGGAATTAAGGTAGTCCTATCGCTTCACACTAGTCATACCACTGATCATACTTGAGACCTGTACAATATATATTTTTAACGTATGCAAAAAAAATAATTTCTAATAACTAAAATTTTCCATTTGTAAAGTGTTCAACGAATGTTCACATTTGATTAGAAAAATGAAAACTATTCCAACGATTCGCGTAGTATTTCTAGGTTTGATATTTGGCAACATTGGTTCTATCCCCGTCTCTTTTTACTCATTCAGGCGAGTGTAGCCTCCATGCTGTTCAATGTCGATCTGTCAAAACAATGTCAGGTGCGGGAAATGTAAAGCATTGTATTTGGGCCATGACTGGTAAAAAAGCGTGAAAAATTTGTGTCGGCCAAATATATCGGTTAAAAATGAAATATGTGTGGAAATTCGAATGAGTGAGATGAGGTTGCGACTAGAGTCAGCTGTTGCCTTGCTGTCACGTCTCTTTATCGCAACAAGTGGTAATAAATTCAATGCCGGAAGTTCAAATTAAACTTGATATTACATGAAAATTAGGTCAATAAGCGTATTTTTTTCTGAGAGCATTGGATTACTACAAGGGTTAAGTATGTAGATCTGATTATTTTTAAGAATCTGACGGATTCTCACTATTGTATACACTTTTGTAGCGATCGGAAATTGGGTTTTTGCATGCTGTCTCGGGATTCCTTCATAAAAGTACGCAATTTTTATATTTTTTCTCTGTAACAAGGTCGTTAACCGACCCTGACGTTTTACAGAGACGATTATTAAGATCTTTAGTGAAGATCAAAAAAAAAAATTACTAAACTCCTATGAATTTAAGCCTGTCGATAGAACTACCTTAAACACCGTCAGTTTAACTCTCGTTTTGTTTATTAAAATCTCTGAAACATATTTTATTCTTATTTTCATCTATTCATTCTGTTCGACCAATTTGTGCGTTTCAGCTAGCTAATTATTTACGTACCGCAGTGGGCGACCCTTCAAAAAAACCGTCCTGCTCTGTCACCTTTTCAATTTTGACCGTATAGCAAATTAAAGACCCCAGGCTATAAAACTGCAATACAGAAATCTTTTCTTTTTTTCATTCAAATTTCAAGCTTACGCGGCCCCCCTAAATACAGGTGATACAAATGTTCCGTACACGAAGGAATAACCGTTCCTTTTCATTTCAGGATTTAACCGACAAAACGACTCACCTGGTGGCCATCAAGCCGGGCACGGCAAAGGCGAATACGGCGAAGAAAAACAAAAATATTAAAATCGTAAATCCCGACTGGCTCTGGTTGAGCGCGGAACGTTGGGAACGAGTAGACGAGAGACTTTTTCCACTCACTACAAAGGTAGACGGCCCAAAGCGTTGCAAAGTTTTTTCCCGCTGAAGTTTGCTAGCGTCACGTCACGCTCAGGAGACTCGATTCGCTCGAAAGCCACCTGGAGGTTGCGGAAGAGACGGGCTTGCAAAGAACTCTATTACGCAATTGTAACAGTATTTTTTTTAGGCGAGAGCCTCGAGAATACCACCGCCACATTGCAGCAGTCCAGAGCGCGTGGAAGAGGCTCAGGACGAGATGATCGACAGTTTCGCCGACAGTATAAATCCCCTGATGTCATTTAGCGCCGAGGAAATTGAAAATATGGACAAGGAGGTCGACGAGGATATGATGGATCAAGAGATAGATTACGCGTGTTTGGAGAACGCGGGGCTCGGTAGCAAACGAATTCTGGAAGAAAATTCCGATTCCGACGTTTCGGACGGTGGTAGGCTACATATTTTTGACTAACTGTTTTTTTTTCTCACGATGAGAGCAAGAAAGGCTGAAGAGACGTAGCCTTGTCTACTTTGTCCAATTTTCCTGCAAATATCGTATCTTCCATTCGCTAATCTTCGAATTGACGTATTCGTTCAGACGCCGATCCAAAAACGAAGCGGAAAAAAATGACGGAAAGTTCCACCGACGACTCGTCGGACGAGAGGGATAAGTACATATTCAAACGTTATAACAAGGACGACGAACCGGCTGACGACGACGACGACGATCCGGTAACGAGATTCCGAAGGGGCGAGGACTTACCGGACGATCTTGATCTCGGTGACAATTCCCAAGATTCCATTGGTGATCCGCCCGATGACGACCCGGACGATCGGGAATGGAACGCCCTTGGCGCCGCCTTGGAACGAGAATTTTTGACCGAATGATCTTCGGTACACCCGCCCGTGTGATTATGGCTTATTCGACAAATCGTGAATAACTCGTTGAAATTGTACATTGGATATCTCGGGATTTTAGATCCACGTTTTCGCGATATAGAATTTCAATAAAATGTTTTTTTCCTAATGTTCGTAGAAATTGGGGGTGGGGGGAGAAATCCAAGTTGGTTTTACGTAGAATATGAGCTCCATCGTCGTTTACTTTCCGGATGATACATCTTTCTTGCCGTTTGTTCTATGTACACGTTTTTCGCGGCTTAAATTTCATGCGGATATTCCATGTCGGGGTCGACGTGCCACTTGACTCTGCCCTGTTTGTGGGTGAAGTCTCTTACGCCCTCGGTCTTGCCGCGCGGTGGTTCTTTGTCGTAATCGAAAGCATTGTCGGACTCTCCGTACAACTCGTTCAGCGCTTTGATATCCTCTCTGTCGGCGGGATAGAATAAAAACAGATTCAACTTAAATTCGGATTCCTGATCTATTCGGAGGTTTCGAATTTTACGACATCGAAGTTTGCATTTCTGCATTCTGCATGTTCTTCGTCATCTGAAGTTTTGTCCTGCAGTTTTGTACAAGGATTCTCAGAAACGTTTGATCAATTTTCGTAGCCCAAATTTGTTCGAAAGAATTCGGGCTGCCAAACTTTCGTTGCGTTCCAACGATGCAAACTTCAATATCTTCAAATTATAGTTATTCTTTCTCTTCAATTTGACGTTAACCCAAGCAAATTCTTATCTCGCAATTATATTAAGGTAGTCCTATCGACAGGCTTCAATTTACAGGTTTTTCATAATTGTTTTTTGAGCTTCACTAAATATATTAATAATCGTCTCTGTAAATTTTCAGGGTCGGTTATCGACCTTACTACAGAGAAGAAAAATATAAAAATTGCGTACTTTTGTGAAGGAAACCCGAGACGACATACAAAAACCCAATTTCCGGTCGCTACAAAGGAGTATACAATAGTGAGAATCCGTCAGATTCTTAAAAATAATCAGATTTACACACTAAACACTTGTAGTGATCCAATGCTCTCAGAAAAATACGCTTATCGACCTAATTTTCATGTAATATCAAGTTTAATTTGAACTTCCGGTATTGGATTTATTACCACTTGTTACGATAAAGACGTGGCAGCAAGACAACAGCTGACTGTAGTCGTAACCTTATCTCACTCATTCGAATTTCCACACATATTTCATTTTTAACCGACATTTTTCGCCGACACAAATTTTCCCCGCTTTTTTACCAGTCGTAGCCCGAGTACGATGCTTTACATTGCCCGGACCTGACATTGTTTTGACAGATCGACATTGAAAAGCATGGACGTTAAACTCGCCTGAATAAGTAAGAAGAGATGGATAGAACCAATGTTGCCAAATATCAAACCTAGAAATACGCGAGTCGTTGGAATAGCTATTTTTTCATTTTTCTAATTAAATGTGAACATTCATTAAACAGTTTACAAATGGAACATTTTAGTTACTACAAATTATTTTTTTTTGCCTACGTTATAAATATAAATTGTACAGGTCTCGAGTATGATCAGTGGTATGACTAGTGTGAAGCGATAGGACTACCTTAAGGGTTTGGGTAGCTGTGAAAATGACGACTGGTCGTTCGTCGCTTGAGGCAACTCGAATTGAAGAGGTCCAACATATGGCGCAGGAATCGTAGATGGAGCTAAACTTATGATTACAACGGTGGAACTGCTAGTCACACTTTAAACGCGTTTTTCTAGAAAGTATGTTCTTCAAAACGGTGTACATGATTTCTCGACATCTAATCGTGATTTTGATGGACTTGAAATTTGATACACTTATTCAGTGTAATAGTAGTTTAGTCTTGACCAACGTTTCTCTTAACATTTTTTTCCACTACGTGTTAATAATAATGATGTCACTTTTCCTGGAAAAAGTCGATGAAAAAGTTCAAAGTTTTTTTTCGATGATTGAACCACGTAACGAAAAAAGCTTCGGTCAAGTCGTATCCAATATTATCTATTTTGAGGCTGCCTAACCCCTTAACCCAAACGAATACTCTTCGCTAAATGACACTAAGCCAAACGAATACTTTTTTCTCAATGGCATTAAGCAAAAAAAAAAAAATGTTCTCCAAAGCGTTTCTCTAGATTCTTTCAAAAGAACCATTTTGAAAGAAGCATTCGATCCTTTTTACCAGTGGTTCGTCGATGGATACTGTAAACGAGCGTGATTTTTAAAATGTAGATAGGTCCAACGAAAGTTAGACTGCACATTTTTGGAGCATTCGTCGGTTTCTTTAGAAAATTCGTAAATTCAGACTACAACCTCCTCCGTTGGGCGCCCAGATTTTAATTTATTTTTCTTCTCTAAAAGGATTTAGCCAAGCTTTTCGTTTTATGAATGCTTTGGTAAAAAACTGCCACTGGACTTCGCATTGCTGTTCTGAACAGAAAGTTCATGTTAACTTTCTAAAGTTGACTTAAAATAAAAAATCTTGTTTGCAAATTTAGGTTTCAGATCGCTAATAGGGATCGTGAACGACATCTGAATCATTAAGGGAGCCTGGAAAAATCTTGGTGCATGAAAAAGCCTCCGTTGCACTCCAATGACGGAAAGTTAAGAATCGCAAAGTATGCCGGCTCATCCCTCCGCGAGAAAACAGAATAAAAAGTGCGCAAGGCCCTGCGGATACTCTAGTCACTGATTATATCCCTTACCAGGGACATCACTTAAGGGGTTAGGCTACAGTGACGGGTATAAAATCATGTGCGAAATTAACATTTTTTTTCGTATGAAAAAGTGATTCCTTCAAACTTAATTACACATCTATTAGTATGAATATAAAGCTGTTAGAATTTCTTTTCTCGACGTACAAAATGCCCGACTACTAATATTTTCTTTTTTTTTTTTTTAAATTGGCGTGACAAATAACTTCAACAATTTCCACTCGATTTAGCTTGATATTCATACTAATTAGATGTGTAATTAATTTTATGAGTGAATCACTTTTTCATACGAAAAAAAGTTGGTAATTCGCACATGATTTTATACCCGTTACTGTAGCCTAACCCCTTAAGGGCTAACACGACTGTAGAATTTTCTAATTGTTCTTTTTAAAAATTGGCTCTAGAGATGCGTTGGATTATCTAGAATAAGGGTAAAAAAAGTTTCGTCCCTGTAAAAAAAAGGTTCGCAGGCCCGTGTGGGTCTGAGGTGGCAGTGGCAGGCCCACGTGCAAGGCAGCAAACGTTTTTCTCAAAACACAATTTTTCAAAATGGCACGCAGCATGACTCAAACAATTTTCATTCTATTCACTCCAAATTTTGAGCACATCTTTAAAATAACATTTCGAAGAGCAATACGTACGGGATTTTTCATGAGTTAATTATAACATTATTTATTAACATATGATTGTGCTTTTTTCCTGTCGAAAATTGAGTTTCTTCTTTAAATGCATGCCAATTGCACAAAAATTAATATTTTAAAAATCCCTTACGTGTTTCTCTAGCTATATTCACGTAAAATGATAGAAATTTTATTATTTCTTTCCACATTCAAGTTTGCGTCAGTTATACTGCGTACCGCAGAGCGTCTCAAGGTCAACAGGCCTCACGAGAATGGTTCCAGCGTCATCATTTTGTATAATTTTTTAATATGAGTTTTTGTTTGTTTACTTGAAGATATAATTAATAACATCCTTGAATATTATCCTTTTGTTCCTTGACACAAAAAAAACGCGAAAAATCGCTTAATTTTAGACGGTTACAGTGGTGTCTTAAGTGTCTGCCTTCGACTCTGTTGAAACTCACATACGTGATGAAGCATTGAAAACTATTACACACGTAATTTTTTTTTATCGGCAAAAAACGGTTTTGCAGAGGGAAAGCAACCCACAAACAGTCCACTGAACTGAATAAAATAAAAATAAAAATTCTTCTAATGTACAGAGATAAAAAGTCTTCTATACAAGTATTGAAAAAAATTATTACAAGGGATAAGACGGATTTCTTTGAGGGGCGGTTTCTCCCCTTAAAACTCTTTCTGTCGATAAAAAAGACTTGTCTAAGAGTTTTCCGTGCTTTATCACATATATGAGTTTCAACAAAATCAAAAGCGGACAAAAGTAATATTCCTTGTCAGTTGCTGGAGTGGTACTAATTAATTTTTCTATCTCGAGTCTCCTTACCTGAATCTTCCAACCACGACCTTTTTGCCGGTTATGGGATCGGTCACGTCACCCAGAGGGTAAACGACTTCGACGACCTAAATTTGCACCACGCGATCGAGTCGAAGAAGAAAAAAGATCATAAACTCAGGCGACACATTTTTTTAGAAACTCCGATTGTTTTTTTTTCGTACCTTGTGAGTGAGTATTTTGCTCATTCTTTCGGACAAATCTTGTATCAATACGGTATCGCCGGTTTTGCATATTTTATGTGGATCGTAAGCGAAAACGAATTTGTAGCTGTTAAAGTACTGTAACAAAGTTGGAAATTACATAACCTTAAAGGATCATCGAAAGATGGAGTTCAATAGTGACACGAGGGTGATCTACGTACCATAAGAAGATTCTCGTCGAATTCGAGACGTTTTATGCGAATTCTGCTGGTCGAAAGTTTCGTCGTGGGCACACATTTCCCCAAGAAATATTTTAGAGTTTGTTTTCCGGCGTTCGCGGCCGCCATGATTGAGTTTTGAGCTTGCGCGCGCAGCGACTCATGGTGACAGGAGAGAGAAGGAGAAACGCCATGCGAGGGGCATGGAGACTGGATACAGAAGTCGAAATTTCGATTGGGAGACAGTGAAAAAAGTGTACCCGAGAATATGAGTGGCGCTTCGATCGCTGGAATCTGTTTAGTAATTTATCGGTCAGCGAGATGAAAGTGACTGGACGAAGTTCCAACGAATAAAATAAGTCAGTGTTTGGCTCACAATCAGTAGTCGCCAATCCAAATAGTCCGTTACTGTCGTTCATAAGTGTAGTATTCAATCAACAATATTTCAGAAAGATACTTTTTATTCACAAATGTTTATTTTACATCATTTTTACGTGTTGAGGAGGTTGGAGCGTTTCTAAGATTTCCAATTCAAGATTTAAGAGAAAAAAATGTTACTGTCTAGACTATATTGAGTGTTTACGCATGTTTACAAATCGGTAGATCGATGAAAAGCCTTAAGAGGGTAATAGGTCACCTCGTTAGGAACATATATTACCTAGGTTACCTTAGTCCAAAGTCTAAGGATTTCGAGTTATTATGGCTACCCCTTAAGACTTTGCAACAACCTTCCTAACACCCTGTATATTCAATATTGAGCCATTAAAGTTTGACAAAAGGTTGCGAATCTTGGCTGGCGAATGAACACACACAGTTTTCGGCAACACTTAATATTAATTAATGGTAATAATAAATAATCTCGTGACATAAATAGACATAATTATAAATGACTCAAAACTTCACTCTGCGTTGTATAAAACATTCACTGACGCAGATTTTTCATAATAGTCATCGATAATGTTATATTTTTTCAAGTTGGTACTAACATCAGAATTTTCTTATTCACGTAATAAAAATATAAACATGCATACTTTTTCCCTATATTTTATGAAAAATTGTCTACAAAACAAATCTATACGTCGTTGGAATTTTTGTGAGGTTCATTGAAAAAATTCATGAGCCGTCATGTGACTCAACTGGACCACTCTAACCTCCTTAAGGACGTGTGTCACACATCCGTTCGGTACAAATCCTACTGCCAAGTTCTTTCCAAAATATCACATTGCGGACAAAATAAGAGACAGCGGTTGTTCACTGTTTAACAGAGCGCATCGAGTATCTTTCCTTTTTATCGAAAAATCAACCGTTCCAGAAATCCTTGGGTATCTGCAAGTACCCTATCTCTCTCGCACTCATGGCGGCTCGGTCGGTGTGACACTTGGCCTTAAGTATTCAATTTTGCCATTTTTATGGGGTTTGGCTACTGTATAAGTGACGAACGCTCGTTCATCGCTCGAGGCAACTCAAATTGAAGAGGAAGATGCAATATATGGTGCAGCAATCGCAGATTGAAGGAAAATTTATGATTACAACGATAGAACTGCTAGTAAAACTTCAAGACTATGTATCAAACGCTGCGAAATTTCGACGTGATTACGACGGTATTGCAGAGTTTGTGGTTTTTTGCTACGAGTCGTCGCAAACTACCGCCAGATGTCGCAGCAACCGTCTGCTACTCAACACAGCAAAGAACAGAGCCCAGTTGGCGGCGGTTGCTGCAAGGCAGTGTGAGATGCGTGTTATGTGTGCACGTTACCATGTGGGATCGCCACCAGTGGGAAAATCGATGCACTACGTTTACAGCATTGTCGTTAAAATTTGGAGCTTCGTTGGTACAATTTTGCGTTTTATGTTAAAAAAACATTAAACCTCAATTTCTCCGTTATTTTTTCTTAAAATAAGTTAAAATAACGCTGAAAATGTGTTTTAGTCACTGTCGAGCGCTTAACGGTCTCAAAATGTGCATGAATTCAGGGCATCAGTTAATTATTCACAATCCATACTACAGTAATTACAATCTGTGAAGTTTTTTTTCTTCAAAATTTGCAAAAACGTCGGCTGTCAGGCGCTTCCTCCGGGAGCTTAGATACCAGGAGACTCAACTCCAATACAAAGCCACTGAAAAGAGGGTACCCAAATGTTTGACGAATAGTGATGGCGTTGCGGTGTCTCGGACATATAGTAATACTTGGTGAACGAGGTGAAAGATATCGGATGGGTTTCTAACCTCACGGCAGACCGAGCGTGACAGCAAACGTCAAAATTTCCGCCGATGTAGGCTCCATAATTTCCAGATGACAATTTAAAGAAAAACTCTTTCAAATGCGAGAAACGGAAAATCTTTTGTTTAAGCTTACTTAATATTTCGGCTGAATATTAAGTATGCTGAATGAATTCCGGCTGAATTCTATAATTGGTGACAAGAGAAACTTACTTGTTCATTGACAATGAGAGGCTGGATAGAAACAATTTCTTTTTTGTTATAGATGTTACGATAATATACCGTACTACTTCATCTGTACCGTATGCGTATCAATTACCGTATCACTTCGTTTTCAATTTTATTATAGTTCTGACAAACATGAATGAAGGTTAGGTACATAGGGTATAATCTGTCTTCCATAGGACCCATGTTTTGCGTGTATATATATATATACCAGGTGTAGAAGTATGAAACCGGAACTGTTTGTAAAAACTACACGTCTGTTGTTTGAAAATGATAAAAACGAATGGAGACAGCTTTCTGCATCACATTCAATTGATCCGCGAGTTCTTGTTGACTTTGAGTATCATCTTCATCCAATAAGGCTTGCAATTCGTTGTCTGCGAACTTTTTCGGTGGTTTCCCACGCTCTTCGTTTCTCACGTCAAAATCACCACTTGTGAATTTTTTGAACCACTCGAAACACTGTGTTTTACCAAGAGCATGTTCACCGTAAGCTTCGACAAGCATTCGATGCGATTTTGCAGCAGTTATATGCCGGTATAGGGAACGTGGGTTGTTTTGTGTTAAAAATCTACATCAGCTGTTGGAGGGAGATGATGGCGCTGCAGTAGCGGTCTTACGGTCCCTAAACTGATGGCTAGCACCATCTATAGGGAAATTCCGGTTTCATACTTCTACACCTGGTATATATATATATATTTATATAGGGCTCCGGAGCAACCCAATGCTATGCTAACTCTTCCTCGTTTTGGGGACGAGTTGAAAGGACGAGTGTGGCCTCCTGTACCTAGGCCCAATGCTCTTTCTGCGATAATATTGTATGTACACAATAATTTTCATGTCAATTGATTATGTGGGTTGTCCAACTACGACAGAGTGCACATATTTTTCGTTTATCCCTTTGCCCGGATTAGCTGCTGATGCCAGAAATATGTACACCGTGTCGCACTCTGTCGTAGTTGGAAAGCGCACTGTCGCTTCGTCGAAATTAGGATTCGAAATTTTGAAGCGGTTGGAGCGTGTTATACATGTCCTCAAACAATGATGAGAAAATTTTTCAAACAATTGAGAGAAATTTAATTGGATTTTCAAAAATTGGTCTTTAATGGCGTTAGCGTGTGACGATAACGAGTGATCACTGATGATAGTTATTGATCACTGATTCAAATAATAATTGATCTTTAATAGGCGAACGTCCTGAATACGTTTTATGAAGTGGACGTGGCATTGTGTACACGTCTTGAAAAAGAAAATTGGCAAGATTTTATAGATAGGAAGCGGAGTTCGAATATTGACGAATGGGAGGATATATGCCAAAAGCGATATTACCAAAAAAATTGCATTCGAGACACAAAGCAAGGAATATACAAAAGCTATAGAGTGAGCGAGAGAGAGAGAGAGGGAGAGAGAGAGAGAGAGAGAGAGAGAGAGAGATGTGGCGATCCGGGCGGATTCGTTGGTGTGGGTATTCTTCCTCTACTTCAATACGTATAGAAAAGCCCGGCGACGCTGGCTTCTGCCCAATATATTACTTTTATCTTCTGCCATCTGTATCCAATACGTGAACGTAGTAGGGTATTCAAGTCTGGCTCGCGCCCGGGCCACCATTGTTATTGCGGAATGTAAAGGAGCTCGGAAAATTTACGGATGATCGCTCCGCGAGAGCCTTCGGGTGCTCCGCGTTCACCTTTCCGATCCCCGCCCGACATGTCGCACCCACTCAAACTCCGGAAAACCGTTGAAGAACCCCGTCCCAATATACGACGGCCCATACGCCTTCGGGTCCCGAAGGATTTCTTCGAGTACGAAAACGGCGACGGACCAACTCACTTGCCTTACTGCTTGTTCGCTTACAAACCGCGATAAGTTAAACAATACGGTCAAGTGTGTGTATCGAACTAAAACTCAATTGTTTTCGAAAGGTTTGCAAAGTAATCTGTTTTTGGAGAAACAACTGTGTTGCGATAAGAAACGACGATTGTAAATAGGTTAGGTCGTGAGGGTATATGTCTGCCCGGCAGGGCGTTGAGCCTCACCGGGCAGCATCTATCCAGAGCTCATGTAGAACCGTTACTGGTCTGTATAAGCTTGGGGCTCAAAAAAATTAAGTTGATTTTCAATATTTTTTTCTCATGAGAATATTGTGATTATAAGATCGGGATTTTACACACAATTAATACATAGTCGTACCAACCGGTGCGATAGTCTAGTGGTTAGCATGCTTGCCACTAAACCTGCGGACCAGGAGGTCCCGGGTTCGAATCCCAGTCGTGTACATTTCGTCGTGAAATATTTTTCTTCGGCATTTCGCGGCGAAATAAGACTAGTTCCACGACTGGGGGGCGAACTTGATGACCGGCTGTATATTGGTATAGGTTCTCCGCAGTTTCCCTATACCCATGACAGAAAAATGTCATGATGAATATGATACAGAGGGGGAAGTCGACTGCGGCCGCAAGGGGGCGAATAGGGACAAAAAAGTGAAGGAGAATGGAAAAAGCAACAGTGGAGGAACGAGGCAAGTCAGTGGAGGAAACGATAGGGGTAACAAACGCGAAACAGTGCGGGGGTGTACCTTAGGAAAAAAACAAATAGTACATAGTCGTACCAGATACGAGTTTTTTTTTAAATTGAGTATATTGATAAATAATAAAGTTATTATTTTTTTAAAGAAAGTGCCGCTGTTGCTGAATGGTCAATCGGTGTAGGTGGTTCTGGGAACCGACGCGGGTCCGAACTGAACATTTAAAAATGTACTAGTAGTATAAAAAGTGAACTTTCGTGTGACCGGATAATTTTTCGAAATTTTACAAATTACAATAACGTCAAGTTGTAGAAAAAGAAGTTCGATTTTTCGGAAAAAACAATTTTAATGATTTGTTATCAACAAATGGTGAAGATATTTAATCACTTATCCGGCCATATTATAAAAAAGAGAATAAATCGGGCCCTCTCCGAGTTTGAAGTGAATCGAACGAAAATATTTTGAGATACGATCTACAACGTTTCATAAAACATAAATTCGAGAAAAAGGTGAAAGGGGTTCGCCGTAGCGCAATAGAGGATTTGGCCGTTCACAAATATCGTTATAACTTGGTCAATTTATTTATTTATTTATTTCCAATATCTCTGATGTAAATCGAAGTTAAGACCTGGGGTTACAAAGCGATGTAATTAAAAAAATTGTCTTTTCGAAATTTAAATCTAATGCCCTTTATGACCTCTTTTGTCCGGATCCTTATCTCTCTTCGTCGGAAATATGTTCATAATACTTACCAACCTCCTAAATTCTGTTGCTTTCCTTACTTTCCTCCAAAAGTAATTATTGGGTCTGCAAATTAATTCTCGGCCCCTAACTTCTACTGATCATAAATGCGATTCAAATCTAAAGAACTTTCCCGCGACACGTGCATTTACTAGCGCCGTCTATAGGCTTTAAATCGAGCTAGCAAACGTTATGCTACTACGTACACAACCTAAAATTTTAGTGATTGACGCGATGTCTTCCGAAAAAGAACTTTCATTTTAGGCATTGCCTTCTTTTGGTATTCTAATTGAAAAAAATGCGGCTGTAGTAAAATACATAATTCGTTCGGCTGTTGGCGAAAACACTGCATCACATAGCACGTGCAATAAAGTGGTTCCGGCGGTTTCGAGACAGAAATTTTAACCTCAAAGATGGAGAGCGCCCTGGACAACCAAAAAGATCGAACATGAGGAGTTGGAGCAGTTAATAAACGAAATTTCTTGCCAAACTCAAGAGGAACTCGCTAAAGCACTCTGAATGATGCATCAAGCCATTTTCCATCGTTTACAGAAGCTAGGAACATTAATCAGGACGAGAAAGGCCGATAATTAATTTGCAGACCTAATATATTGCAGCAATTGTAATCATTTTACACTAAAGTAATTACAGTTTCTTTTCTTCAATCATATTCACACGTTTACAAGCCAATCCGCTAAGAGTATAGAGGTGTCGGTATCATTCTAAATACTGAAACCTTTGGAGTTGCTTCATGCAATTTGAGGGTTGAAGTAACATCGTAACGGAGCCCTGGGCCTATTTAGAACAGACCTTCTAAATAGGCCCAGTAGCGCGGCTCCTTTAGCGAGAGAGCTCTCGCCACGAAGCCTGGCGGAGGCATCGCGAAGGTCTTGCCGGTAGACAAAGCGTTGCAAGATATGCCTGCGCTCTTCAAGATAAAACAAGTGTTCTCTAGTTAGTTTGACCCTATTATTATTATAGTCCGGCGACCCTGTAGATTTTCTTAAAGCCGCAACATTATTTTGAAAAAAATATACAACATTCATACAAAATACGCTTACGTAGAAAAAGTTTTTCGTCTTCATTCTTTGATTCTGTGCCTGCGCCCTATATGCATATAGGTATATGTATAAGCTCAACGATGTTTCGTTCTCGCGAAATCTTTGCCGTTGCACACGACGTGCTCGAATATCTTGGGTGGGACGCGTGCGTGATTCAACTGCGCGAACACATTATGGGGGGCGGGGGGGGAGCTTGAGCTTGGAAAATACAATTTCCCTCTTGTTTTCGCTATACATATATGTTATATTTACTGGACTTGCTACACATACATGCGTGTGGGTGTGTGTGTCGTTTTTGGCGTGCTTGGGGACGCGCCACGTGCATGAACGCGTGATAATCGACGTTGATGTAACCCCATTCCCTTTCGTTGCCCGGTGCCTCAACGTTGCGCAGGTAGTCCGAGGTTTTCGTGTGTCGTGTTGACTTAGGCGGAACTAAATATACATACGCTCTAGGAGAGGACCTCCGTGCACCGTACACGTTGAACGTGGGCGAGCGTGTGTGTGTTTGTGTACACATACATATATAGGCAAATATATGAAGGGGTTGGTCAGAGTGAAGATAGTCCATTTGTTTAAGACGAAGACTGACAATTTTGGTTAGTGAAAACGACGTTCCAATTTGTCGCACAGCGAATTACGTCCATGGGTTACGTGCAATGTATACTCGACAAGGTTTACCTTGCAAAAAATGAAATATTTTCTCAAAGCTACTTTCCTGAAAAGCTACTTCTATAAACAGAATCATGAGTGATCGGGGGAGAGAACACACAGAGAGAAATTATTCGTACGAATCAACTAAATGCTGCACGTTTGACGTATTTTCGGATCAACGAGATTGTTGGTTACTTATAGCTAAACTTTGGTTGGACCTATGGAAATATTATATTTGCGGTTATATCTGGAGCACACTTGTCATTGTAAACTTTTATTTAACTTGCTTCGTTTGTATGTCTGTCTGCCTGGTTCAATATTTGTAATTCCTTTTTCAAGCACTTGATGGCATCCGATTGAGCTGAAATTTGGCATACGTATGTAACTTCTTTGACAATGCAATAATATAGTGCCATGGAGCTGGCCTGATGATGGAGGAGGGAGGTAGGCAATGCAACACTATTACAAAGTTTCTCATGAAACCTTTATGACATAAGGCAAGGTTTTTCATTATGCTGATGTTTCAATAGCATGGGGCATGGCATGTCAAGCATGGCAAATAAATAAACAAATTCTAACAATAAAAAGTATAAAATAAAATAAACTTAAAAAAATGTTTACAAACAAGCTTTTGCTTAAAAGATACTGTACTAAGAAGTAAAAACTAGTGTTTAGTAAAAATGAAAATCAAAAGAGTATAACTACAAACAAGTCCCTTCCTTGGTCACTCATCATAGATGCAAGTACTCAAAAGGTACATAAACGTAGATATTTAAAAAATGTGAAATATAAATTTCAAAAGCTTGAGGCGTCAAACGCCATAAGCACTAATACTACTTAAAAATTTTTGAAGAAAAGCTTCAAGCTTTTAAAATTTATATTTCATATTTTTAAAAGATCCACGTTTAGGCAGCTTTTAAGTACTGGCACCTACGATGAGTGACCATGCAACGAAGGGATTTTTTGTAGTTATACTGTTTTGATTTTCAATTTTACTGGAGATTATTTTTTTAATCTTTTAGTACAGTATCTTTTAAATAAAAGCTTGTTTTTGAAAAGTTTATTTACGTTTATTTTCTTTAAGCAAAACTGTTCGTCGAGAGTTAATTCTTCGGAGAAATCATTTATCCAAGTCAAATAAATATTTCAGTAAGGTATCCGTTCATCTACCAAAAGTGAATCGTTAGGTTTCAATAACTGATACGTTGCCGGAAACAGAGAGCGTCATGTGTGTTACATTCTGCAACCAAGGTCATTGAGTTGTCCAGTGATCGCATTATGTATAATCTCAAAACTTAATCTTCACGACTACACAAAAATGAAAATTCACCTACTGATTTAAATCTCAAGTCTTTCGGGATGCGCCATTTTTTGGTGACAATGTCTGAGATTTTGGGTACAAACAGTACAAGCATAAACATTTTTTGACGTTATGAGAGACCTTATCGGACTTGAATAAAATACCATCGGAGGCAAATGTACATGTCTCTATTAAACGCAGTATCTAAATTTTGTTGAAGAAATATAATTAAGTTTGAACTCCCATACACTATTTCATTACAGGGAATACAATTTTATATTAATAATAGATCTATTTATTAGCATCCAGCACAAGAATTTTCTGAGATTCAGTTGCAATTAGTTGAATCATTAAAGGGGTCTGCCTTAATTTAAGGGCCACAAGCAGGTTAATATTCAACTTTTATTTCTGATACAATTCTCTTTAGGTGCATTCATCATTAAAATTGCTGAGCTGTGACGGAGTGTTACACAACAAGATTGCCCCGAGAGTTGCGCATCGGCGTGCAGTCTAGCTTCCCGTACACTTTGATTTGCAAAAAAATTCAAGAATGTTTTCAGTTAGAACATGTAATTATATTTTCTATTTGACAGTCATTAAAGTGAAGAAAATGCAAATTTAAGAGAATGGCACGCATATACAAAAAAAAATCAACATTTCACGCAAAATTTCTGAAAAAATTGTATTAAAAAGGTCGTTTTTTTCTCATTTTTCCAAAACAATTCTGGTCAAGTCTAAGGTAGCAATATTATCAATATTTCCACCAAAAACGATTGAGTCAATCGGCTCAATAGTGTTTGCTTAATACAGCACGTCAATTTCGAAAATGCAGTTTTGAGAAAAACGCGTTTGAACTTTTCGCCCGCTGCAAATCCGAGCGTGGAGGCACAGGCTTGAAGGGCTGTAACGTTCGAAGTTTTTCGAATTTCGCTTTGAAACTTCGGTAAAAACATTCTACATATATAGTTCTATCGTTTAAAGAAAAAAAAAGAAATCGATGTTTCGATCGTTGTAAATGTATATCCCGCCTTAAGGCAAACGCATAATTTATTTGAATTTCAAAGAAAAGTCTGGTATGCTGTGATTCAAACAAAATTCCAATTTAATTTCAACAAACCACTTCTCCCTGTGCATTGTCCCCGCGGTGCGGTGTCTTGCATCACAATCGTTATTGGGGCATTATCATTAACTCGGTTTGAGGAGAGCAAAAGCAAGCCGAGAAACTTGGTGTGGAAACTTCATCGCTCTGTCGCGGTAATTCTGGTTGTAGCAGGGGCTGCATATACTCGAGGGCGAGGATCTGCCACGTTGGGCAAACGAGAGGGTAAGCGTCGCGTATGAACACACCCGCACGCACACTCACGCGTTCACGTGCACAAATCTGTATTTGTATACCATTCCTGTACGGTGGTGTGTTTCCTACTTGGTTTATGGGAGTATGGTGTTCAGTTGTGTACGAAAGTCGGCAGGTCTGATGGGGTGGACGGGGTGGGTGGGGGGATGAAGCACACACAATCGCGAAGTATGTACGTGGGTGGATGATGCGTCTGTTTCCATGGTGACTTTATAGACGGGGAGAGCAGAATCCCGAGAGGGGCCGGGACGCTCGGTCGGTGGTGCCTTGTGAAAAAAAGTGAGTGGGTTATATTCGATGGGCGAACGTCGTCAAGAGAGAAAAGCAGAGGGAGGAGACAGGGAGGATCGAAAAATCAGGGAAGAACGTAGGGAATAGATATATCGTTCACACATAGACGTTCGGAATCGAAAGTTCGAACTTTGATACCGGCGGATAACTGCGTGGGTGACATGGTTTAGCCTCCATGAATATGATCTTGAAATAAGTTTTCTATCTTTTTCATGTCGATCTCTCTCTCTCTCTTTCTCTCTCTCTCTCTCTCTCTCTCTCTCTCTCTCTCTCTCTCTCTCTCTCTCTCTCTTCCCCTCGGTCTCGGCTAGCCTTTGCATATCCATTCCCTTTTGAATCCTCGGATATCGGCAACTGTTGGGAGGATTATATGCGCGAAGAAGGAGCCTAGTAGATATGGAGTCGATCGAACGCCAGCACTACCACATACTCGAGAACTCGCAATCAACATGGCTGCCTAACGCGGCTTTTGTAGCGTCTTCAAACTGGTCTTTCCATACCCGACTTTTTTTAGGCCTATCTGGCCAAAGATGCGTGGATTTTCCAGTGATGGAGGAACCACTCAAGAGGGGAGACATTTACAGGGCCAACATTTTCGATTTTTTGCCTGATCTAAAGTAGAACTCTTGGCGAATATACCAGGTCCATTATGAAAGTAATGCGTATGATTGGCCGTTTAAACGCGCCCGGTCTCATTTCGCTCCTTGGCTTGGAAAGAATGCTACCGAAACATTCCAGATGCTTCAAGAGGCCTTTAGGGACGACTGCATTTCAAGATCACAATCCGGGAGGTGGCACAAGGGGTTCAAGGAAGGCCGGGATCACAATGCCCCAGCCACACGGCCTTCGTCGTAACCAACTTCCTGGCCCGGAGCAGCACCCCAGTGGTCCCTCAGCCCCCGTACAGTCCCGATTTAGCTCTCTGTGACTTTTTTTTGTTCCGCCGACAGAAGAGAGAGCTGAAAAGAAAACATTGGGAGCCCGTGGAAGACATCGAAACGCATGTTACAACGTTCTTAAAAGGCATTCCTGCGGAGGAGTTTCAGGGTGCCTCTCAGGCGTGGCAGACACGTCTCCGCAAGTGCATTGATGCAGGAGGGGACTATTTCGAAGAATTTTAAGCATTTGTACCGATAAGATCAATAAATATATTTTTTCCACAAAATGCGAGTTACTTTCATAATGGACCCTGTATTCCTAAAGTTGCGTAGCTCTATTCGAAGTATTTGGTAGTTATGGTTTAGGGAACGACAGCGCGTCATGCAGGTATAACGTTATTTTACACTGAGAGACAAGTCCATGGTATGTAGTAATTGTAGTTGATTGACACCGCAATCATCATATGGTTCACACAACTATAAGCCAGTATCGGGTTTATACTTATCTTAAGCGTAATTACAAACGTCTATTAGTTTATGCAAGCTTGTACAATTCCTGAGGTCAACATTAAGGGGGGATTGTCTTTTTTTTCGCAAAATTTACCGCTTTTTGGGAATTTTTTTGTGAAGAAAGTATACAACGGAAAACTTGTGAAACTTGGCATATAGTAGTATTGATCTGTTTACTACATACAACAAATTTTTTAAACAATTTCATAAAAAAATCCGCCTCCCACCCCCCTCGACGCGCGATGGTCCTTTTTTGATGGTGTGCACGATTTCTCAAAAACTATTCAACCGATTGCCTTCAAATTTGGACAGAATGCTCAGCTGACATCCTTTTATCGTTTGATGAAGCGAAAAAGCAATACGTTTAATAGTTTTTTATTTATAACAAAAAATCGTTCAATTTTTCTCGAAAAATCGATACTTCAAGCTCAAAACGTCACCAAATCGTCAATTTTTTTTTCCCTTCATCGAACGATAGCTATATGTGTCTAAAGTAAAATGCTTTTTGGGTTTTTGTTGCAAGATGAACGTGAAGGCTGTAATCGTGCACACCATCAAAAAAGGACCATCGCGCGTCGAGGGGGGGGGGCGGATTTTTTGACGAAATGGTTTAAACATTTTTTTGTATCTAGTAAACAGATCAATAAAACTATATGCCAAATTTCACAAGTTTTCCGTTGTATACTTTCTTTACAAAAAAATTCCCAAAAAGCGGTAAATTTTGCGAAAAAAAGACAATCCCCCCTTAACGTTTGCCGAGTATAATTGACTAGAAAACCTTATGAAAAGTGACTGTTCGACAAAAGTTATGGTAATGTTTGCTTATAGCAAAGACGTAAATTATTTCCAGTTGGAAGCACCCACGGTTTAGTAGTTCACCTTCTGTTCTTGTAGGACACAATTTACTATGCATATGGTATGTCGTATCATATATGCAATATGGTGCGAATCACTATTATTTGGGACAAAATCATTGCGATGCGCCAAGAATCCATCTAACCAGTGACTCATATTATCAAAACGATCTGAACAAAATTTCACCTTAATCGGAGGTAACAGCTATTCGGAGTACAGTCAGAATTACTATTGTCTATTGTGGCATATCTGCGATCAAAATGCCACCAGCAGTTGATAGCGTGCGTAGTGTAGACAGGAGATAGGCAGGTAGATCGTAGGTTCAATGTCATGCGTAGGCGGAATATTTTCTTCGCAATAAATCATTACAGGTGGTTAGGGAATGACGAATTATATTTTAAAAAAAGAATTAAGGTAGAACTCTCAGCTGCGTATTTTATTTTATTTTTGATTCATGAAATATTCTATGCATTTAGATGACAGGCATTGATGCCTTGACGCAACACTTGAATAATATACCAAATATAGTATACCAAATATGCGCACAGGCAATATTTTTAATCAATGTATATATATATATATATATATTTTAGTTCTGTTCACTATTATGATCTTGGGCGAGTACATTTTTTATAGTGTCAAGGAACATCTATTTTATGAAAACCTACTATATTATATAGCATTGAACAATAAAGGTATGTTCGTAAGATTGGTAGTTGCGGTTAACTATGTGCATAATTCATCCAATTGCTGAAATATCAATAAGTAGTATTATACGTTTGGCAGTAACTATGGCTATAAAAGATTATAGTTACCTCGGAAGAACTAAAACAAAAATTAGAGGAATAAGTGAGAAATAAGCGCGTCGAAGCGTTATCTACACACGTAAAAGAATTAGAGATATTGACAAAACAGGTAGCGCGAAGAGAAGGAAATACCGGCATGTAAAAATGTTACGAAATTGGACAGGCATGTATAGAAATTGTAATAACAAATATAAGAAAAGAGAAGGGGGGGGGGGGCATATGTGTGAACACCCTTAAAGGGCATACCGTGGAATAAATATTTTTACCACTATTATAGTAATTTCGAAAAATATAAAATATGGTTGAAAACATCATACATTCTTCTCACTGCATATATAAATAGGCATGGCGCCGATTTCCCAGTAGCAAAACGTGAGTGTATTGGCCATGTAGAAAAGCGAACGGGCACGCGATTCCGAAATGCGACAAAAAAAAATAAAAGTCAATGGAAGGGGGAAATTCAAGATTAACAAAGTTAATTCCGAAATGCGACAAAAAAAAAATAAAACTCAATGGAAGGGGGAAATTCAGGATTAAACAAAATTAACGAAATACTTTGGACTGCAGATCAGGCGAAATGTAGAGTCGGTGAAAGATATGAACGAAGCTATAATGGAAACAATTTATAATTCATCTTCTGCAGATGACAATCAGAAGTAAGACGATTGCTCGGCCGGCGCTGACAGCTGGTGTAAGTGGCGTAGAGCAGAAGCGGCTGGTACAGAGACAGATTTCGTACATCCACCCCCACTCAATTCACAGGCCGTGACGCACTTGATACTAATATATAATGATCTGTCGAATGAAGACCTTTCGACTTGGTGCTTAGGCGTATACATGCAAAACCCGAATGAGTTTTAATTCTAGTCTGGCGTCTAGTTCTCAAAAAATTGAATACGGGGATTAGTAGTAGTAGTAGTAGTAGTAGTAGTAGTAGTAGTAGTAGTAGTAGTAGTAGTAGTAGTAGTAGTAGTAGTAGTAGTAGTAGTAGTAGTGGCAGTAGTAGTAGTAGTAGTAGTAGTAGTAGTAGTAGTAGTAGTAGTAGTAGTAGTAGTAGTAGTAGTAGTAGTAGTAGTAGTAGTAGTAGTAGTAGTAGTAGTAGTAGTAGTAGTAGTAGTAGTAGTAGTAGTAGTAGTAATAATAGTAGTAGTAGTAGTGGCAGTAGTAGTAGTAGTAGCTGTGCAGTAGCAGTAGTAGTAGTAGTAGTAGTAGTAGCAGCAGTAGCAGTGGCAGTAGCAGTGGCAGTAACAGTAGCAGTAGCAGCAGCAGTAGCAGTAGCAGTAGCAGTAGCAGTAGCAGTAGCAGTAGCAGTAGCAGTAGCAGTAGCAGTAGCAGTAGCGGTAGCAGTAGCAGTAGCAGTAGCAGTAGCAGTAGCAGTAGCAGTAGCAGTAGCAGTAGCAGTAGCAGTAGCAGTAGCAGTAGTAGTAGTAGCAGTAGCAGTAGCAGTAGCAGTAGCAGTAGTAGTAGTAGGAGTAGTAGTAGTAGTAGTAGTAGTAGTAGTAGTAGTAGTAGTAGTAGTATTTTTTTACTGCCCTCCTTTTCATCCAGTTGTCCAAATGTAACGGAGTAAAACTTTAGGGTAAGCGATGCAGCGATACTAAACATTACCGACCTAAAACCGTACATCAACGTCAATATTTCATGTCTTTTCCCTTATTCATGTCTTAGCTTGGGTATTATCTTTAACTAACTACACTCTTTTTCACTTTCCAGGCTTGTACCTAGTCTAAAATTTCCGCATTGAATCTTAACTTTAGTCCCCACTTCGTCGGTCTGATTCGGTAGTCTCGCCCCTCGGCCCGGTCACCCGCTCGAAGGTGTTCATATATTCGCAGATTTTCACAAATGGTTCTCCCTTTAGCCTTGTGGTGATTTCCCACCTCAAAGCCTCTCCCACCGCCCCATCCGTCTATCTACTTTGCCTCTGCATTCCTTTTTGCACTCTCTCCTCGTCCCTTCTCTGAACCATACGTGTTCCAGAGTCTCATCTCCTTTTTCGCATGCTTTGCACATCCAATTCTCGAATCCTTTTTTATGCCCCCCTTCCTACATTTTCACACCTATCCTTGCACATTCTTCTCTTAATCTCACAGCAATCACCCACGATTCGCAATATTTGTCTCTTTCAAAGTCAGGAGGGATATGTGCCCGGTATGGCGGATTAACCTCTGACTGTCGCAAGTTTTCAATAACGACAAATTTTCCGTACCGAAAACTTTAAACGCGTTTTTTCGAACGAACGTTTTTGATATTTGTGTATACGATTTAAAAAGTTCTATTCGATCAATTTACTTATTTCGACCTTTTTCTATTAGATAATAGGCAATCATCGTCAATGATCTTGAAAAAGTGATGAAAAAGGAAATTACACAATACCGTTGCATAAAGAAGTCAAAATTTTGTCGTGAAAATCGTTACTTTACTTTCAAACTCGCAGAATTTGTTCAGTTTTGAACTTTTATTAAATTTTTAGAGTTCATTGTTGCCATTTATGCATGAAAATGTTGAAAACATTTGTTTAGTTTATTTCAGACCAAATTTGGAGACGCTAGAATGTGCACAAACTGATGGTACGTACGTCACAGCGTCACAAACATATATGAATATTTTATCCATAAATAAACAAATTCGTAACAGATTTTTTTTTGTATTATTCAATAATCGATTAAGCATTCTTAAAAGTTTTTTAAGGATACGCTTTGTTTCGGCTGAGAAGAAAGTTCCCAAAAATCAGGCTTTTTTCGGTGTCCTAAATGTACCCCCCCTCCCCGGTTAACCCCCCTCTTCGCAACCTTCTATCCCGTATTTCGGATAGAAGTCCTTCCCTTTAGGAGCCAACAATGGATATGAAGCGCCGGTGATGATTTCATTTTTTTTCTCGATGTTCGTTCGTACGCCCTGCAGGTCTTCACGATCCTCTTCCTTTTTTCGTTTCACAGGCATTTAGATATTCCAAAGCTTTCTTAATATTTTTCATCCCCGCGAAAATGTGTCTCCCCTATCGCCATATCACCAACGTACTCATAGGCGGCACTTTTTCCCACCAAAATTCACGCACGCGAGATTTTAGACGTTTTGCAATACTGCATGACGCGAAAAACAGCAATAAATCCGACGCATCTTGCTATGATGCCCGCTATTCGACGTAACTCACCTGTTCCTGACGAAAATCGTCACCGTAGGCGTCGATATAAAACGCCACTACGGGAGGATCGATCAATGCGCGTTTTTATGCTTACTCGTTCTGCGTGGCGTAGGCCTTCGAGCAACTCTCCGGGGGAGCGAAAGGGTCCTTGAGTTTGACGAAGGGCGGCCCCGGAACAATTTGTTTCCGTCGATAATGGGGGATAATTGGTCGCACGCTCGTTTCGCAGCTCCACGAAGGGCGAGAAGTCGTGGGCTGTACGCTGGGTGTACCGGGGGTTTGCGGGGAGAGGACCGACGTTACTGGATGGTTCATCTTGCCAAAGAGCCCGAGCAATTACACAATTGACGGGAAATACAGTACAAAAGCTCGCAAATTTCATCGTTTGAGCGAGTCTCCCGGCAATGAATGTCACCTATATACTTATATGTGTGTGTATGGGTGTGTGCATTTAGTGGGTGGGTGCGCGTGGCTATATGAAACCGTCCGCTGGCAATAGATGGCGTCAGGTATACTGTATGGTCGAATCAAACATTGGCAATCCACGTGATGATAGGTCCATAGAGTGCCGCAAAGCGACATATGTGACATTTGTGCGACGCGTTGACATCATCTGTTTTAACCCTTATGTGTGCGATCAAATTTTCCTACGTCGATGTGCAACCGGGGTACCCGGGTACCGACCTCCAGCTTTAATTACTTTTTGAGTTGGAATGTGAACAAAATCATTATAAATCGATTTACTCAATTGAAGAAACATACAATAAAGTAATGAAGCCACATTTAGGTGGAATTTCATTATAAATTTTATTACAATGGAACATAAAGTGACGCGCCGCTGCCATAAACAGCGATTGAGAAGGGGATTTCGGTGATTTGCCCCCTTTTGAAGTGTCCAAGGGCACGACAACAACGCATTCGTTCAGTTAGAAACCGACCGTTACAATGTAAAGACGTATACCTCTTCGGCACGTCTATTGTGTCTACAGAGCGTCAAGTCTTATACGTTGTTTCTTCAAAATCAAGGAGAGAGAGTTGTAAAAGAACTTGCAGCTCCATTCAAAGGAAGCGGCCGAAATATCACGATGGATAATTTCTTCACTTCTCTACCTCTCGCTAAACACTTATTATCTTGGAAATTGATAATTACCGGTACTTTGAGAGAAAACAAACCATACATTTCCAAAGAAATCGCTGCCAATAAATCTAGAGCAGAATTCTCTTCTTTCTTTGGTTTTTACGAACGCGGAATCGCACTCTACTCGTGCGTCCCAAAAAAAAACAAAGCTGTGATCTTACTTTCTACAGTACATTGCGACAACAACTGCTGTCAACAACGATGCAAAGAAAAAACCGCATATGATCGAATATTACAATAAATATAAGATTGGCGTCGACACGATGGCCCAAATGGTGACGCGATACAGGACGCATAGGCATACTCAGAGGTGGTTTCTTGCATTTTTTTTCAACATAATTGATGTCGCTGCTCTTGCAGCATACATTATTTTTTATGGAAATAATAATATGCTCAAGAATAAAACGAATGAGCGTCGTATTTCTTGCGCCAATTGAGCGAAGATCTTGCGAAACTAGTGATTGAGGATCGCTCTTCGAACATTCGAATCATGCGACATCAGCCGGCGAGACTCGCGATTGAAAGCATGATAGGATCCTCAGTCTCTGCTTCCACTGTTGCGATTAGAGGAACTGAGGCTCGCGATAGTTCCGGGCGAAAAGTTATTACCAGTTCATGCCATATTTGTTATAAGTTAACAATTAAAAAGCGCAGGAAAACTCGCAAAAGTTGCAAAAATTGCGAGAAACCTGTGTGCGATGAGCACTCGGTGACTCATATCACATGCTTAGATTGCGAAAAATAAATAATTTTTTATTGTATTTATACCTTAAATCATTGTATCTGTTTATTTATAAACCTCTACGACCCCGATAAAACATTTATTAACATTAACTTTGATTTACAAGTGAATATATCAAATTTTTCTCTAGTGGGTACCCGGGTACCCTGGTTGCACCCTGGGACTACCCGTACTTCGAGGTCATTTTTTTAGAGCAAACAATTATTTTTTCGAAATATAGCAATGTCAAACTCTTTGTAAAGATTAAAACTTCCTAGATCTGGAGGCGTAGGTCGAAATTTTTTTTTTTTAATTACGAGCAAAAATGTGTTTACAATTGCAAGCTTTATTGTTCCAAATAAGTCACATACGCGTCAAGTTATGCTCCGTTATTTCCTGACAAAGAAATAGGCTGCGGAAATGCCACGTTTGCTTGAGGATGCACACGCCGAACATGCTCCATCGAGTACAACGTGCAAATAGTGGTTTCGCCGTTTCCCAAGTGGTGATTTCTCTATGGATAACAAGAACCGCGAAAACCACCCGAAAAAGGGGGTTGCGCATTACGAGCTGTTGAAATCGTCGGAAACGATCACTGGGGATCGTTGTCGACTGGAACTAATGTGTTTGAAGCGAGCTCTGCACGAAAAGAGGCCGGTATGGGAGAGTGGCCATGACAAGTTGATTTTGCAGCACGACAACGCCGGCTGGCATGTTGCGCGATTGATTAAAACGTACTCAGGAGTAGCGAACCGGGGAATCCTAACCCGCCAGTCACATTTCCCATACCCATCAGTCACATTTTCCACCAGTCATATTTCCTTTTCGTCTTTCCGTTTACCATTAGTTCCGGTCAATGTCGTCAGCACTTACAACGCAGCACATCATCTTGATCCAACGAGTCGAAAATGGCTAGATGACTAGATTGCTTCTAAAGAACCCTAATTCTTCGTCCAAGGAATCTAATTGTTCGGCAAAAGATGGGCCGTAGTTGTCTGTTTCAATGGGCAATACTTCGAATAAACTAATTCGTCGATATAATCATTTCTATTGTCAATACCACTATCTTTTCTTTCTCTCAAAAATCGGCGCTTTCGTGTGTAACCACTTTGGGTGGTCCACCATTGGGTGAAACATTGGAAATTAAGCGTTTGGAAACTCATGTAAATATTGATATCAGACACATAGTAGTCGAAGACAAGGTTTGGAGGGTTCGTCAGGACCCTGTGAACTCTTTTTTTTCAGGGGAAGCATCAAGCCGTACCCCAGGCCTATACCACTAAAAAAAATGGAAACCCATATGTTTCAACCACTTCTTCGACTTCTTTCTGGGAAACGAAACTAACGATTTCATCATGAGCTTGAAAAGGACCTTGGCACATAAAAATAGATACAACGAGAATTAGATCTAGGTGGCTAATGAACGTAATATTCTCAAAATCGAGTAATATTTTTCATTAAATAACGTATTCGAGTAGTTTTTCGCTTTGAGCGCAAAACATGCTTTGATGTGATTTTGTGAATGACATGCAAGGAGATTTCGCAACGTCTCGTTTTCGAGTGTGTAATTTATAGCGACTTACAGCCGTTCGAGTTTTTCTCTGTGTGGGCATGTGTGCGTGCGCACACACGTATCTACGCGCGGTTGGAAAAACCTCAACCAATTTCCCCTCGTACTAGACCGCCGCGCCCTGGCGTTAACGGGATAATCATATTTTCTTTTTACGAATTCCGTTCGTGTTCAACATCCGCCCTGTGCTCACTCTACACTTTATATTGTATCATAATTTCGTCATATAACTTTTCGTTTGTAGAGTCGAGCTGTGTATATACAAGCATCCCCATCTCGCGTTGGTTTTCATGTCGAGCTATGTGAAAGAGAAGAGAGGGGAAATATATATACAGGGTGATTGACTAGATGTTAGTCACTCGAAAACACCTCTAAAAACCGACTTTAGACAACATTTTCAAAGGTGCAATTTGAATGGTTTATCAATATCTATATTTTGGTAGTCAGATTTTTTTCGTTCAACGGACGTATCAACCTGATTTCAAGATAGCGTCCATTCAAAAAAAAACCGCCTTTCTTTTATTGGCCACAAATGTAGAGCGCAAAAAAACAAAACCAATAACTTACAATACCATGACCTCAGGATGACCTTGAAATAGGATAAAATTTGCAAAACGTTAATTTTTGAAACACGATCTGCCGGTCCGTTTAATCGAAGCGCTGCTTGAAGCCCGCCGTATAACGCGGCACGGTCCTGCGCACTATGCGCGAAGAATATCGCGACAAAAAATCAATGAAAATTTGCGGATCGGTGGATTGGTAGAAATGATTCAGTTGCCTGGCGTCCTCGATCGCCCGATTTAACACAATTGGAGTTCTTTTTGCGTGGTGCAATAGAAAGATATAAAGGACCGGATAAAACATGCTCGTTGAGCATTTTCTAACGAGACCTTGCAAAGAGTTCGCGCATCATTCGGAAATCGTACCGTAAAGTTTATCGCGCTTGATGGACAAATTTTCGAACATTTCGTGCAATAAAAACATTATTTGAGTCTATAACCAGCGCCTTTTTTTCTTGCCCGGCTTTAGTTACAGTTTTGCAATCTTTCTTAGTTTTCCAAGGTCATCTCAAGGTCATGGTATTGTTGATCATTGGTTTTGTTTTTCCTGCTCCATAATGCGGCCAATAGAAAAAAGGGGTTCCCCTTAAAAAAAAGTAGAGGTGATCTTGCAATCAGGTTGATACGTCCACTTGAAAAAAAAACTGAAGCTACCCAAATTTGACGAAGCATTCAAAATTTAAACTGATTTTTCAGTGTAAATCAACATTTATGGCTATTTTCGAGTGACTAACTTTTAGTGAATCACCCTGTGTGTGTGTGTATATATATATATATATACGGTGGGAGGGTGAGAGGGAAAGGGGTAGATAAAAAGCAAGCGACATTCCCATTGAGAAGAGTTCCGTACAGTTTGTTGGAAAGCCGATGGCTCGGCGTTTCGCGCTCACAGATTCCGTTTTCTTCCATTTTCTCTTTAGTCTCTCGCCTCCGCTCTGCCCCTTGCTTCAGCCCCGAACCTTCATCTCAACGAGTTATTAATGTCCTGCTCTTTATAAAGTGCTCAATTTTAGTTTCGCGGTGTTCGCCGGCACAGGCGACCGACTGGGCGGGAGGGGGGCGCCGACATTGAAGGCAACGAGGTCCCCATTAGACCAAGGAAGATGTCAGGGATAATGTGTCTGCTGAGCCGCGATAGAGCCAAGGCGACGGGATGAGAAAGCGGGCTCCGCTGCTGCACTTCGGCGATATGAAATGTCCTGGGATCCGAAATTTTTCGAAATTGCCACGATACAAGAAGCACACACGTCGCTATTCGGTTTGCTGGGCGAGGTTTGAAGCACGCAGTTTTTTTAAAATATAAAGGGTATTTGCGTATACCCTTGTACGGCTTTTACGAACCCTTCCATTTTCTTCTTTCACTCGGTCCCCATATTGAACGTTACAAAACAGGCCCACGCTTTGCCGCGGTTTTTCTATACTCAAAGCCCCCTTATGCTTAATATGTATAATAAATATGTATAATAAATGACGATATCAACAAATTAATATATATAATTTGTATAAAGTATAAGTACTTGTATAAAGTATAAGTAATTTGTATAAAGTATAAGTAATTTGTATAAAGTATAAGTAATTTGTACAAAGTATAATTAATATGTATAATAAATGACGATGTCAACAAAAGACTGCGATTTTTAATTCTGCGATGACACACTGGGTCAGTTCGACCCGGACGAATTTTAAATAAAATGTTCACTTTCGCAAAGTTCAGATTTTTAAAAATAATTTTGACCAGCCAATTAATTTGATATGTGCGGAATTTTAATTATGCAGGCATATCAAAAAAATGTTTGAAGTGCACCCCTGATTTTTTTGCAGTAAAAACCGACCGAAGGATTGTTAATTCCGTTCACGCGGGCTCACAGTGACCCAATGTATCAAAATCGTCGCCGAATATATAGTATGGTAAGTGTGTCAATGAAGGGTTAATAAGTACCGTAGTTTTACTCAGGTATAAACTATTATTTCTACAGCTTCCATCTTTACTTTCAACCTTACAAAGTTTTTGATCAAGGTTCCACAGAAATATCTGAAAATATCGAAATTCCGGTATTCCGGTATTAAAACGTGATAGTACCGAAATAATACCGGTATTAAAAAAAAAACTTCGATAGTCGAAGCTCTTGTCCGCACTTGGTATTCGTGGTTAAACGGTCACTCATCCAAGTATTGGCTCAAGGCAAGGCTGCTTGACGCGGTAGACGTCCGGTACTCTCGATTTACTCTGTGACTATTTATATATCCACAATTCAAGTGGACGGATATATAAGGGGTGCAAAATAGCGCGGAGGGTGCTCGAAAGATTGATTGTTCTACGAGTATATACACATAAACTCGCTCCTTATTATGAGAGTCGCCTCTTGCGCAGAAGCACTTTCTCGATACGAAAGTCCCGCGACCCTCGGAAGATCCTTGCATCGAGCTATTCGTCTGTACACATCGCCCCTTTTGGACAAAGTTTCTCGGATATGTGTGTGTGTGTGTGCACTGTACGCTTCGTCCGCGCGTGAATAATATCCTGGGCTGTATGGCTGGCAATTTCACAAGGGAAACGTATACCAAATTGCAATTGCCGCGTAAGGTGAGACAAAGGACCCAATTATCTCGACTATATATATTTATATGTGTGTGTGTGTGTGTATGTATGTATGTATATGCGAACGCATACTCGTCGGAAAAGCATGCGCTGATAAATTTCTCGTACCTATGTGTAAATGCAGCCAATTCTTCGTCGACAGAAGTATATTACTCGCTCATTTATTCTTGTTTTAATTTTTTTACTTACCGTTTCTTCTTATTGTGTTGAATGAAAGGCGAAACTTGTGCAGTTGAGGGAAATTTTCGCCATAACGGGGCATTTATAGGAGGTAGGACAGCTCCTTGCCGGGAAGAAAAAATGAAGTTCTTTTACAGTGGCTCTTTTGTTGTATCCTCGGCTCGAGAACCCGTGTTGGTATTTTTGGGATCGTTGCGAAATTAAGAGTTGGGACTCGAGTTCGTTGAATAGGAATATAAGTTTATTACTGGGCTGGTCTTATAATTGAATTTACAATGTGTCGGTCGTACCTTAGGGACGAACCGATGAAATGCCAAGCAAGGATTGCCTGTTCCCTGGTAACTTCTCTTAATTGTCGACTCTGATTGTCACAATTTGTCCTCGATCGAGCATCATATGATGCTTGGTCACGACGTGTTGCAAAGTGTCTTTTTGACACTTGGAGGAGGATGGTAAACGGTCCGGAATGCCGTTTCGCAAACACTTTCTCGATCGATCGGTCGTCTCGTTGTATTGCGAAAATTTGCGGATACAACACTTTCCATGATTGAAGAACTCACTACCAATCCCTGTTAAGGCGGTTATGGGGTTGAGCCAACATGTTACCACCGGGCTGAATCTTTTTCTGAACGTTTATAACCTCTTTGCTGTTCATCCTGTGCAGTTCGAATACGATCCACAGTACCGGTTTTTAGAAAAAAGAATTGGCAACTCGATGAGTTTCGTGAGCTTATTACATTACGCTTGTGGAAATCTCCCGATCACTTGTCGGTTCATTATTAATATTTGCCAAGTGAATGTTACCATGGAGCTGAAAAAATAGATCCGGTTCGACTAATTATCGGACTAACGCTTTGTACTGTGAAAGTGAGGATTCGCAGCACCGTTATAAAATTGTTAATGTTTTTGATAGCGAATTTGTGCGAAAATCAAGCAGACAAAATATTAGACTGTGCAATCATGACAACGTCGCAGACGGCACAAATGCTGCCTTATCGGTATTCGGTAATTATGCCCGGGAACCTTAAACTACTCGGTCAAGATAATTAACAACAAATATTATTGGTACTTATTCTCTTAATCAGTAATAATTACTTAATATTCATTTGATAACTATGTTCAGAAATTAGTTATACATTTCTAGACATTTATAGGCAAAGACAAAATAACGCGTGTTTTTTTTCATACATGAATTTTTTTTCAGTACATCGGAACATTATTAAAGTTTTTGATTTCTTCGAGATTATAGACAGCTTTAGTACACACTTTGTCTTTCCAGCGCAATTTTGTTTACTCAGACCGATATTCATTTTTGACAGCTCCTTAGGCCGATATTGAGGTTACGAACGGGGCGCATATGTCTCCAACTTCGCGACACTTCTGCCAACTTCGGCATTATAATATACCACGATTGACGACGTTGCCAATTCGTTTCGCGTTAATTGAGCCAGAAAAAGTTATAGGAAATGATTATACAAAGTAATGTGAACACTTAATGTAATCACCGAATATTCAAAAATGCACATTTTTACAAATAGATGTAGAAAAATATTTTGAAAACGCACGTTTAATATGACGATTATTTAAAAGCTAACAGTTGGTAACGGTCAATCGGCTCCATAGATAAAAATAGGGCGCTCCCCTCGTACTTCACCGACGGCTAAACCCCATACCAACGCTAAGGAATTAGGCTGCTATGACGATCCGACAATTCGGGTGGTTTAAAAAAAAAATTGGAGGAATATGTGAGATGATAGAAAAATCGTTTGTACAGTTATTTGTGTATATTTTCACAAAGTTGTGTACCAAATTTGTTTAAAACGTTTGTATACTTGAAGACGTTCTAAACAAACTCGTGAAGGATCTTTCAACTTGAGGCGCTAGACGGTGTACACCTATGTGAAGTTGGCAACTGACTTTACAGAAAGTAATTTTTTTTTTTTGCATTCGTTTGTACTCGGTTTGTACCCGTTTGTACCGTCTTAAATTTTGTTTGTACCTTAAGGGGGAAAAAAGTACGAGGGTATGAAAAAATGAACCGCAACCCATGTAGAGCTAAGCAAGTTTAATAAACGTGACTGAAAAGAGAATAGTTTGTACCCGTTTGTACCGTTAAAAATTTTTTTTTTTGAATTTTTTTTTCAAAATTTTTTCTGAAAAAAAAAATTTTCGATTTTTTTTTTTTAAATTTCCGTTTGTACCGACAAGTACATCGTTTGGACCACCTAGAAATTGTTTCTATTCATTCGTATCGGTGAGTACATCGTTTCTACCACCGTGTAATCGTTTATACCCGATCGTACTGACGAGTATATTGTTTGTACCACCAAGAAAACGTTTGTACCCGTCTGTACTATCGAGCAATCGATTGTACCCGTTCGTATCGACGAGTATATCGTTTGTACCACCGAGAAAACGTTTGTACCCGTCTGTACTATCGAGGAATCGTTTGTACCCATTCGTTCTGACGAGTATATCGTTTGTACCACCGAGAAAACGTTTGTACCCGTCTGTACTATCGAGCAATCGTTTGTACCCATTCGTATCGACGAGTATATCGTTTGTACCACCGAGAAATCGTTTGTACCCGTCTGTACTATCGACCAATCGTTTGTACCCATTCGTATCGACGAGTATTTCGTATGTACCACCGAGAAAACGTTTGTACCCGTCTGTACTATCGGGCAATCGGTTGTACCCATTCGTACTGACGAGTATATCGATTTTACCAACGAGAAAACGTTTGTACCCGTATGTACTATCGAGCAATCGTTTGTACCCGTTCGTATCGACGAGTATATCGTTTGTACAACCGAGAAATCGTTTGTACCCGTCTGTACTATCGAGCAATGGTTTGTACCCATTCGTACTGACGAGGGTATCGTTTGTACCAGTGAGAAAACGTTCGTACCCGTCTGTACTATCGAGCAATCGATTGTACCCGTTCGTATCGACGAGTATATCGTTTGTACCATCGAGAAAACGTTTGTACCTGTCTGTACTATCGAGGAATCGTTTGTACCCATTCGTCCTGACGAGTATATCGTTTGTACCACCGAGGAAACGTTTGTACCCGTCTGTACTATCGAGCAATCGTTTGTACCCGTTCGTATCGACGAGTATGTCGATTGTACCACCGAGAAATCGCTTGTACCCGTCTGTACTATCGACCAATCGTTTGTACCCATTCGTATCAACGAGTATTTCGTAGGTACCACCGAGAAAACGTTTGTCCCCGTCTGAACTATCGAGCAATCGTTTGTACCCATTCGTACTGACGAGTGTATCGTTTGTACCAGTGAGAAAACGTTTGTACCCGTCTGTACTATCGAGCAATCGTTTGTACCCATTCGTACTGACGAGTGTATCGTTTGTACCAGCGAGAAAACGTTTGTACCCGTCTGTACTATCGAGCAATCGATTGTACCCGTTCGTATTGACGAGTATATCGTTTGTACCATCGAGAAAACGTTTGTACCTGTCTGTACTATCGAGGAATCGTTTGTACCCATTCGTCCTGATGAGTATATCGTTTGTACCGCCGAGAAAACGTTTGTACCCATCTGTACTATCGAGCAATCGTTTGTACCCGTTCGTATCGACGAGTACATCGTTTGTACCACCGAGGAAATGTTTGTACCCGTCTGTACTATCGAGCAATCGTTTGTACCCGTTCGTATCGACGAGTATGTCGTTTGTACCACCGAGAAATCGTTTGTACCCGTCTGTACTATCGACCAATCGTTTGTACCCATTCGTATCAACGAGTATTTCGTATGTACCACCGAGAAAACGTTTGTCCCCGTCTGAACTATCGGGCAATCGTTTGTACCCATTCGTACTGACGAGTATATCGTTTGTACCAACGAGAAAACGTTTTTACCCGTCTGTACTATCGAGCAATCGTTTGTGCCCGTTCGTATCGACGAGTATATCGTTTGTACCACCGAGATATCGTTTGTACCCGTCTGTACTATCGAGCAATCGATTGTACCCGTTCGTATCGACGAGTATATCGTTTGTACCACCGAGAAAACGTTTGTACCTGTCTGTACTATCGAGGAATCGTTTGTACCCATTCGTCCTGACGAGTATATCGTTTGTACCACCGAGAAAACGTTTGTACCCATCTGTACTATCGAGCAATCGTTTGTACCCGTTCGTATCGACGAGTACATCGTTTGTACCACCGAGGAAACGTTTGTACCCGTCTGTACTATCGAGCAATCGTTTGTACCCGTTCGTATCGACGAGTATGTCGTTTGTACCACCGAGAAATCGTTTGTACCCGTCTGGACTATCGACCAATCGTTTGTACCCATTCGTATCGACGAGTATTTCGTATGTACCACCGAGAAAACGTTTGTCCCCGTCTGAACTATTGGGCAATCGTTTGTACCCATTCGTTCTGACGAGTATATCGTTTGTACCAACGAGAAAACGGTTGTACCCGTCTGTACTATCGAGCAATCGTTTGTACCCGTTCGTATCGACGAGTATATCGTTTGTACCACCGAGAAATCGTTTGTACCCGTCTGAACTATCGAGCAATCGATTGTACCCGTTCGAATCGACGAGTATATCGTTTGTACCACCGAGAAAACGTTTGTACCCGTCTGTACTATCGAGGAATCGTTTGTACCCATTCGTTCTGACGAGTATATCGTTTGTACCACCGAGAAAACGTTTGTACCCGTCTGTACTATCGAGCAATCGTTTGTACCCATTCGTATCGACGAGTATATCGTTTGTACCACCGAGAAATCGTTTGTACCCGTCTGTACTATCGAGCAATCGTTTGTACCTATTCGTACTGACGAGTGTATCGTTTGTACCAGCGAGAAAACGTTTGTACCCGTCTGTACTATCGAGCAATCGATTGTACCCGTTCGTATCGACGAGTATATCGTTTGTACCATGGAGAAAACGTTTGTACCTGTCTGTACTATCGAGGAATCGTTTGTACCCATTCGTCCTGACGAGTATATCGTTTGTACCACCGAGAAAACGATTGTACCCATCTGTACTATCGAGCAATCGTTTGTACCCGTTCGTATCGACGAGTACATCGTTTATACCACCGAGGAAACGTTTGTACCCGTCTGTACTATCGAGCAATCGTTTGTACCCGTTCGTATCGACGAGTATGTCGTTTGTACCACCGAGAAATCGTTTGTACCCGTCTGTACTATCGACCAATCGTTTGTACCCATTCGTATCAACGAGTATTTCGTATGTAGCACCGAGAAAAGTTTGTCCCCGTCTGAACTATCGGGCAATCGTTTGTACCCATTCGTACTGACGAGTATATCGTTTGTACCAACGAGAAAACGTTTGTACCCATCTGTACTATCGAGCAATCGTTTGTACCCGTTCGTATCGACGAGTACATCGTTTGTACCACCGAGGAAACGTTTGTACCCGTCTGTACTATCGAGCAATCGTTTGTACCCGTTCGTATCGACGAGTATATCGTTTGTACCACCGAGAAATCGTTTGTACCCGTCTGAACTATCGAGCAATCGATTGTACCCGTTCGTATCGACGAGTATATCGTTTGTACCACCGAGAAAACGTTTGTACCCGTCTGTACTATCGAGGAATCGTTTGTACCCATTCGTTCTGACGAGTATATCGTTTGTACCACCGAGAAAACGTTTGTACCCGTCTGTACTATCGAGCAATCGTTTGTACCCGTTCGTATCGACGAGTACATCGTTTGTACCACCGAGGAAACGTTTGTACCCGTCTGTACTATCGAGCAATCGTTTGTACCCGTTCGTATCGACGAGTATGTCGTTTGTACCACCGAGAAATCGTTTGTACCCGTCTGTACTATCGACCAATCGTTTGTACCCATTCGTATCAACGAGTATTTCGTATGTAGCACCGAGAAAAGTTTGTCCCCGTCTGAACTATCGGGCAATCGTTTGTACCCATTCGTACTGACGAGTATATCGTTTGTACCAACGAGAAAACGTTTGTACCCATCTGTACTATCGAGCAATCGTTTGTACCCGTTTGTATCGACGAGTACATCGTTTGTACCACCGAGGAAACGTTTGTACCCGTCTGTACTATCGAGCAATCGTTTGTACCCGTTCGTATCGACGAGTATATCGTTTGTACCACCGAGAAATCGTTTGTACCCGTCTGAACTATCGAGCAATCGATTGTACCCGTTCGTATCGACGAGTATATCGTTTGTACCACCGAGAAAACGTTTGTACCCGTCTGTACTATCGAGGAATCGTTTGTACCCATTCGTTCTGACGAGTATATCGTTTGTACCACCGAGAAAACGTTTGTACCCGTCTGTACTATCGAGCAATCGTTTGTACCCATTCGTATCGACGAGTATATCGTTTGTACCACCGAGAAATCGTTTGTACCCGTCTGTACTATCGAGCAATCGTTTGTACCCATTCGTACTGACGAGTGTATCGTTTGTACCAGCGAGAAAACGTTTGTACCCGTCTGTACTATCGAGCAATCGATTGTACCCGTTCGTATCGACGAGTATTTCGTATGTACCACCGAGAAAACGTTTGTACCCGTCTGTACTATCGGGCAATCGGTTGTACCCATTCGTACTGACGAGTATATCGATTTTACCAACGAGAAAACGTTTGTACCCGTATGTACTATCGAGCAATCGTTTGTACCCGTTCGTATCGACGAGTATATCGTTTGTACAACCGAGAAATCGTTTGTACCCGTCTGTACTATCGAGCAATCGTTTGTACCCATTCGTACTGACGAGGGTATCGTTTGTACCAGTGAAAAAACGTTCGTACCCGTCTGTACTATCGAGCAATCGATTGTACCCGTTCGTATCGACGAGTATATCGTTTGTACCACCGAGGAAACGTTTGTACCCGTCTGTACTATCGAGCAATCGTTTGTACCCGTTCGTATCGACGAGTATGTCGATTGTACCACCGAGAAATCGCTTGTACCCGTCTGTACTATCGACCAATCGTTTGTACCCATTCGTATCAACGAGTATTTCGTAGGTACCACCGAGAAAACGTTTGTCCCCGTCTGAACTATCGAGCAATCGTTTGTACCCATTCGTACTGACGAGTGTATCGTTTGTACAAGTGAGAAAACGTTTGTACCCGTCTGTACTATCGAGCAATCGTTTGTACCCATTCGTACTGACGAGTGTATCGTTTGTACCAGCGAGAAAACGTTTGTACCCGTCTGTACTATCGAGCAATCGATTGTACCCGTTCGTATTGACGAGTATATCGTTTGTACCATCGAGAAAACGTTTGTACCTGTCTGTACTATCGAGGAATCGTTTGTACCCATTCGTCCTGATGAGTATATCGTTTGTACCGCCGAGAAAACGTTTGTACCCATCTGTACTATCGAGCAATCGTTTGTACCCGTTCGTATCGACGAGTACATCGTTTGTACCACCGAGGAAATGTTTGTACCCGTCTGTACTATCGAGCAATCGTTTGTACCCGTTCGTATCGACGAGTATGTCGTTTGTACCACCGAGAAATCGTTTGTACCCGTCTGTACTATCGACCAATCGTTTGTACCCATTCGTATCAACGAGTATTTCGTATGTACCACCGAGAAAACGTTTGTCCCCGTCTGAACTATCGGGCAATCGTTTGTACCCATTCGTACTGACGAGTATATCGTTTGTACCAACGAGAAAACGTTTTTACCCGTCTGTACTATCGAGCAATCGTTTGTGCCCGTTCGTATCGACGAGTATATCGTTTGTACCACCGAGATATCGTTTGTACCCGTCTGTACTATCGAGCAATCGATTGTACCCGTTCGTATCGACGAGTATATCGTTTGTACCACCGAGAAAACGTTTGTACCTGTCTGTACTATCGAGGAATCGTTTGTACCCATTCGTCCTGACGAGTATATCGTTTGTACCACCGAGAAAACGTTTGTACCCATCTGTACTATCGAGCAATCGTTTGTACCCGTTCGTATCGACGAGTACATCGTTTGTACCACCGAGGAAACGTTTGTACCCGTCTGTACTATCGAGCAATCGTTTGTACCCGTTCGTATCGACGAGTATGTCGTTTGTACCACCGAGAAATCGTTTGTACCCGTCTGGACTATCGACCAATCGTTTGTACCCATTCGTATCGACGAGTATTTCGTATGTACCACCGAGAAAACGTTTGTCCCCGTCTGAACTATTGGGCAATCGTTTGTACCCATTCGTTCTGACGAGTATATCGTTTGTACCAACGAGAAAACGGTTGTACCCGTCTGTACTATCGAGCAATCGTTTGTACCCGTTCGTATCGACGAGTATATCGTTTGTACCACCGAGAAATCGTTTGTACCCGTCTGAACTATCGAGCAATCGATTGTACCCGTTCGTATCGACGAGTATATCGTTTGTACCACCGAGAAAACGTTTGTACCCGTCTGTACTATCGAGGAATCGTTTGTACCCATTCGTTCTGACGAGTATATCGTTTGTACCACCGAGAAAACGTTTGTACCCGTCTGTACTATCGAGCAATCGTTTGTACCCATTCGTATCGACGAGTATATCGTTTGTACCACCGAGAAATCGTTTGTACCCGTCTGTACTATCGAGCAATCGTTTGTACCCATTCGTACTGACGAGTGTATCGTTTGTACCAGCGAGAAAACGTTTGTACCCGTCTGTACTATCGAGCAATCGATTGTACCCGTTCGTATCGACGAGTATATCGTTTGTACCATGGAGAAAACGTTTGTACCTGTCTGTACTATCGAGGAATCGTTTGTACCCATTCGTCCTGACGAGTATATCGTTTGTACCACCGAGAAAACGATTGTACCCATCTGTACTATCGAGCAATCGTTTGTACCCGTTCGTATCGACGAGTACATCGTTTATACCACCGAGGAAACGTTTGTACCCGTCTGTACTATCGAGCAATCGTTTGTACCCGTTCGTATCGACGAGTATGTCGTTTGTACCACCGAGAAATCGTTTGTACCCGTCTGTACTATCGACCAATCGTTTGTACCCATTCGTATCAACGAGTATTTCGTATGTAGCACCGAGAAAAGTTTGTCCCCGTCTGAACTATCGGGCAATCGTTTGTACCCATTCGTACTGACGAGTATATCGTTTGTACCAACGAGAAAACGTTTGTACCCATCTGTACTATCGAGCAATCGTTTGTACCCGTTCGTATCGACGAGTACATCGTTTGTACCACCGAGGAAACGTTTGTACCCGTCTGTACTATCGAGCAATCGTTTGTACCCGTTCGTATCGACGAGTATATCGTTTGTACCACCGAGAAATCGTTTGTACCCGTCTGAACTATCGAGCAATCGATTGTACCCGTTCGTATCGACGAGTATATCGTTTGTACCACCGAGAAAACGTTTGTACCCGTCTGTACTATCGAGGAATCGTTTGTACCCATTCGTTCTGACGAGTATATCGTTTGTACCACCGAGAAAACGTTTGTACCCGTCTGTACTATCGAGCAATCGTTTGTACCCGTTCGTATCGACGAGTACATCGTTTGTACCACCGAGGAAACGTTTGTACCCGTCTGTACTATCGAGCAATCGTTTGTACCCGTTCGTATCGACGAGTATGTCGTTTGTACCACCGAGAAATCGTTTGTACCCGTCTGTACTATCGACCAATCGTTTGTACCCATTCGTATCAACGAGTATTTCGTATGTAGCACCGAGAAAACGTTTGTCCCCGTCTGAACTATCGGGCAATCGTTTGTACCCATTCGTACTGACGAGTATATCGTTTGTACCAACGAGAAAACGTTTGTACCCATCTGTACTATCGAGCAATCGTTTGTACCCGTTCGTATCGACGAGTATATCGTTTGTACCACCGAGAAATCGTTTGTACCCGTCTGTACTATCGAGCAATCGATTGTACCCGTTCGTATCGACGAGTATATCGTTTGTACCACCGAGAAAACGTTTGTACCCGTCTGTACTATCGAGGAATCGTTTGTACCCATTCGTATCGACGAGTATATCGTTTGTACCACCGAGAAATCGTTTGTACCCGTCTTTACTATCGACCAATCGTTTGTACCCATTCGTATCGACGAGTATTTCGTATGTACCACCGAGAAAACGTTTGTACCCGTCTGTACTATCGGGCAATCGGTTGTACTGTCACGTCGCGACCAAATGCGTACAATGTCTTTTTAAGCCTTATACGCACGATAGCGGAATTCTCATTTTTCGACGGATCTGAATATTTTCTTTAGAGTTAGGCCTACCAAGGCGGAAACGTAGCCTATCCATAATAATATAACTAAGCGTTTCTCGTACCTTCCCACGCGAAAGCGTAGCGGTCTTAACGATATCGAGAACAAATATACAAGCGGGAAAGTTTTGAACAGTCTCGTTGTAACCCGAACAGAGTCCAAGTATATCGCAGAGTGTCCTTAAGACCAAAAATACACAAAGGAAACCTTCGGGTTACAAGGATGACGAACACGTGAAGCGACACGCAAGAGATGCGTAATGATATTCATAAAGGCGTAAATATGTAACGATGCAACGATGCCACATGCTCACGATCATCCAAGAGCGGAAAAATTTCCAAATCCTTAAAATATACACTCGCTAGGAGAAAATCCTCCGACCCAGGAAGTTGCCGCGGTCATAAAACTGCGTTGATATTTCCCATGCGGACTCGCGGGCCTCGGTCAACGAGCCCTATCTCGAGCGTGCGTTCTTGGCGCCGACAAGGCCCCTTTTTCGTCTATATTTTTCCGCACTCCAGATAAAGAAGCGCAGCCCCTATTCCCGGAAATAGAGCGACGGTTGTGGCTATCGCAACCTACTCCTCGCTCCCACTCTCATTCCAACTTATACATATTTTCCACCAATCCAAAAGAATGCACCCCCAAATGTGCACTCTCCCAGGGGGCCAGTCTCCCACCATCTCAGCATCCCAATTTTTCCTACATCCTAGAAGAAGAAAATGACCAAGTCAGTCTTCCGGCAACCACGATCACACAAACTTCTTTTTATCGAGTCTCAATCCGAGACTCCAGTCAGAATCCAGCGAGCTCATATCTAGAGTTCCTTAACCGATATCCATCGCGTTGAATATTCATTTCCTTTCTTGTAAAGCGTACGTTGTCTTGCAACTCGAGTTATACAAATCTTGTACTTCGAAAGTTCTCTAACAGTTACGCGATAATCTTAAGAATTTTGACATTTGTATTACGCGCAATATTTCATTGTATTTTCCATTCTCGAACCGCGAAATCCACGAACACTAGAATCTGTGCCACCGAACATTTGCTGTATCCGTCACACACACACCCACACCATCTGCGAGCGTTCGGGTCATCGACGAAGGGCCCTTAGTTTTACGACCGTACCTGACACCCAAGCGACTGGGTCAACGCCGAGACGCATCAATGTAAGCGAACACATTTTCACCCTTTCGTCTTCAATTTGTATCTTTAAAATAATAGGATCAACCCATACGGCTGATTCTAATAAATTACGAGTCAATCGGACACAAGTGTCACAACCGTTATTGTCAACGATTGGATCATCCACGAAATTCTTTAAAATTATCCTTTCCACCAGCACGTCCCCTTTTTAACCGTCATCCCGTGCTATTGCGCTAGGCGTAGGCAAGAAAGAGGGATACCACACATATATATATGCCCACGTCCCCTCAGGACGTGACAGTACCCATTCGAACTGACGAGTATATCGTTTTTACCAACGAGAAAACGTTTGTACCCGTATGTACTATCGAGCAATCGTTTGTACCCGTTCGTATCGACGAGTATATCGTTTGTACCAGCGAGAAATCGTTTTTACCCGTCTGTACTATCGAGCAATCGTTTGTACCCATTCGTACTGACGAGTGTATCGCTTGTACCAGCGAGAAAACGTTTGTACCCGTCTGTACTATCGAGCAATCGTTTGTACCCATTCGTACTGACGAGTGTATCGTTTGTACCAGCGAGAAAACGTTTGTACCCGTCTGTACTATCGAGCAACCGATTGTACCCGTTCGTATCGACGAGTATATCGTTTGCATCATCGAGAAAACGTTTGTACCTCTCTGTACTATCGAGGAATCGTTTGTACCCATTCGTCCTGACGAGTATATCGTTTGTACCACCGAGAAAACGTATGTACCCATCTGTACTATCGAGCAATCGTTTGTACCCGTTCGTATCGACGAGTACATCGTTTGTACCACCGAGGAAACATTTGTACCCGTCTGTACTATCGAGCAATCGGTTGTACCCGTTCGTATCGACGAGTATGTCATTTGTACCACCGAGAAATCGTTTGTACCCGTCTGTACTACCGACCAATCGGTTGTACCCATTCGTATCAACGAGTATTTCGTATGTACCACAGAGAAAACGGTTGTCCCCGTCTGAACTATCGGGCAATCGGTTGTACCCGTTCGTACTGACGAGTATATCGTTTGTACCAACGAGAAAACGTTTGTCCCCGTCTGTACTATCGAGCAATCGTTTGTACCCGTTCATATCGACGAGTATTTCGTTTGTACCACCGAGAAATCGTTTGTACCCGTCTGTACTATCGAGCAATCGATTGTACCCGTTCGTATCGACGAGTATATCGTTTGTACCACCGAGCAAACGTTTGTACCCGTCTGTACTATCGAGGAATCGTTTGTACCCATTCGTTCTGAAGAGTATATCGTTTGTACCACCGAGAAAACGTTTGTAGCCGTCTGTACTATCGAGCAATCGTTTGTACCCATTCGTATCGACGAGAATATCGTTTGTACCTCCGAGAAATCGTTTGTACCCGTCTGTACTATCGACCAATCGTTTGTACCCATTCGTATCGACGAGTATTTCGTATGTACCACCGAGAAAACGTTTGTACCCGTCTGTACTATCGGGCAATCGGTTGTACCCATTCGTACTGACGAGTATATCGTTTTTACCAACGAGAAAACGTTTTTACCCGTATGTACTATCGAGCAATCGTTTGTACCCGTTAGTATCGACGAGTATATCGTTTGTACCACCGAGAAATCGTTTGTACCCGTCTGTACTATCGAGCGATCGTTTGTACCCATTCGTACTGACGAGTGTATCGTTTGGACCAGCGAGAAAACGTTTGTACCCGTCTGTACTATCGAGCAATCGTTTGTACCCATTCGTACTGACGAGTGTATCGTTTGTACCACCGAGAAAACGTTTGAACCCGTCTGTACTATCGAGCAATCGTTTGTACCCGTTCGTATCGACGAGTATATCGTTTGTACCACCGAGAAATCGTTTGTACCCGTCTGTACTATCGAGCAATCGATTGTACCCGTTCGTATCGACGAGCATATCGTTTGTACCACCGAGAAAACGTTTGTACCTGTCTGTACTATCGAGGAATCGTTTGTACCCATTCGTTCTGACGAGTATATCGTTTGTACCACCGAGAAAACGTTTGTACCCGTCTGTACTATCGGGCAATCGGTTGTACCCATTCGTACTGACGAGTATATCGTTGTTACCAACGAGAAAACGTTTGTACCCGGATGTACTATCGAGCAATCGTTTGTACCCGTTCGTATCGACGAGTATATCGTTTGTACCACCGAGAAATCGTTTGTACCCGGCTGTACTATCGACCAATCGTTTGTACCCATTCGGACTGACGAGTGTATCGTTTGTACCAGCGAGAAAACGTTTGTACCCGTCTGTACTATCGAGCAATCGATTGTACCCGTTCGTATCGACGAGTATATCGTTTGTACCATCGAGAAAACGTTTGTACCTGTCTGTACTATCGAGGAATCGTTTGTACCCATTCGTCCTGACGAGTATATCGTTTGTACCACCGAGAAAACGTTTGTACCCATATGTACTATCGAGCAATCGTTTCTACCCGTTCGTATCGACGAGTATATCGTTTGTACCAGCGAGAAATCGTTTTTACCCGTCTGTACTATCGAGCAATCGTTTGTACCCATTCGTACTGACGAGTGTATCGCTTGTACCAGCGAGAAAACGTTTGTACCCGTCTGTACTATCGAGCAATCGTTTGTACCCATTCGTACTGACGAGTGTATCGTTTGTACCAGCGAGAAAACGTTTGTACCCGTCTGTACTATCGAGCAACCGATTGTACCCGTTCGTATCGACGAGTATATCGTTTGTATCATCGAGAAAACGTTTGTACCTCTCTGTACTATCGAGGAATCGGTTGTACCCATTCGTCCTGACGAGTATATCGTTTGTACCACCGAGAAAACGTATGTACCCATCTGTACTATCGAGCAATCGTTTGTACCCGTTCGTATCGACGAGTACATCGTTTGTACCACCGAGGAAACATTTGTACCCGTCTGTACTATCGAGCAATCGGTTGTACCCGTTCGTATCGACGAGTATGTCATTTGTACCACCGAGAAATCGTTTGTACCCGTCTGTACTACCGACCAATCGGTTGTACCCATTCGTATCAACGAGTATTTCGTATGTACCACAGAGAAAACGTTTGTCCCCGTCTGAACTATCGGGCAATCGTTTGTACCCGTTCGTACTGACGAGTATATCGTTTGTACCAACGAGAAAACGTTTGTCCCCGTCTGTACTATCGAGCAATCGTTTGTACCCGTTCATATCGACGAGTATTTCGTTTGTACCACCGAGAAATCGTTTGTACCCGTCTGTACTATCGAGCAATCGATTGTACCCGTTCGTATCGACGAGTATATCGTTTGTACCACCGAGCAAACGTTTGTACCCGTCTGTACTATCGAGGAATCGTTTGTACCCATTCGTTCTGAAGAGTATATCGTTTGTACCACCGAGAAAACGTTTGTAGCCGTCTGTACTATCGAGCAATCGTTTGTACCCATTCGTATCGACGAGAATATCGTTTGTACCTCCGAGAAATCGTTTGTACCCGTCTGTACTATCGACCAATCGTTTGTACCCATTCGTATCGACGAGTATTTCGTATGTACCACCGAGAAAACGTTTGTACCCGTCTGTACTATCGGGCAATCGGTTGTACCCATTCGTACTGACGAGTATATCGTTTTTACCAACGAGAAAACGTTTTTACCCGTATGTACTATCGAGCAATCGTTTGTACCCGTTCGTATCGACGAGTATATCGTTTGTACCACCGAGAAATCGTTTGTACCCGTCTGTACTATCGAGCGATCGTTTGTACCCATTCGTACTGACGAGTGTATCGTTTGGACCAGCGAGAAAACGTTTGTACCCGTCTGTACTATCGAGCAATCGTTTGTACCCATTCGTACTGACGAGTGTATCGTTTGTACCACCGAGAAAACGTTTGAACCCGTCTGTACTATCGAGCAATCGTTTGTACCCGTTCGTATCGACGAGTATATCGTTTGTACCACCGAGAAATCGTTTGTACCCGTCTGTACTATCGAGCAATCGATTGTACCCGTTCGTATCGACGAGCATATCGTTTGTACCACCGAGAAAACGTTTGTACCTGTCTGTACTATCGAGGAATCGTTTGTACCCATTCGTTCTGACGAGTATATCGTTTGTACCACCGAGAAAACGTTTGTACCCGTCTGTACTATCGGGCAATCGGTTGTACCCATTCGTACTGACGAGTATATCGTTGTTACCAACGAGAAAACGTTTGTACCCGGATGTACTATCGAGCAATCGTTTGTACCCGTTCGTATCGACGAGTATATCGTTTGTACCACCGAGAAATCGTTTGTACCCGGCTGTACTATCGACCAATCGTTTGTACCCATTCGTATCGCCGAGTATATCATTTGTACCACCGAGAAATCGTTTGTACCCGTCTGTACTATCGAGCAATCGTTTGTACCCATTCGTACTGACGAGTGTATCGTTTGTACCAGCGAGAAAACGTTTGTACCCGTCTGTACTATCGAGCAATCGATTGTACCCATTCGTACTGACGAGTATATCGTTTTTACCAACGAGAAAACGTTTGTACCCGTATGTACTATCGAGCAATCGTTTGTACCCGTTCGTATCGACGAGTATATCATTTGTACCACCGAGAAATCGTTTGTACCCGTCTGTACTATCGAGCAATCGTTTGTACCCATTCGTACTGACGAGTGTATCGTTTGTACCAGCGAGAAAACGTTTGTACCCGTCTGTACTATCGAGCAATCGATTGTACCCGTTCGTATCGACGAGTATATCGTTTGTACCATCGAGAAAACGTTTGTACCTGTCTGTACTATCGACGAATCGTTTGTACCCATTCGTCCTGACGAGTATATCGTTTGTACCACCGAGAAAACGTTTGTACCCATATGTACTATCGAGCAATCGTTTCTACCCGGTCGTATCGGCGAGCATATCATTTGTACCACAGAGAAATCGTTTGTACCCATGTACGCGTACTTACTTACTTACTCTACGAAACTTACGCTTGGCGGTACAAACGATATACTCCTTGGCACGAAAAAATAGAAAGTATTGCTCGGTGGTACAAACGACATACTCGTCAGTATGGACCGAAACACAAGATTAAGTGCTGGTACAAATGATTTACTCGTTGGTACGAACCGGTACAAACGATTACTCGATGACGGAAACCCAAGCAAACGATTTCTCGGCGGTACGAACGATCTGCTCGTCAGGACGAATGGGTACAAACGTTTCCTCGGTGGTACAAACGATATACTCGTCGATACGAACGGGTATAAACGATTGCTCGATAGTACAGACGAGTACAAACGATTTCTCGGTGGTACAAATGATATACTTGTCGATACGAATGGGTACAAACGGTTGCTCGATAGTACAGACGGGTACAAACGTTTTCTCGGTGGTACAAACGATATACTCGTCAGTACGAACGGGTACAAACGATTGCCCGATAAGACAGACAGGTACGAACTTTTTCTCGGTGGTACAAACGATATACTCGTCAGTACGAACGGGTACAAACGATTGCTCGTTAGTACAGACGGATAGAAACGTTTTCTCGGTCGTCCAAACGATATGCTCGTCAGTACGAATGGGTACAAACGATTGCTCGATAGTACAGACTGGTGCAAACGTTTCCTCGGTGGTACAAACGATATACACGTCGATACCAACGGGTACAAACGATTTTTCGGTGGTACAAACGATATACTCGTCGATACGAACGGGTACAAACGATTGCTCGATAGTACAGACAGGTACGAACTGTTTCTCGGTGGTACAAGCGATATACTCGTCAGTACGAACGGGTACAAACGATTGCTCGATAGTACAGCTGGGTAGAAACGTTGTCTCGGTGGTACAAACGATATAATCGTCGATACTAACGAGTACAAACGATTTCTCGGTCGTACAAACGATATTCTCGTCGATACGAACGGGTACAAACCATTGCTCGATAGTACAGACGGGTACAAAAGTTTTCTCGGTGGTACATTCGAAATACTCGTCGATACCAACGGGTACAAACGATTTCTCGCTGGTACAAACAATATACTGTCGATACGAAAGGGTACAAACGATTGCTCGAAAGTACAGACGGGTACAAACGTTTCGTCAGTGGTACAAACGATATGCTCGTCGATACGAACGGGTACAAACGATTGCTCCATAGTACAGACGGGTAGAAACGTTTTCTCGGTGGTACAATCGATATACTCGTCGATACGAACGGGTACAAACGATTTCTCGATAATACAGATGGGTACAAACGTTTTCTCGCTGGTACAAACGATATAATCGTCAGTACCAATGGGTACAAACGATTGCTGGATAGTACAGACGGGTACAAACGTTTTCTCGGTGGTACAAACGATACACTCGTCAGTACGAATGGGTAAAAACGATTGACCGATAGTTCAGACGGGTACAAACGATTGCTGGGTGGTACAAACGATATACTCGTCGATACGAACGGGTACAAACGATTGCTAGATAGTACAGATGGGTACAAACGTTTTCTCGCTGGTACAAACGATATAATCGTCAGTACCAATGGGTACAAACCATTGCTCGATAGTACAGACAGGTACAACCGTTTTCTGGGTGGTACAAACGATATACTCGTCAGTCCGAATAGGTACAAACGATTCCTCGATAGTACCGACGGGTACAAACGATTGCTCGATAGTACAGACGGGTAAAAACGGTTTCTCGGTATTACAAACGATATACTCGTCGATACAGACGGGTACAAACGATTGCTCGATAGTACAGCTGGGTACAAACGTTTTCTCGGTGGTACAAACGATATATTCGTCAGTACGATTTGGTACACACGATTCATCGCCGGTACGAATGAGTACAAACGATCTCTCGGTGGTACAAACGACATACTCGTCGATACCAACGGGTAAAAACGATTGCTCGATTGTACAGACGGGAACAAACGTTTTCTCGGTGGTACAAACGAATACGCGTCAGTACGAATGGGTAAAAAAGAGTCCTCGATAATGCAGACGGGTACAAACGTTTTCTCGGTGGTACAAACGGTATACTCGACGATACGAAAGGGTACCAACGATTGCTCGATAGTACAGACGGGTACAACCGTTTTCTCGCTGGTACAAACGATATACTCGTCAGTCCGAATTGGTACAAACGATTGCTCGATAGTACAGACGGGTACAAACGTTTTATCCGTGGTACATACGAAATACTCGTCGTCACCAACGGGTACAAACGATTTCTCGGTGGTACAAATGATATACTGTCGATACGACCGGGTACAAACGATTGCTCGATAGTACAGACGGGTACAAACGTTTTCTCGGTGGTACAAACGATATACTCGTCAGTACGAATGGGTAAAAACGATTCCACGATGGTACAGACGGGTACAAACGTTTTCTCGGTGGTACAAACGATATACTTGTCAGGACGAATGGGTACAAACGATTCCTCAATAGTACAGACGGGTACAAACGTTTTGTCGGTGGTACAAACGATATACTCGTCAGTACGAGGGGGTACAAACGATTGCTCGCTATTACAGACCGGTACAAACGCTTGCTCGATAGTGCCGACGGTATAAACGTTTTCTCGTTGGTACAAACGAAATTCTCGTCGATACCAACGGGTGCAATTGATTTCTCGGTGGTAAAAATGATATACTTGTTGATACGGACGGGTACAAACGATTGCTCGATTGTACAGATGGGTACAAACGATTTCTCGGTGGTACAAACGATATACTCGTCAGTACGAATGGGTACAAACGATTCCTCAATAGTACAGACGGGTACAAACGTTTCCGCGGTGGGACAAACGATATATTCGTCGATACCAACGGGTACAAACGATTTGTCGGTGGTACAAACGATATACTCATTGATACGAACGGGTACAAACGATTGCTCTATATTACAGACGGGTACAAACGTTTTCTCGGTGGTACAAACGATATACTCGTCAGTACGAGGGGGTACAAACCATTGTTCGATATTACAGACCGGTACAAACAACTGATCGATAGTGCCGACGGGTACAATCGTTTTCTCGTTGGTTCAAACGATATACTCGTCGGTACGAATGGGTACAAACGATTGCTCGATAGTACAGACGAGTACAAACGTTTTCACGGTGGTACAAACGATATACTCGTCAGTACGAATGGGTAAAAACGATTCCTCGATAGTACAGACGGGTACAAACGTTTTCTCGTGGTACAAACGATATACTTGTCAGTACAGATGGGTACAAACGATTCCTCAATGGTACAGACGGGTACAAACGTTTCCGCGGTGGTACAAACGATGTATTCATCGATACCACCGGGGACAAACGTTTTGTCGGTGGTACAAACGATATACTCGTCAGTACGAACGGGTACAAACGATTGATCGATAGTACAGACGGGCCAAACGATTGCTCGGTGGCACAAACGACATATTCGTCGATACGGACGGGTACAAACGATTGATCGATAGTACAGACGGGTACAAACTTTTTCTCGCTGGTACAAACGACACACTCGTCAGTACGAATGGGTACAACCGATTGCTTGATAGTACAGACGGGTACAAACGTTTTCTCGCTGGTACAAACGATACACTCGTCCGTTCGAATTTGTACAAACGATTTCTCGATAGTACAGACGGGTACAAACGTTTCCTCGGTGGTACAAACTATATACTCGTCGATACGACCGGGTACAAACGATTGCTGGATAGTACAGACGCGTACAAACGTTTCCTCGGTGGTACAAACGACATACTCGTCGATACGAACGGGTACAAACGATTGCTCGATAGTGCAGACGGGTACAAACGTTTTCTCGGTGGTACAAACGATGTACTCGTCGATACGAACGGGTACAAACGATTGCTCGATAGTACAGATGGGGACAAACGTTTTCTCGGTGGTACAAACGATATACTCGTCAGGACGAATGGGTACATACGATTCCTCGATAGTACAGACAGGTACAAACGTTTTCTCGGTGGTACAAACGATATACTCGTCGATACGAACGGGTACAATCGATTGCTCGATAGTACAGACGGGTACAAACGTTTTCTCGTTGGTAAAAACGATATACTCGTCAGTCCGAATGGGTACAACCGATTGCCCGATAGTACCGACGGGTACAATCGTTTTCTCGGTGGTACATACGAAATACTCGTCGATACGAATGGGTGCAAACGATTGGTCGATAGTACAGACCGGTACAAACGATTTCGCGGTGGTACAAACAATATACTCGTCGATACGAATGGGTACAAACGATTGCTCGATAGTACAGACGGGTACAAACGTTTTCTCGGTGGTACAAACGATATACTCGTCAGAACGAATGGGTACAAACGATTCCTCGATAGTACAGACGGGTACAAATGTTTTCTCGGTGGTACAAACGATATACTCGTCGATGCGAACGGGTACAAACGATTGCTCGATAGTACAGACGGGTACAAACGTTTTCTCGTTGGTGCAAACGATATACTCGTCAGTACGAATGGGTATAAACGATTGCCCGATAGTTCAGACGGGAACAAACGTTTTCTCGGTGGTACATACGAAATAGTCGTTGATACGAATGGGTACAAACGATTGGTCGATAGTCCAGACGGGTACAAACGATTTCTCGGTGGTACAAACGCCATACTCGTCGATACGAACGGGTACAAACGATTGCTCGATAGTACAGACGGGTACAAACGTTTCCTCGGTGGTACAAACGATATACTCGTCAGGACGAATGGGTACAAACGATTCCTCGATAGTTCAGACAGGTACAAACGTTTTCTCGGTGGTACAAACGATATACGCGTCGATACGAACGGGTACAATCGATTGCTCGATAGTACAGACGGGTACAAACGATTTCTCGGTGGTACAAACGATATACTCGTCGATACGAACGGGTACAAACGATTGCTCGATAGTACAGACGGGTACAAACGTATTCTCGTTGGTACAAACGATATACTCGTCAGTACGAATGGGGACAAACGATTGCCCGATAGTTCAGACGGGGAGAAACGTTTTCTCGGTGGTACAAACGACATACTCGTCGATACGAACGGGTACAAACGATTGCTCGATAGTACAGACGGGTACAAACGTTTTCTCGGTGGTACATACGAAATACTCGTCCATACGAATGGGTACAAACGATTGGTCGATAGTACAGACGGGTACAAACGATTTCTCGGTGGTACAAACGATATACTCGTCGATACGAGTGGGTACAAACGATTGCTCGATAGTACAGACGGGTACAAACGTTTCCTCGGTGGTACAAACGATGTACTCGTCGATACGAACGGGTACAAACGATTGCTCGATAGTACAGATGGGTACAAACGTTTTCTCGGTGGTACAATCGATATACTCGTCAGGACGAATGGGTACAAACGATTCCTCGATAGGGCAGACAGGTACAAACGTTTTCTCGATGGTACAAACGATATACTCGTCGATACGAACGGGTTCAATCGATTGCTCGATAGTACAGACGGGTACAAACGTTTTCTCGCTGGTACAAACGATACACTCGTCAGTACGAATGGGAACAAACGATTGCTGGACAGTACAGACGGGTACAATCGATTTCTCGGTGGTACAAACGATATACCCGTCGATACGAACGGGTACATCCGATTGCTCGATAGTACATACGGGTACAAACGTTTTCTCGTTGGTATAAACGATATACTCGTCAGTACGAATGGGTACAACCGATTGCCCGATAGTACAGACGGGTACAAACGTTTTCTCGGTGGTACATACGAAATACTCGTCGATACGAATGGGTACAAACGATTGGTCGATAGTACAGACGGGTACAAACGATTTCTCGGTGGTACAAACGATATACTCGTCGATACGAATGGGTACAAACGATTGCTCGATAGTACAGACGGGTACAAACGTTTTCTCGGTGGTACAAACGATATACTCGTCAGAACGAATGGGTACAAACAATTCCTCGATAGTACAGACGGGTACAAACGTTTTCTCGGTGGTACAAACGATATACTCGTCGATACGAACGGGTACAAACGATTGCTCGATAGTACAGACGGGTACAAACTTTTTCTCGTTGGTACAAACGGTACACTCGTCAGTACGAATGGGTACAAACGATTGATCGATAGTACAGACGGGTACAAACGTTTCCGCGGTGGTACAAACGATGTACTCGTCGATACGAACGGGTACAAACGATTGCTCGATAGTACAGATGGGTACAAACGTTTTCTCGGTGGTACAAACGATATACTCGTCAGGACGAATGGGTACAAACGATTCCTCGATAGTGCAGACAGGTACAAACGTTTTCTCGATGGTACAAACGATATACTCGTCGATACGAACGGGTACAATCGATTGCTCGATAGTACAGACGGGTACAAACGTTTTCTCGGTGGTACAAACGATACACTCGTCAGTACGAATGGGTACTCAAGATTGCTCGATAGTACAGACGGGTTCTAACGATTTCTCGGTGGTACAAACGATATACCCGTCGATACGAACGGGTACAATCGATTGCTCGATAGTACATACGGGTACAAACGTTTTCTCGTTGGTAAAAACGATATACTCGTCAGTACGAATGGGTACAACCGATTGCCCGATAGTACAGACGGGTACAAACGTTTTCTCGGTGGTACATACGAAATACTCGTCGATACGAATGGGTACAAACGATTGGTCGATAGTACAGACGGGTACAAACGATTTCTCGGTGGTACAAACGATATACTCGTCGATACGAATGGGTACAAACGATTGCTCGATAGTACAGACGGGTACAAACGTTTTCTAGGTGGTACAAACGATATACTCGTCAGAACGAATGGGTACAAACGATTCCTCGATAGTACAGACGGGTACAAACGTTTTCTCGGTGGTACAAACGATATACTCGTCGATACGAACGGGTACAAACGATTGCTCGATAGTACAGACGGGTACAAACGTTTTCTCGTTGGTACAAACGATATACTCGTCAGTACGAATGGGTATAAACGATTGCCCGATAGTTCAGACGGGGACAAACGTTTTCTCGGTGGTACATACGAAATAATCGTTGATACGAATGGGTTCAAACGATTGGTCGATAGTACAGACAGGTACAAACGATTTCTCGGTGGTACAAACGACATACTCGTCGATACGAACGGGTACAAACGATTGCTCGATAGTACAGACGGGTACAAACGTTTCCTCGGTGGTACAAACGATGTACTCGTCGATACGAACGGGTACAAACGATTGCTCGATAGTACAGATGGGTACAAACGTTTTCTCGGTGGTACAAACGATATACTCGTCAGGACGAATGGGTACAAACGATTCCTCGATAGTGCAGACAGGTACAAACGTTTTCTCGATGGTACAAACGATATACTCGTCGATACGAACGGGTACAATCGATTGCTCGATAGTACAGACGGGTACAAACGTTTTCTCGCTGGTACAAACGATACACTCGTCAGTACGAATGGGTACAAACGATTGCTCGATAGTACAGACGGGTACAAACGATTTCTCGGTGGTACAAACGATATACCCGTCGATACGAATGGGTACAATCGATTGCTCGATAGTACATACGGGTACAAACGTTTTCTCGTTGGTTAAAACGATATACTCGTCAGTACGAATGGGTACAACCGATTGCCCGATAGTACAGACGGGTACAAACGTTTTCTCGGTGGTACATACGAAATACTCGTCGATACGAATGGGTACAAACGATTGGTCGATAGTACAGACGGGTACAAACGATTTCTCGGTGGTACAAACGATATACTCGTCGATACGAATGGGTACAAACGATTGCTCGATAGTACAGACGGGTACAAACGTTTTCTCGGTGTTTCAAACGATATACTCGTCAGAATGAATGGGCACAAACGATTGCTCGATAGTACAGACGGGTACAAACGTTTTCTCGTTGGTACAAACGATATACTCGTCAGTACGAATGGGTATAAACGATTGCCCGATAGTTCAGACGGGGACAAGCGTTTTCTCGGTGGTACATACGAAATACTCGTTGATACGAATGGGGACAAACGATTGGTCGATAGTCCAGACGGGTACAAACGATTTCTCGGTAGTACAAACGACATACTCGTCGATACGAACGAGTACAAACGATTGCTCGATAGTACAGACGGGTACAAACGTTTCCTCGGTGGTACAACCGATATACTCGTCAGGACGAATGGGTACAAACGATTCCTCGATAGTACAGACAGGTACAAACGTTTTCTCGGTGGTACAAACGATATACTCGTCGATACGAACGGGTACAATCGATTGCTCGATAGTACAGACGGTTACAAACGATTTCTCGGTGGTACAAACGATATACTCGGCGATACGAACGGGTTCAAACGATTGCCCGATAGTTCAGACGGGGACAAACGTTTTCTCGGTGGTACATACGAAATACTCGTTGATACGAATGGGTACAAACGATTGGTCGATAGTACAGACGGGTACAAACGAGTTCTCGGTTGGACAAACGACACACTCGTCGATACGAACGGGTAAAAACGATTGCTCGATAGTACAGACGGGTACAAACGTTTTCTCGGTGGTACATACGAAATACTCGTCTATACGAATGGGTACAAACGATTGGTCGATAGTACAGACGGGTACAAACGATTTATCGGTGGTACAAACGATATACTCGTCGATACGAGTGGGTACAAACGATTCCTCGATAGTACAGACGGGTACAAACGATTTCTCGGTGGTACAAACGATATACTCGTCGATACGAGTGGGTACAAACGATTCCTCGATAGTACAGACGGGTACAAACGATTCCTCGGTGGTACAAACGATGTACTCGTCGATACGAACGGGTACAAACGAGTGCTCGATAGTACAGATGGGTACAAACGTTTTCTCGGTGGTACAAACGATATACTCGTCAGGACGAATGGGTACAAACGATTCCTCGATAGCGCAGACAGGTACAAACGTTTTCTCGATAGTACAAACGATATACTCGTCGATACGAGTGGGTACAAACGATTCCTCGATAGTACAGACGGGTACAAACGATTCCTCGGTGGTACAAACGATGTACTCGTCGATACGAACGGGTACAAACGAGTGCTCGATAGTACAGATGGGTACAAACGTTTTCTCGGTGGTACAAACGATATACTCGTCAGGACGAATGGGTACAAACGATTCCTCGATAGTGCAGACAGGTACAAACGTTTTCTCGATAGTACAAACGATATACTCGTCGATACGAACGGGTACAATCGACTGCTCGATAGTACAGACGGGTACAAACGTTTTCTCGCTGGTACAAACGATACACTCGTCAGTACGAATGGGTACAAACGATTGCTGGAAAGTACAGACGGGTACAATCGATTCCTCGGTGGTACAAACGATATACCCGTCGATACGAACGGGTACAAACGATTGCTCGATAGTACATACGGGTACAAACGAGTTCTCGGTGGTACAAACGATATACTCGTCGATACGAACGGGTACAAACGATTCCTCGATAGTACAGACGGGTAGAAACGTTTTCTTGTTGGTACAAACGATATACTCGTCAGTACGAATGGGTACAAACGTTTGCCCGATAGTTCAGACGGGGACAAACGTATTCTCGGTGGTACATACGAAATACTCGTTGATACGGATGGGTACACACGATTGGTCGATCGTACAGACGAGTACAAACGTTTCCTCGGTGGTACAACCGATGTACGCGTCGATACGAACGGGTACAAACGATTGCTCGATAGTACATATGGGGACAAACGTTTTCTCGGTGGTACAAACGATATACTCGTCAGGACGAATGGGTACATACGATTCCTCGATAGTACAGACAGGTACAAACGTTTTCTCGGTGGTACAAACGATATACTCGTCGATACGAACGGGTACAAACGATTGCTCGATAGTACATACGGGTAAAACCGTTTTCTCGTTGGTAAAAACGATAGTCTCCACAGTACGAATGGGTACAACCGATTGCCCGATAGTACAGACGGGTACTAACGTTTTCTCGGTGGTACGTACGAAATACTCGTCGATACGAATGGGTACAAACGATTGGTCGATAGTACAGACGGGTACAAACGATTTCTCGGTGGTACAAACGATATACTCGTCGATACGAATGGGTACAAACGATTGCTCGATAGTACAGACGGGTACAAACGTTTTCTCGGTGGTATAAACGATATACTCGTCAGAACGAATGGGTACAAACGATTCCTCGATAGTACAGACGGGTACAAACGTTTTCTCGGTGGTACAAACGATATACCCGTCGATACGAACGGGTACAAACGATTGCTCGATAGTACAGACGGGTACAACCGTTTTCTCGTTGGTACAAACGATATACTCGTCAGTACGTATGGGTACAAACATTTGCCCGATAGTTCAGACGGGGACAAACGTTCTCTCGGTGGTACATACGAAATACTCGTGGATACGGATGGGTACAAACGATTGGTCGATAGTACAGACAAGTACAAACGATTTCTCGGTGGTAGAAACGACATACTCGTCGATACGAACGGGTACAAACGATTGCTCGATAGTACAGACGGGTACAAACGTTTCCTCGGTGGTACAAACGATGTACTCGTCGATACGAACGGGTACAAACGATTGCTCGATAGTACAGATGGGTACAAACCTTTTCTCGGTGGTACAAACGATATACTCGTCAGGACGAATGGGCACAAACGATTCCTCGACAGTACAGACAGGTACAAACGTTTTCTCGATGGTACAAGCGATATACTCGTCGATACGAACGGGTACAATCGATTGCTCGATAGTACAGACGGGTACAAACGTTTTCTCGCTGGTACAAACGATAAACTCGTCAGAACGAATGGGTACAAACGATTCCTCGATAGTACAGACGGGTACAAACGTTTTCTCGGTGGTACAAACGATATACTCGTCGATACGAACGGGTACAAACGACTGCTCGATAGTACAGACGGGTACAAACGTTTTCTTGTTGGTACAAACGATATACTTGTCAGTACGAATGGGTACAAACGATTGCCAAATAGTTCAGACGGGGACAAACGTTTTCTCGGTGGTACATACGAAATACTCGTTGATACGAATGGGTACAAACGAATGGTCGTTAGTCCAGACGGGTACAAACGATTTCTCGGTGGTATAAACGACATACTCGTCGATACGAACGGGTACAAACGATTGCTCGATAGTACAGACGGGTACAAACGTTTCCTCGGTGGTACCTACGATGTACCCTTCGATACGAACGGGTACAAACGATTGCTCGATAGTACAGATGGGTACAAACGTTTTCTCGGTGGTACAAACGATATACTCGTCAGGATGAATGGGTACAAACGATTCCTCGATAGTACAGACAGGTACAAACGTTTTCTCGGTGGTACAAACGATATACTCGTCGATACGAAAGAGTACAATCGATTGCTCGATAGTACAGACGGGTACAAACGATTTCTCGGTGGTACAAACGATATACTCGTCGATACGAACGGGTACAAATGATTGCTCGATAGTACAGACGGGTACAACCGTTTTCTCGTTGGTACAAACGATATACTCGTCAGTACGAATGGGTACAAACGATTGCTCGATAGTACAGACGGGTACAAACGATTTCTCGGTGGTACAAACGATATACTCGTCGATACGAACGGGTACAAAGGATTGGTCGATAGTACAGACGGGTACAAACGATTTCTCGGTGGTACAAACGATATACTCGTCGATACGAATGGGTACAAACGATTGCTCGATAGTACAGACGGGTACAAACGTTTTCTCGGTGGTATAAACGATATACTCGTCAGAACGAATGTGTACAAACGATTCCTCGTTAGTACAGACTGGTACAAACGTTTTCTCGGTGGTACAAACGATATACTCGTCGATACGAACAGGTACAAACGTTTGCTCGATAGTACAGACGGGTACAAACGTTTTCTCGTTGGTACAAACGATATACTCGTCAGTACGAATGGGTACAAACGTTTGCCCGATAGTTCAGACGGGGACAAACGTTTTCTCGGTGGTACATACGAAATACTCGTTGATCCGGATGGGTACAAACGATTGATCGATAGTACAGACGGGTACAAAAGATTTCTCGGTGGTTCAAACGACATACTCGTCGATACGAACGGGTACAAACGATTGCTTGATAGTACAGACGGGTACAAACGTTTCCTCGGTGGTACAAACGATGTACTCGTCGATACGAACGGGTACAAACGATTGCTCGATAGAACAGATGGGTACACACGTTTTCTCGGTGGTACAAACGATTTACTCGTCGGGACGAATGGGTACAAACGATTCCTCGATAGTACAGACAGGTACAAACGTTTTCTCGGTGGTTCAAACGATATACTCGTCGATACGAACGGGTACAATCGATTGCTCGATAGTACAGACGGGTACAAACGATTTCTCGGTGGTCCAAACGATATACTCGTCGATACGAACGGGTACAAACGATTGTTCGATAGTACAGACGGGTACAAACGTTTTCTCGTTGGTACAAACGATATACTCGTCAGTACGAATGGGTACAAACGATTGGTCGATAGTACAGACGGGTACAAACGATTTTTCGGTGGTACAAACGATATACTCGTCGATACGAATGGTTACAAACGATTGCTCGATAGTACAGACGGGTACAAACGTTTTCTCGGTGGTATAAACGATATACTCGTCAGAACGAATGGGTACAAACGATTCCTCGATAGTACAGACGGGTACAAACGTTTTCTCGGTGGTACAAACGATATACTCGTCGATACGAACGGGTACAAACGATTCCTCGATAGTACAGACGGGTACAAATGTTTTCTCGGTGGTACAAACGATATACTCGTCGATACGAACGGGTACAAACGATTGCCCGATAGTTCAGACGGGGACAAACGTTTTCTCGGTGGTACATACGAAATACTCGTTGATACGAATGGGTACAAACGATTGGTCGATAGTACAGACGGGTACAAACGATTTCTCGGTGGTACAAACGACATACTCGTCGATACGAACGGGTACAAACGATTGCTCGATAGTACAGACGGGTACAAACGTTTCCTCGGTAGTACAAACGATGTACTCGTCGATACGAACGGGTACAAACGATTGCTCGATAGTACAGATGGGTACAAACGATTTCTCGGTGGTACAAACGATATACTCGTCAGGACGAATGGGTACAAACGATTCCTCGAAAGTACAGACAGGTACGAACGTTTTCTTGATGGTACAAACGATATACTCGTCGATACGAACGGGTACAATCGATTGCTCGATAGTACACACGGGTACAAACGTTTTCTCGCTGGTACAAACGATACACTCGTCAGTACGAATGGGTACAAACGATTGCTCGATAGTACAGACGGGTACAAACGTTTTCTCACTGGTACAAACGATACACTCGTCAGTACGAATGGGTACAAACGATTGCTTGATAGTACAGACGGGTACAAACGATTTCTCGGTTGTACAAACGATATACTCGTCGATACGAACGGGTACAAACGATTGCTCGATAGTACATACGGGTACAAACGTTTTCTCGTTGGTAAAAACGATATACTCGTCAGTACGAATGGGTACAACCGATTGCCCGATAGTACAGACGGGTACAAACGTTTTCTCGGTGGTACATACGAAATACTCGTCGATACGATTGGGTACAAACGATTGGTCGATAGTACAGACGGGTACAAACGATTTCTCGGTGGTACAAACGATATACTCGTCGATACGAATGGGTACAAACGATTGCTCGATAGTACAGACGGTACAAACGTTTTCTCGGTGGTACAAACGATATACTCGGCAGAACGAATGGGTACAAACGATTCGTCGATAGTACAGACGGGTACAAACGTTTTCTCGGTGGTACAAACGATATACTCGTCGATACGAACGGGTACAATCGATTGCTCGATTGTACAGACGGGTACAAACGATTTCTCGGTAGTACAAACGACATACTCGTCGATACGAACGGTTACAAACGATTGCTCGATAGTACAGACGGGTACAAACGTTTTCTCGTTGGTACAAACGATATACTCGTCAGTACGAATGGGTACAAACGTTTGCCCGATAGTTCAGACGGGGACAAACGTTTTCTCGGTGGTACATACGAAATGCTCGTTGATACGGATGGGTACAAACGATTGGTCAATAGTACACACGGGTACAAACGATTTCTCGGTGGTACAAACGACATACTCGTCGATACGAACGGGTACAAACGATTGCTCGATAGTACAGACGGGTACAACCATTTCCTCGGTGGTACAAACGATGTACTCGTCGATACGAACGGGTACAAACGATTGCTCGATAGTACAGATGGGTACAAACGTTTTCTCGGTGGTACACACGATATACTCGTCAGGACGAATGGGTACAAACGATTCCTCGATAGTACAGACAGGTACAAACGTTTGCTCGATGGTACAAACGATATAATCGTCGATACGAACGGGTACAATCGATTGCTCGATAGTACAGACGGGTACACACGTTTTCTCGCTGGTCCAAACGATACACTCGTCAGTACGAATGGGTCCAAACGATTGCTCGATAGTACAGACGGGTACAAATGTTTTCTCACTGGTACAAACGATACACTCGTCAGTACGAATGGGTACAAACGATTGCTCGATAGTATAGACGGGTACAAACGATTTCTCGGTGGTACAAACGATATACTCGTCGATACGAACGGGTACAAACGATTGCTCGATAGTACATACGGGTACAAACGTTTTCTCGTTGGTAAAAACGATATTCTCGTCAGTACGAATGGGTACAACCGATTGCCCGATAGTACAGACGGGTACAAACGTTTTCTCGGTGGTACATACGAAATACTCGTCGATACGAATGGGTACAAACGATTGGTCGATAGTTCAGACGGGTACAAACGATTTCTCGGTGGTACAAACGATATACTCGTCGATACGAATGCGTACAAACGATTGCTCGATAGTACAGACGGGTACAAACGTTTTGTTGGTGGTATAAACGATATACTCGTCAGAACGAATGGTTACAAACGATTCCTCGATAGTACAGACGGGTAAAAACGTTTTCTCGGTGGTACAAACGATATACTCGTCGATACGAACGGGTACAAACGATTGCTCGATAGTACAGACGGGTACAAACGTTTTCTCGTTGGTACAAATGATATACTCGTCAGTACGAATGGGTACAAACGATTGCCCGATAGTTCAGATGGGGACAAACGTTTTCTCGGCCGTACATACGAAATACTCGTTGATACGAATGGGTACAAACGATTGTTCGATAGTACAGACGGGTACAAACGATTTCTCGGTGGTACAAACGACATACTCCTCGATACGAACGGGTACAAACCATTGCTCGATAGTAGAGACGGGTACAAACGTTTCCTCGGTGGTACAAACGATGTACTCGTCGATACGAACGGGTACAAACGATTGCTCGATAGTACAGATGGGTACAAACGTTTTCTCGGTGGTACAAACGATTTACTCGTCAGGACGAATGGGTACAACCGATTGCCCGATAGTACAGACGGGTACAATCGTTTTCTCGGTGGTACATACGAAATACTCGTCGATACGAATGGGTACAAACGATTGGTCGATAGTCCAGACCGGCACAAACGATTTCTCGGTGGTACAAACGATATACTCGTCGATACGAATGGTTACAAACGATTGCTCGATAGTACAGACGGGTACAAACGTTTTCTCGGTGGTACAAACGATATACTCGTCAGAACGAATGGGTACAAACGATTCCTCGATAGTACAGACGGGTACAAACGTTTTCTCGGTGGTACAAACGATATACTCGTCGATACGAACGGGTACAATCGATTGCTCGATAGTACAGACGGGTACAAACGATTTCTCGGTGGTACAAACGATATACTCGTCGATACGAACGGGTACAAACGATTGCTCGATAGTACAGACGGGTACAACCGTTTTCTCGTTGGTACAAACGATATACTCGTCAGTACGTATGGGTACAAACGTTTGCCCGATAGTTCAGACGGGGACAAACGTTCTCTCGGTGGTACATACGAAATACTCGTTGATACGGATGGGTACAAACGATTGGTCGATAGTACAGACAAGTACAAACGATTTCTCGGTGGTAGAAACGACATACTCGTCGATACGAACGGGTACAAACGATTGCTCGATAGTACAGACGGGTACAAACGTTTCCTCGGTGGTACAAACGATGTACTCGTCGATACGAACGGGTACAAACGATTGCTCGATAGTACAGATGGGTACAAACCTTTTCTCGGTGGTACAAACGATATACTCGTCAGGACGAATGGGTACAAACGATTCCTCGACAGTACAGACAGGTACAAACGTTTTCTCGATGGTACAAGCGATATTCTCGTCGATACGAACGGGTACAATCGATTGCTCGATAGTACAGACGGGTACAAACGTTTTCTCGCTGGTACAAACGATACACTCGTCAGAACGAATGGGTACAAACGATTCCTCGATAGTACAGACGGGTACAAACGTTTTCTCGGTGGTACAAACGATATACTCGTCGATACGAACGGGTACAAACGACTGCTCGATAGTACAGACGGGTACAAACGTTTTCTTGTTGGTACAAACAATATACTTGTCAGTACGAATGGGTACAAACGATTGCCAAATAGTTCAGACGGGGACAAACGTTTTCTCGGTGGTACATACGAAATACTCGTTGATACGAATGGGTACAAACGAATGGTCGTTAGTCCAGACGGGTACAAACGATTTCTCGGTGGTACAAACGACATACTCGTCGATACGAACGGGTACAAACGATTGCTCGATAGTACAGACGGGTACAAACGTTTCCTCGGTGGTACATACGATGTACCCTTCGATACGAACGGGTACAAACGATTGCTCGATAGTACAGATGGGTACAAACGTTTTCTCGGTGGTACAAACGATATACTCGTCAGGATGAATGGGTACAAACGATTCCTCGATAGTACAGACAGGTACAAACGTTTTCTCGGTGGTACAAACGATATACTCGTCGATACGAAAGAGTACAATCGATTGCTCGATATTACAGACGGGTACAAACGATTTCTCAGTGGTACAAACGATATACTCGTCGATACGAACGGGTACAAATGATTGCTCGATAGTACAGACGGGTACAACCGTTTTCTCGTTGGTACAAACGACATACTCGTCAGTACGAATGGGTACAAACGATTGCTCGATAGTACAGACGGGTACAAACGATTTCTCGGTGGTACAAACGATATACTCGTCGATACGAACGGGTACAAACGATTGCTCGATAGTACATACGGGTACAAACGTTTTATCGTTGGGAAAAACGATATTCTCGTCAGTACGAATGGGTACAACCGATTGCCCGATAGTACAGACGGGTACAAACGTTTTCTCGGTGGTACATACGAAATACTCGTCGATACGAATGGGTACAAAGGATTGGTCGATAGTACAGACGGGTACAAACGATTTCTCGGTGGTACAAACGATATACTCGTCGATACGAATGGGTACAAACGATTGCTCGATAGTACAGACGGGTACAAACGTTTTCTCGGTGGTATAAACGATATACTCGTCAGAACGAATGGGTACAAACGATTCCTCGATAGTACAGACTGGTACAAACGTTTTCTCGGTGGTACAAACGATATACTCGTCGATACGAACAGGTACAAACGTTTGCTCGATAGTACAGACGGGTACAAACGTTTTCTCGTTGGTACAAACGATATACTCGTCAGTACGAATGGGTACAAACGATTGCCCGATAGTTCAGACGGGGACAAACGTTTTCTCGGTGGTACATACGAAATACTCGTTGATACGAATGGGTACAAACGATTGGTCGATAGTACAGACGGGTACAAACGATTTCTCGGTGGTACAATCGACATACTCGTCGATACGAACGGGTACAAACGATTGCTCGATAGTACAGACGGGTACAAACGTTTCCTCGGTGGTACAAACGATGTACTCGTCGATACGAACGGGTACAAACGATTGCTCGATAGTACAGATGGGTACAAACGTTTTCTCGCTGGTACAAACGATACACTCGTCAGGATGAATGGGTACAAATGATTCCTCGATAGTCCAGACAGGTACAAACGTTTTCTCGATGGTACAAACGATATACTCGACGATACGAACGGGTACAATCGATTGCTCGATAGTAGAGACGGGTACAAACGTTTTCTCGCTGGTACAAACGATACACTCGTCAGTACGAATGGGTACAAACGATTGCTCGATAGTACAGACGGGTACAAACGTTTCCTCACTGGTACAAACGATACACTCGTCAGTACGAATGGGTACAAACGATTGCTCGATAGTACAGACGGGTACAAACGATTTCTCGGTTGTACAAACGATATACTCGTCGATACGAACGGGTACAAACGATTGCTCGATAGTACATACGGGTACAAACGTTTTCTCGTTGGTAAAAACGATATACTCGTCAGTACGAATGGGTACAACCGATTGCCCGATAGTACAGACGGGTACAAACGTTTTCTCGGTGGTACATACGAAATACTCGTCGATACGAATGGGTACAAACGATTGGTCGATAGTACAGACGGGTACAAACGATTTCTCGGTGGTACAAACGATATACTCGTCGATACGAATGGGTACAAACGATTGCTCGATAGTACAGACGGGTACAAACGTTTTCTCGGTGGTACAAACAATATACTCGTCAGAACGAATGGGTACAAACGATTCCTCGATAGTACAGACGGGTACAAACGTTTTCTCGGTGGTACAAACGATATACTCGTCGATACGAACGGGTACAATCGATTGCTCGATAGTACAGACGGGTACAAACGATTTCTCGGTGGTACAAACGATATACTCGTCGATACGAACGGGTACAAACGATTGCTCGATAGTACAGACGGGTACAAACGTTTTCTCGTTGGTACAAACGATATACTCGTCAGTACGAATGGGTACAAACGTTTGCCCGATAGTTCAGACGGGGACAAACGTTTTCTCGGTGGTACATACGAAATACTCGTTGATCCGGATGGGTACAAACGATTGATCGATAGTACAGACGGGTACAAAAGATTTCTCGGTGGTACAAACGACATACTCGTCGATACGAACGGGTACAAACGATTGCTTGATAGTACAGACGGGTACAAACGTTTCCTCGGTGGTACAAACGATGTACTCGTCGATACGAACGGGTACAAACGATTGCTCGATAGAACAGATGGGTACAAACGTTTTCTCGGTGGTACAAACGATTTACTCGTCGGGACGAATGGGTACAAACGATTCCTCGATAGTACAGACAGGTACAAACGTTTTCTCGGTGGTTCAAATGATATACTCGTCGATACGAACGGTTACAATCGATTGCTCGATAGTACAGACGGGTACAAACGATTTCTCGGTGGTCCAAACGATATACTCGTCGATACGAACGGGTACAAACGATTGCTCGATAGTACAGACGGGTACAAACGTTTTCTCGTTGGTACAAACGATATACTCGTCAGTACGAATGGGTACAAACGATTGCCCGATAGTTCAGACGGGGACAAACGTTTTCTCGGTGGTACAGACGAAATACTCGTTGATACGAATGGGTACAAACGATTGGTCGATAGTACAGACGGGTACAAACGATTTCTCGGTGGTACTAACGATATACTCGTCAGTACGAATGGGTACAAACGATTGCCCGATAGTTCAGACGGGGACAAACGTTTTCTCGGTGGTACATACGAAATACTCGTTGATACGAATGGGTACAAACGATTGGTCGATAGTACAGACGGGTAAAAACGATTTCTCGGTGGTACAAACGACATACTCGTCGATACGAACGGGTACAAACGATTGCTCGATAGTACAGACGGGTACAAACGTTTTCTCGATGGTACAAACGATATACTCGTCGATACGAACGGGTACAATCGATTGCTCGATAGTACAGACGGGTACAAACGTTTTCTCGCTGGTACAAACGATATTCTCGTCAGTACGAATGGGTACAACCGATTGCCCGACAGTACAGACGGGTACAAACGTTTTCTCGGTGGTACATACGAAATACTCGTCGATACGAATGGGTACAAACGATTGGTCGATAGTACAGACGGGTACAAACGATTTTTCGGTGGTACAAACGATATACTCGTCGATACGAATGGGTACAAACGATTGCTCGATAGTACAGACGGGTACAAACGTTTTCTCGGTGGTATAAACGATATACTCGTCAGAACGAATGGGTACAAACGATTCCTCGATAGTACAGACGGGTACAAACGTTTTCTCACTGGTACAAACGATACACTCGTCAGTACGAATGGGTACAAACGATTGCTTGATAGTACAGACGTACAAACGATTTCTCGGTTGTACAAACGATATACTCGTCGATACGAACGGGTACAAACGATTGCTCGATAGTACATACGGGTACAAACGTTTTCTCGTTGGTAAAAACGATATACTTGTCAGTACGAATGGGTACAACCGATTGCCCGATAGTTCAGACGGGTACAAACGTTTTCTCGGTGGTACATACGAAATACTCGTCGATACTATTGGGTACAAACGATTGGTCGATAGTACAGCCGGGTACAAACGATTTCTCGGTGGTACAAACGATATACTCGTCGATACGAATGGGTACAAACGATTGCTCGATAGTACAGACGGGTACAAACGTTTTCTCGGTGGTACAAACGATATACTCGTCAGAACGAATGGGTACAAACGATTCGTCGATAGTACAGACGGGTACAAACGTTTTCTCGGTGGTACAAACGATATACTCGTCGATACGAACGGGTACAATCGATTGCTCGATAGTACAGACGGGTACAAACGATTTCTCGGTAGTACAAACGACATACTCGTCGATACGAACGGTTACAAACGATTGCTCGATAGTACAGACGGGTACAAACGTTTTCTCGTTGGTACAAACGATATACTCGTCAGTACGAATGGGTACAAACGTTTGCCCGATAGTTCAGACGGGGACAAACGTTTTCTTGGTGGTACATACGAAATACTCGTTGATACGGATGGGTACAAACGATTGGTCGATAGTACACACGGGTACAAACGATTTCTCGGTGGTACAAACGACATTCTCGTCGATACGAACGGGTACAAACGATTGCTCGATAGTTCAGACGGGTACAACCGTTTCCTCGGTGGTACAAACGATGTACTCGTCGATACGAACGGGTACAAACGATTGCTCGATAGTACAGATGGGTACAAACGTTTTCTCGGTGGTACACACGATATACTCGTCAGGACGAATGGGTACAAACGATTCCTCGATAGTACAGACAGGTACAAACGTTTGCTCGATTGTACAAACGATATACTCGTCGATACGAACGGGTACAATCGATTGCTCGATAGTACAGACGGGTACAAACGTTTTCTCGCTGGTCCAAACGATACACTCGTCAGTACTAATGGGTCCAAACGATTGCTCGATAGTACAGACGGGTACAAACGTTTTCTCACTGGTACAAACGATACACTCGTCAGTACGAATGGGTACAAACGATTGCTCGATAGTATAGACGGGTACAAACGATTTCTCGGTGGTACAAACGATATACTCGTCGATACGAACGGGTACAAACGATTGCTCGATAGTACATACGGGTACAAACGTTTTCTCGGTGGTACAAACGATTTACTCGTCGGGACGAATGGGTACAACCGATTCCTCGATAGTACAGACAGGTACAAACGTTTTCTCGGTGGTTCAAACGATATACTCGTCGATACGAACGGGTACACTCGATTGCTCGATAGTACAGACGGGTACAAACGATTTCTCGGTGGTCCAAACGACATACTCGTCGATACGAACGGGTACAAACGATTGCTCGATAGTACAGACGGGTACAAACGTTTTCTCGTTGGTACAAACGATATACTCGTCAGTACGAATGGGTACAAACGATTGCCCGATAGTTCAGACGGGGACAAACGTTTTCTCGGTGGTACAGACGAAATACTCGTTGATACGAATGGGTACAAACGATTGGTCGATAGTACAGACGGGTACAAACGATTTCTCGGTGGTACTAACGATATACTCGTCAGTACGAATGGGTACAAACGATTGCCCGATAGTTCAGACGGGGACAAACGTTTTCTCGGTGGTACATACGAAATACTCGTTGATACGAATGGGTACAAACGATTGGTCGATAGTACAGACGGGTAAAAACGATTTCTCGGTGGTACAAACGACATACTCGTCGATACGAACGGGTACAAACGATTGCTCGATAGTACAGAAGGGTACAAACGTTTTCTCGATGGTACAAACGATATACTCGTCGATACGAACGGGTACAATCGATTGCTCGATAGTACAGACGGGTACAAACGTTTTCTCGCTGGTACAAACGATATTCTCGTCAGTACGAATGGGTACAACCGATTGCCCGATAGTACAGACGGGTACAAACGTTTTCTCGGTGGTACATACGAAATACTCTTCGATACGAATGGGTACAAACGATTGGTCGATAGTACAGACGGGTACAAACGATTTTTCGGTGGTACAAACGATATACTCGTCGATACGAATGGGTACAAACGATTGCTCGATAGTACAGACGGGTACAAACGTTTTCTCGGTGGTATAAACGATATACTCGTCAGAACGAATGGGTACAAACGATTCCTCGATAGTACAGACGGGTACAAACGTTTTCTCGGTGGTACAAACGATATACTCGTCGATACGAACGGGTACAAACGATTCCTCGATAGTACAGACGGGTACAAATGTTTTCTCGGTGGTACAAACGATATACTCGTCGATACGAACGGGTACAAACGATTGCCCGATAGTTCAGACGGGGACAAACGTTTTCTCGGTGGTACATACGAAATACTCGTTGATACGAATGGGTACAAACGATTGGTCGATAGTACAGACGGGTACAAACGATTTCTCGGTGGTACAAACGACATACTCGTCGATACGAACGGGTACAAACGATTGCTCGATAGTACAGACGGGTACAAACGTTTCCTCGGTAGTACAAACGATGTACTCGTCGATACGAACGGGTACAAACGATTGCTCGATAGTCCAGATGGGTACAAACGTTTTCTCGGTGGTACAAACGATATACTCGTCAGGACGAATGGGTACAAACGATTCCTCGAAAGTACAGACAGGTACAAACGTTTTCTCGATGGTACAAACGATATACTCGTCGATACGAACGGGTACAATCGATTGCTCGATAGTACAGACGGGTACACACGTTTTCTCGCTGGTACAAACGATACACTCGTCAGTACGAATGGGTACAAACGATTGCTCGATAGTACAGACGGGTACAAACGTTTTCTCACTGGTACAAACGATACACTCGTCAGTACGAATGGGTACAAACGATTGCTTGATAGTACAGACGGGTACAAACGATTTCTCGGTTGTACAAACGATATACTCGTCGATACGAACGGGTACAAACGATTGCTCGATAGTACATACGGGTACAAACGTTTTCTCGTTGGTAAAAACGATATACTCGTCAGTACGAATGGGTACAAACGATTGCCCGATAGTTCAGATGGGGACAAACGTTTTCTCGGCCGTACATACGAAATACTCGTTGATACGAATGGGTACAAACGATTGTTCGATAGTACAGACGGGTACAAACGATTTCTCGGTGGTACAAACGACATACTCCTCGATACGAACGGGTACAAACCATTGCTCGATAGTAGAGACGGGTACAAACGTTTCCTCGGTGGTACAAACGATGTACTCGTCGATACGAACGGGTACAAACGATTGCTCGATAGTACAGATGGGTACAAACGTTTTCTCGGTGGTACAAACGATTTACTCGTCAGGACTAATGGGTACAAACGATTCCTCGATAGTAGAGACAGGTACAAACGTTTTCTCGATGGTACAAACGATATACTCGTCGATACGAACGGGTACAATCGATTGCTCGATAGTACAGACGGGTACAAACGTTTTCTCGCTGGTACAAACGATACACTCGTCAGTACGAATGGGTACAAACGATTGCTCGATAGTACAGACGGGTACAAACGATTTCTCGGTTGTACAAACGATATACTCGTCGATACGAACGGCTACAAACGATTGCTCGATAGTACATACGGGTACAAACGTTTTCTCGTTGGTAAAAACGATATACTCGTCAGCACGAATGGGTACAACCGATTGCCCGATAGTACAGACGGGTACATACGTTTTCTCGGTGGTACATACGAAATACTCGTCGATACGAATGGGTACAAACGATTGGTCGATAGTACAGACGGGTACAAACGATTTCTCGGTGGTACAAACGATATACTCGTCGATACGAATGGGTACAAACGATTGCTCGTTAGTACAGACGGGTACAAACGTTTTCTCGGTGGTACAAACGATATACTCGTCAGAACGAATGGGTACAAACGATTCCTCGATAGTACAGACGGGTACAAACGTTTTCTCGGTGGTACAAACGATATACTCGTCGATACGAACGGGTACAATCGATTGCTCGATAGTACAGACGGGTACAAACGTTTTCTTGGTGGTACAAACAATATACTCGTCAGTACGAATGGGTATAAACGATTATACGGTGGTAGAAACGATGTACTCACCGATACGAATGAATAGAAACAATTTCTAGGTCGTCCAAACGATATACTTGTCGGTACAAACGGAAAAAAAAAAAAAAAAATCGAAAATTTTTTTTTTCAGAAAAAATTTTGAAAAAAAAATTCAAAAAAAAATTTTTTTAACGGTACAAACGGGTACAAACGATTCTCTTTTCAGTCACGTTTATTAAAATTGCTTAGCTCTAAATGGGTTGCGGTTCATTTTTTCATACCCTCGTACTTTTTTCCCCCTTAAGGTACAAACGAAATTTAAGACGGTACAAATGGGTACAAACCGAGTACAAACGAATGCAAAAAAAAAAAAATTACTTTCTGTAAAGTCAGTTGCCATCTTCACATAGGTACGGAGTACTCGATTTTGGCCACCCGGTCAAGCTGAAACTAAAAAAACCAGTTTTTTCTGACAATAGATAATTTCGGCTAAGACTTGACTGGGCTTTTTTTTGTTAGCGTGCTTTGATCGTGAAAAAACATTGTTTGAATGTTTTTTTCGATTTTCTAAAGGAGAAATGACATTGTTATTGATGATAACGAATGAAAAAAAATGTTAAGAAAAACATCGTCTGTGAAGACTAAACTACTATTGCACAGAATGAGTCTACCACGTTCCAAGTCAATTTGTTAATTAGATGTCGAAAAATCGCGCACACGGTTTTGAAAAACATAAATTCGGGAGGAAACACGTTTAAAGTGTTACTAGCAGTTCTATCGTCGTAATCATAAGTTTACCTTCAATCTACGATTCCTGCACCATTTGTTGACCCTTTAATTTGAATTCCCTCAAGCGGTAAACGAGTTTTTTAAATTTTTACAGCAGCCTAGGCCCTTCATTGTAGCACTATGTCGAATATAGTCTCTTATTACTCTCGTGTAAATCCCATTTTTGCGTAAGCAATGGATCTTCTTCGAGAATTCAACAACAGATGGATTGCCTTTTTTTGTAATTAACATTTTTTGGTGTTCCGCATTTTGTTCATTTGCAATCCAACGATGAGTCTCGCAGCCCTCCTTCGAGAATATCTGCTCATCTCTTCTGGTTGTTTTTTCGGTTGTACGGTCGAATGATGTATGGCTTAATGGTGGTTGAATGATGATGTATGGTTGAATGAAGCCGAAAAGTTGCGGAAAGAGCGCGAACCGAATAGTCCATCCTTGTCATTGCACAACCTTGTAGAAGCCTTTACCGTTTCACACACCCTCTCTTTGTCTGTTTCCCTTTCTGTTTTGTCTGGGATGTTTTGGTCAACAGCGGGCTAAGTGTCCCGTTCACTTGGACATTTCTTGTGTTTACTTTTATCGTACAAGTTTATATACGCACGTACATACGTACATACAGATAGAGGGCTTGACATCGAAAGGGCCTGATATTGTTTTTCAAAATTTCGAAAAATTGTACGTCATTTGAGGCACCTCAAATTGAAGCGGAAGGTCCAATATACAGTGCAGGAATCGCAGATTGATGGTAAACTTTTGATAACGACGGAACTGCTAGCAAAACTTTAAACGCGTTTTTCTCGCAACTGTTTTTCAACACGGTGTACACGATTTCTCGCCATCCAATGAACGGATTGACTTGAAATTGGGTACACATGTTCAGTAAAATGGCAGTTTAGTCTTGACCGATGTTTTACTTCTTGACATGTTTTTTCATTGTTATTAACAACAATGATGTTATTTTTTCTCATGCAATCGAAAGAAAAATCAATTTTTTTCAAAGATAAAAACACGACAACCAAAAAAGCTCGGTAAAGTCTTAGCCAATATTAATTCTACTAAGAAAAAACTGTTTTTTTTTTCGTTTCCGATCAACCAGGTAGCGAAAATCAAGTACACCGTTAAACGCTAACGCTCGGAGGTCCTTCACGAGATTATTTATAACTTCTTTAATTAGAAGAGAGAAAGAAAATAAGAAACTAAGAAAATATAGACGTGCACGGAAATTTGCATTTGAATCGCATTGAGAATATGCTGGGAGGCCAAACTAGCATAATACTATGTATTAAAACCGTCGATGGTAGAATAGGTGGATACTTATTGAAAGACAATCAATTCATTTTGAATGCAGAACAATAATCTATACAAGGAAGAATGAATAAGCCCAGCTTTGAATTATGGACTCTTGACCGATAGAAGTACTCTATATGGTGGGCAGGCGTATTTTTCTCGTTTTATTTACTGAAAATGAACTTCCTTAATAGAAGAAGGTGTCGTAAGAGTGAAAAAGACAGGTGGCGAAAAAATTAAGAAGCGATCGAATTGCTCTCCGTTTCGTGTAATAAATAATTACCATAAAAGGCACCAAGTGGTCACGTTATTTCTTCTTCCAACTGAACGAGTGTGTACGATTATGGGTCTCCATAGACGTAAAAGCTACATCGAAGCTATCCATACTTCTAATATAATCTAATATAATCTAATATAACCTAATATAATAAAGCTGTAAAGTCTGTCTGTCTGTATGTGCTCGCATCACTTGAACACTACTGAGCCAAATAAAATATGGTTTTCTCTGTTGTACAGCTTAAGGAGGTGCGATCATTACTACGAATCCAACTTGCGGATTTGAAATTTTTATATGATTTTGACGAATAATTTATGCGCTTATTGCCAAAATTTGAGCTATTTTGATCGCTCCGTTTTTTCGCAATAAAACTGCGAAGTTGAGCACTTTGAGTTACCCAAGCACGTCGTCTTATGGAGACGGCCAACCGGAAGTACGGTGATCGTGGTTTTTCTGCTCACGTATCCAACTAAACCCATTGGAAAACTGAAATTCGATAGATTAGATATAATAGATATTGTAAAAAATAAGAAAATCAATCTCCACCGTGTAGTTAAAGTACTACATTACAAGAAACTTTCATTTTTCGGTTGAAAATGGTCAGAACGACGAAATAGCACCCACAGACTTAGCAACGTCGAGAGTAACAGCTGATGCGTTTGGCGAACATAGCCCAGCTTTGTTTTGAAATTAATTTGAATAGAAGCCGCCACAAAATATGCAAACAACTATTTATGGAGTTTTATCATTTATCACGTATCAATGATATGTATAATTATATTACGCCTATTGTGTTAATTCCACTCAGGTAATTCAAGCCTATTTTAATAGGTTTCCAGCTAATTTTTTTTGTCTTTTTAGTCCGTTTTTATGGTGGATATGTTAATATTATTATTACGAAGATTACTGCGGAGTCGTTGACATCTGATTTTTCAGTTTTTATTTCTTCACGTGCAATAAATTCATCATTTACCACAACATTTGGCACACTCTAATCGATAATGCGAATAATCAACATAAGTAAACATTAATCAGAGCAGCTGTGGGTAAAATAAGTTTAGACTCTTTTTTGACCCCGTGGAAGTGATCGTACCTCTTTAAAAGAGTAGGGGAGACCGGGGCAAAATGGTATAGCGGGGCAAAACGGTACCGGGGCAAAACGGCACTGGGGCATAATGGGATCGGGGCAAAATGGGACAGAGAGGAGTGGAATATCAAATTGGGGCAAAATGGGGCACACAGTCATTAATGCATTAATAGACTACACCAAACCTGCGAAGATTCTAACCGAATGATAAAAAATTATTATTTAAACAATTTCATTAACAATTAAATTGTTCGAATCGAATTGTTACGCCAAACAAACCCGTTTTGCCCCGGTCCCATTTTGCCCCGGTCCTATTATGCCCCGCTATACCATTTTGCCCCGGTCTCCCCTATAAATCTTATCTTAAAAAGTACAAACCGCGTCAAAAAGTGTATCTTAAAAATCGATTTGAATAACATCACTGAAAATGTCGCTCTAATTATCGTTTGTTATATATCTTACTATACTCTGACAGAATATCGCCCTATACATACACATTCACAAAGCGTGCAGGCCATGTTTCAACACGCTGAGTTTTTTCACGTGAATTTTCACATATTTTCGATTCGAACGTGGTAAGAATTCTCAAACGGCGTTTATTGGGGTACAGTGTAGAATCCAATTGGATCCCAATGAGGACTCCCCATCTGCAGTGGCTCTAACAAACCCCTGACGACGCGTGGTTGCATCTTAAGACTCCCCAACAAATGTGTGCACCGGATCCCGAAAGGATATTTTTTTGGGCTATTCAGCAAACTCTGGTTGACAAAAACAAATAAGAAATTCTCGAACGACGTCCATCGGGAAATAGCGCGGAATCCACTCGGATTCCAATGTGGACTCCCTACGTGCGAGGTGCCTATCAAATTCCTACAAGGATGTGGTAAGATCTGAGGACTCCCGAAGAAATTTCTGCACAGGGAGTAGTTTGAGGGTCGGTTAAGGATATGTATCCTTCTGGTTGTTAATAATCCTACACGCAGCTTTCTCTGCGACGAATTAACGTGCGTGGGTGTGTGCGTATAATATATATAGCGCTTCTCGAATGAAAGATCAATACCTCCTTGACGTCTTCCATCGGATGACCAGATGGACGTTTTCTTTGCCCTTCCCTCGATTTTTCTTTGCTTTTGTTCGGTCTTCCTTCCTCTTAACACCACCCATCCCCGCCCCGTCTTCTTCGCTAGCTTTTTCACTCTCCGTCTCTCTGTTTCTCACTATCGTGAGAGAAATTTTACCTTTCATTTGTCCAGCATGTGTCGCGTATTTCGCCAGCTTTTATACTTCGTATCAACTCAGTGCGCGAGTATACACATCCGCGTGTGCGCCGGTGTGCTAAACGCAGGGTGCTCTGGTTAGCACATCCCCGACCAAGAATATCCTCACCGTTTTTCCTTTCATCTAATTTTCTCCGAACTTCTTTCTGCGGTCGTTTTACCTTTACCAATGCGCTCGCGGGAACCGCGCACATAGAGGGTTTTCTTCGCGCAACGCGGGTTTTCAGTGCAATTTAACCCAATTTCACGGAGGAAACGGAACCTGCGAGTCGAAAAGCGCGTATACGTTTTTTCAAATTAGCCGCGTGGGATTTGCACCGCATTCGTGTTATTGCAGCGCGTGCCTTTGCATGTGACATAAAATGTGAGGGTGCTTTATCTATGATATTTGAAAAACAGTATTTCTTTATATATTGTTTATATTAAGGGGTTGGGCTGCAGTGAAAATTTCAATAAAATCGTTCGAAGCTTGAGGCAGTTCAAATCTTATGATTATGATTACTTAAACTTACACTTATGATTACTACGATAGAACTGCAAGTGACATTTTAAACACATTTTTTTCGAAACTGTTTTTCAAAACGGTGTACACGATTTCTCGATAGCTAATGAACGGAATGACTCGAGATTTGCTAGACTTATTCAGTGTAATAGTGGTTTAGTCTTGACAGATGTTTTTCTTCTTAACATTTTTTTGCATCAGTTATTAACAACATTCATGGCATTTTTACTCGAAAAGGTGGAAAAAAATCAAATTTTTTTTTTAGCGATAGAAACACGATAACGACGTACAGCTCGGTCAAGTCTTAGCCAATATTATCTACTTTACGAAAAAAACTCGTTTTTTTGTTTCATATGAATCCGGCGGCGAAAATCGAGTACACCGTTGAGCCCCTCACGTTTGAAGGTCCTCCACGAGATTGTTTACAAAATATTTAATTACTATTAATTTTTTTAATGACATTTGGCACACAACGGATATGGTTCCGCTTTTATAACGGATACCCCGCCCCCCTTCCTGATCGAGGTGAAATGTTGCACAAGCCTTCTTTTCAATATTTTAAAACAACCCCTAAAGGGATTTTTGGCGACTTGCAATAGTTTTCGAGATATTGAATTTTTAAGTTTTTTTTACGCGCGCTGACTATATCTATATCTGTTACATCTCCGTTCATGCCTATATATGTCATCGCGCTCTCCGTTTTGTTCAAACAAAAATACCCAAACAACCCCCAACCCAAAAACTACGGCCCGTCGCCAAAAATCCCTTTAGGGTTTGTCTTAAGGGGTCTGCTCACTTTAGACCTTAAAAAGGCTAATTCATTATTTTTTTTCTGATAGGTTTATATTATACATATTGATATAAAAGTTGTTATATTAAAAAATACACGTCCGCAATACATTTAAAAAGAAATGATTTATTTATGTCACTATTTATAGACGAAAATGGTGGTTAAAAAAATGTCTCCAAAAAATTGTAGGTTTGCGCTGTTCATGAAATCTCGACGATGGATCATCCAAAACAAAAAAATCAAACGGTTTCAAATTCAGTATGTTAATGGCTATAGAGCATATTATACGGTTTTTGATATATACAAAAATAACAAAATGACGGACATTTTTCGAAAAACAAAAATAAACGTGTTTTTTCACCGTTTTTGGCAAAAAAATAGTAAAAAATAATAGGATCGGAGACTAACTCATTTTCTTAAATCACCCTGATTTATGGGCCGTCACAATAGCCTAATCCCTTAAGGCAAAAAAAACGTCTATTTGTCGGTTCGTACCTTCGATCGCATATAATAGGGAAACTTCCGAATCAATTCCAATGAAAATTTCGCAGATGCATAGCACAGGGCCTAGAATAGTACCTAGGCCATCTGTTGATGAAACAAAGTCTTCACTATCAAAATGTGTTGATGAAACAAAGAAGCGGCACCAACTAACAAACATAAGACAAGGAACAAAGGAAAATTTAAGCATGATTTGCCATTGTGTCTAGCTTACAAATGTTCAAACATTTCTTCACAGATCATCATTTTTAACAAACAAACATCGAACCGATAAATCAAAGAGCGAACAAATAAACGAACAAAAGTTTATGAAGAATGAGTCAAGCTTTGTCGGCAACTAGGTCGAAAGAATTTTTGTAAATCTTCATAAAATATACTAAAAAGACACTTATTAGAAAAGTGTTACTGGTGAATCTTGGTATAATATTTCAATGACCAAGTCGCGATACAGAATGTGAATGAAATATGCAAAAATAGAATATATAAGTTGACCTGTGAATATACCGTTTTACAAATTGACCTACATTAATCGACAAATCCAATCAGGATAACTGGGAATAGATTACAAGCTATTGTCAGTTCGATAATTGGATAGGTTCGTATTTAAATCGGCTGCCAAAAGCCAGATAACTGAATATACAGAAATGTGACTATCTGATAAAAAGCGAAAATACACGGCGATATCTGCAACGAAGGATACGAAGTGAAATTGGACAACGAGATTGTTCGATATGCAATGAATAAGTGCCAAAATCGTGATGAAAGCGAACACTCCTCAGCTTTTACGTAAGATTTTCCACAAACCCTCCAAAAAAGAAAATGCCATTCAAATAGTAAACCAGATGTTCGATCGATAGGACACATGTGCCATTAAGGATGTTGAGTCTCTATGAAACATGTTAATGTTAATTGTTCAATAAATAGCTTCTTAATCGTCATGAAATTTTTACACGACCTCCTGAATACTTCATGTAAAAACATACCAAATTTTCAGAATTCTATCATCATTACCTCAACCTCCTTAATGGTTGAAAAAAAAATGATAAGAAAATTCGGAAAATTTCGTATGTTTTTGTATGAAGCATTTAAGAGGTCGTGTTAAATTTTCACGACGATTAGGAAGCTCGTTATTAAAAAATTAACATTTTGTTAAGAACAATTAAAAAAAATTTATCAATAAACTTCGTTTTGTTTCCGTTGCTTTCAGTATATTGTAGATATTATAAAATTGAGAGGTCAAAAAAAAGCTTATTGCAAAGTTACATCAGTTTCCATAAAACAACATTTAATTTGTGAATGTTAATTGTTCAATAACGAGCTTCCTAATTGTCGTGAAATTTTTACACGACCTCTGAAATACTTCATACAAGAACATACCAAATTTTCAGAATTTTATCATCATTTGCGATTTGGGACTCAACATCCTTAACTTCCACGCAACGTACGTCAAAGCCGCAGCTAATTTTGACACACCCATAGAATAATTAGTAGAAATTATACACGCAAAACGGGCCGTTGCTGAAAGTCCACCCATCGTTTACACACGTTACGTGGTCACATTTAATTTGACTTTGTAATTTTGTATTACAAAGTTCTATTATAATTTTGCAATTTGTAATCCAAAATTACAAATCGTTCGACAAAAATGTTACGTGATCACCGCGCAATATTACGAATCCGTTTTTTAAATAAAAATTATTATTTGTTTTCGGAAATACCAGATGCGTTGGCCACCGCGAGCTAATTTAATTGTTTCTTTTCATTTTTCGGTAGGTACATGGATGCCACCCTAAAGTAATTTATTTTATTTTAAACGAAGAATAAGTAGGAAGAGAGTTGCCCAAAGTGGGTGTTCCCATTTATAGAAGTCCAGTGGACCTTGACTGCTGCTTGACACCACCACTAAAAAAAAGAATGGAACCTATTGAAGCGAAGATTTTGACAAGCCCTGCAAATTTATCCTGTGATTATTTGATTTAAACTCAATATTGTCACGATTTTTTCGATGCCAATTTTCTAGCAGCTCACCCGGTTTATATTCTGTATGTATGTACATATACGAATTGAAATGGCTAGAAAGGGTGCATGTACAGGTTTTCATCTGCTGTCCGGTATCTTTTGGTTGCGAGAATTCGTTGGGGGCGGGGGCTGTTCACCACTGCGGGATGATTGAGCCTCCGTGGACCATGCAGCATCATCGTTACGCACCAGTAGCGCAGCAGATTATGATGTTGCATGTCTCCCCCTGTTGCTCGCTTCATCCTTCTCATCGCCCTTGCCTTCTCTCGCACCCTCCCTACACGCTTCCCAGCCCTGTAACGTTGGAATAAGAATGCCGTGTCTCGTTTGTACATACTTTCACGTACGTGATTTTTGTTCGAGTCGTCGCACTGGCGTCGATGTTAGGTGCAGTCTCTTTGACTGCGCCGAAAACAATGTAATCCACATGAGGCCATAGGCTCGTAGATAGCTGTGCAACGCGACAAGTAAAGTCCTTTGCTTGTGATTTGCGACGATGTTTGTAGTGATGTGTACTATATTATGAGATACGACCTGCTGTATGCATATTTGGTGCGTTATTCGATTCGTTTCTATCCAATGCATACGTTTTGATTTAAGGCGTCAATGCCCATTTACTAAATGCATAGAATATTTCATAAATGTAAAATACAATCAAACACTTAAGGCGTTAACCCCACTTGTAGCGCAAAAAAAGGTCTTTTTCACGAATTTTTTTAAAGAAAACTACAAAACTTTTTTAATCGATCAATATACCATCTTAAAGAACACATCTTGAAGATCTTTCAGTAATTTTTTTATTGAAAAATATTACATTGTTTAGTGGCAAATGGCCGTCAATGAAATAATGTTTTTATATACACGGTTTGCGGTGACCAACATTGCGGCGAAGTGGATCATCTGAAAAAAAAATGCGGATGGATTTAGTCAAATATAAGTATAAACTAGTCTTTAATCGTAGGATTTTAAAAAATATTCATTTTTCACAAAATGGCGGACAGTCAAAGTTAATGGTTCGATTTTAACGAAAGAAAACGGCCGTTGTTTGGCTATAAAACGGCCATTTTGTTCGAAAAAAAATCGAACGAGTAAAGACTACATTTTTATGTATTAAATAAGCCTGCAAAATTTCAAGAAGATCGGTTCATTAGTGTTCGAGTAATCTTGGTCACCGACTTCAGAAATGCCATTTTGAGAAAAACGCGTTTAAGGTTTCAATTTCAGTTTACACAAAGAACGGATTCTTCTCTTTCAACGCTCATATCTCAGTCAATTTTGTTCGGATCGATTTGAAATTTTCAGGACATATTCTCGGACACTTGTACTTCAAAAAAATGCAATAAAAAAAACGATTTTTTCAAAATCGGAAGTGGGGTTAACCCCTTAACTGAGAGTTCTACCTCAATGATTTTTTTATCGAATTCGTCATTCCCTGATCTCTTCTAATGATTTTGTTCGAATAAAATATTCCGCCTACACATGGAATCGAGCATACAAGCTAGCTGCCCGCCTTCTGCCCATGCTACGCACGCAGCCACTACGCTATCCAGTACTTGTGGCATTTTGATCGCAGACATCGCATAACAGGCAAAAGTAATTCCGACTGTACTTCCGAACAGCTGTTACCTTCGGCTTAGGTAAAATTTTGGATAGACCTTTTTTGATAATATACGTCACTGCTTAGACGGACTTTTGACGCATCGCAATAGTTCCGTACCGATTAATAGTGATTTGTACCATATTAGGGTAAAGCCATCAAAGAGTACGCACTTTATAAACTTTTTTTGCTAGAGAAAATCAATTTTCACAATACACTTCGTGCTTATTTAAATTAGGTTTTGGTCATTTAGTATCTGCTTCTTTCACTATCTCCGCTTTTACCATGGGCATTTTTTTGTAAATACCATGGACTCTTCTCTCAGTGTAACAATTCTAACAAAATACACCCCTACTGAATTGCGTACCTATAGGCTCTCGTTGTATCCAAGCCGCTATTAAAAGGAGTTCGAGGCTCCAAAGAAGATCATCCCGCAAGTTACACGCTGAAAAGCATCGAAGAAGAAGACCTCTCATGGACTGCACATCCGTGTATTGTTCGAATGAAAAGTAATTTGGAAATTATGATGCGACAAATACTACGATCGCGAATCGATTGGAAAGTTGAAGCTTGGAAAAGCTCTGTGTTGACAAATTCCATATACTATATTTTTGGTGCGATATAGACTTGAAGAAAAAAAAATTAAACAAGGGTGGATTGAGGAACAGTGCGAATTTAAAATTGGTCGACTTAATTTGTGAATTCCGCCGGAATGATTGTCCCAGAATTATATCGTGGAGTCGCGGCGTCGGTGGTTATACGGGAAAACGTTGTGTCTCCGAACACACGCACACGCACGCACGCACACAAACACACGCACAGACACACACACACACACACACACACACACACACACACACACACACACACACACACACACACACACACACACACACACACACACACACACACACACACACACACACACACACACACACACACACACACACACACACACACACACACACACACACACACACACACACGCGCGCGCGCGCGCGCGCGCGCGCGCGCGCGCACGCACACACACACACACAAACGCGTGCGCGGGTGGTATAGATATGTTTCTCGGTTGTATATTCTCACCAAGCTTTTCATATGTCAGAAGCAGCGCGAGAGCAATCGTATTCGTGGCTGTGTGACTATACTTAATTCATTAAAAGGGTCGACGCTCTTCATTGTTCGGCGATTCCGTGAGCTGGTTTTCCGCGCTCACTCTCGTCATAATGACAAATACGTGTGCGTCGTTAATATTTCACTGGTCCGATTAACGTATTCCAGGCGCGAAAAGAGGATAAAGAGACATAGTAGAAAATGTAATAATTCCAGAATTAATTTTAACATAAGAGTATATTTCTTGAGGGAGGCTACTGCGAAATTGACGAACGCTCGTGCGTCACTTGAGGCAACTCTACGTGAAGGGGAAAGTCCAACATATGGTGCAGGAATCGCAGATTGAAGGTAAACTACTTGTGATTACAACGATAGTACTGGTAGTCAAACTTAGAACGCGGTTTTGCGAAACTGTGTTGTTGAAAATGGTGTACACGATTTCTCGACATTTGATAGACGAATTAAGTAAAAATTTGACACACTTATTCAGGGTGATAGTAGTTTAGACTTGACCGACGTTTTTCTTCTCGATATTCTTTTATGGAGAAGTAACATAATTATTGATAATAACCAATTATTATCAATAATTATGCTATTTTTCCTTGACGAAACGATAAAAAATTCGAAAATGTTTTTGTGATGATTCAAACACGCCTACAATAGTAGTCTTACAAGGAACATCCCTCAGGTGTCCGCCTCCGATTTTGTTGAAACTCATATATGTGATAGAGCATCAAAAATTTTGAGACACGTATTTTTTTTTATCGGCGGAAAAACGGTTTTGAGGGGTGAAACGCACCCTCGAAAATAGGGATGTTTTTTCGTTTTTCGTCGATAACGTTTTAACGGTATGAGATATAAAAAAAATTCAAATTGCAACAATGTTTATTTTTTCATGTACTATACATTGGAGATGAGAACGATACCATTATCGACGAAAAACTAAAAACACCCCTATTTTCGAGGGCGCGTTTCACCCCTTAAAACCGTTTTTCCGCCGATAAAAAAAAATACGTGTCTCAAAATTTTTGATGCTCTATCACATATATGAGTTTCAACAAAATCGGAGGCGGACACCTGAGGGATGTTCCTTGTTAGCCAATATTATCTATTTTGAGAAAAAACGCGTTTCTTTTCGTTTCAGATCAACCGGCTGGCCAAAATCGAGTAGACCGTTGAGCGCCTCACTTTCAAAGGTACTTTAGGAGATTGTTTATAACTTCTTTGATTATTTATATTTCTAAATGAAATTTGGTAGACAACTTTGTTAATTCAGATACAAATAAATGTCCAAACGATGGTACAATCTTGTTACTTATTTCTTCAAAAAATGTAGTTTTCAAATAACCCTGATTTTCGGTCATCACGGTAGCCTAACCCCTTAAGCTGCGTGTCCCCAGTACGGAGAAGAAAAAGTAATGATTATTTTTTAACCTATCGAATGTATTCGCCGAAGAAAATTTATTCCAGAATTACAATATTTAATACCTATACTATTGTTGGCAAAATCATCGTTATAATAATAACAATAACATTCTAGTGATAGTTGTTATTATTATCGTTGTTGTTTCATTTTTTAAATAATCACCAAAATGTTCTGTTCGTTATTCACAGAAATTCTATGCCAGTGCCAAGCACGGGACAATTTGAGAATACTAGTGGGCTGTTATATTATATTTGTTTCAAATTTTCTATGTATACATTTAATTAATAATGGGCTAAAGTTAAATTACGCCCGGTAACCACTGGAATATTATCTCGAATCGCTTCACGGGCGCGGATTCGACCGCTGGTATTTTTTTTCGGTGAGTTTATTTGAACGAACATTACGATGTAACTATGTACGTTCTTGTGCATTATTGAAAGTCCATTTCAATCGCCTGAAGCAAAAAAGTGCAGTGGCGAGGAATAGAAACGGATGGTGTTGCGGAGGGGATATGCGCATTGCGAAATCCATTTACCACGGTACTACGTTTCGATATGTGGAGAGATGCATGCATATTTGAATTTCGGAAGGTCGATGTAAAAAAGATGTTTAAATTCGCAGATAATTGTGCAATAGTGGGCAATTATTTACTTTAGTCACTTTTCCGAAAAATGATCGTACATTTTTTTTGTCGCTATTTTCTCATTGATTGGGTTATAAATGATGATATTCAGTCGGGGGAAGCTGAATTCCACCTTCTCATAAAAAGTTATGGGGTTTTGAAGTTTGCAAAATTTGACAAGTTTCAAAATAGGAATAGCGATTTTTCTACATTCTGCACATTCGATTTTCGTATATTTCGTACGTACATTATACATTATACATGTGTACAATACAAGAAGATGTATACAATACAAGAAAATAAAAACATATATTTCTCATGTACTTGTAAACGCAAGTCGTACGTGTAAACACTTGTAAACAAATCGAGTCAGCAACGAATAGCACATTTCTTCAGTGTGAAAAATGTCTTGCTCAGGGTGTAATATGGGAACCATCGAGGTGTGTCGATTTTTCGAAGATCGAGATCGGAGTGTCGAATTTTTACAACGTCATGGTGTAGTTATTTACTTTATTCACTTTTCCGAAAAATGAACGTAAATTTTTTTCTATTTCTGGCTGTTCATGGTATTTTTATTTTATTTTATTTTCCATTTCTTTTTTTTATTTTATTTTATTTTATTTCTTTTTTAAAATCTTTTTCTTTTTATTTATCTTTTTTTTCTTCTTTTTATTTATCTTTATTTTATTTCTTCTTTTTTTCTTCTTTTATTTCTTCTTTTTAGTTACCTTTTTTTTATTTCTTTTTTATTTTATTTTATTTTCTATTTCTGGCTGTTCATGGTATTTTTATTTTATATTCTTATTAATCTTTAACCATGGCGGAAGTATGGCACAGTCTTCTATACTGCATTTTCAAAACTGGCGTGACGTATAGCTAAAAAAGTAATCGATCGATTCTAATTAAATATCGTATACATCTTTTGAACCTTATTGTCTAAAACATGGCCCTAAATATTTTAAAAAAAAAACAAAAAACATACGTATTTTTTATTGTAAGATGTCGTCATTGTTTTCGGAAAATCCAATTTTTTTGGTTCGAAGTGTACCATTTAATCGATTTTCAAGATTTCTCACGTTTTCTTGGTTCATATTCTACGTGTGAGTATTAATGAAAGAAAAATCTTTGTTTGGGTTTTTTCAGATTAATCCCACCGACGCTGTATGCCACGCCGTCTGGCAACATCCGCCGCAACAGGTTTAGAAGACCGTGTCAAACAAGAAGACTAGAGGCAAGGAGTACGAACGCTCACGGCGTCCACGATCCAAAAGCGTCCACGAAAATCCAGTTATTAGTAGTTGGTGGTTTCACCGCGTGCGTCGCTGGTGCATCACCGAACCGAAATGAACTGAGCGACAAGAACGCAACCGCTTGTCATCCATGTTGGAATAAAGCGTGTGCCGACCGTGCGAACTAACAAATTTCGCGAATTGTGTTAGATTTAATAAAAAAATAATTGTGTCTCGGTATAAAATATATTTATCGTGATCTGCGGCAAAAAAAAATTGTGTTTGTTATTGCTTCCGCAACGAAAAGAAAACTGACTTAATTTCTGTATTTCGTGATTATTCTTTATCTGTGCAGCGTATCATAATATGTGAATATGATGTGTGATAATTTGAAAACCTTTTGTCTGGGTTGAAAATTCTTATGAATTTTCTTGTGTCTATACATATAATTTGTGTTACTGTTTCCGCAACAAAAAAAAATATTGTCTTAATGTCTGTATTTCGTTGTTATTCTCTATACAACGTATCATCAGTGTGAATATGAAGTGTGATAATGTGTACAAGTTTTGTCTGGATTCTAAATTCTTATTAATTTTCTTGTGTCTATAAATAAATTTTGTTTGTTACTTCCTCCGCGACGAAAAAAAAACATATTGACTAAATCTCCGTACTTCGTTATTATTCTCCAAAACAATCTACATTATCTACATGAGAATTCTATCTATCTATATAAAAATTTCCTTCACGAACTGGTTTCACAATTAATTTGATCAAATTACCGCTCCATATGAAGTAGCCAAGGGTGCTTCCTGCATATTGTACGGCACTGGTTTGCTGCTGACTTTAATTCGGTTCCGTAGAAGAGCAGCGCACCTCTCTCATCTGGATTTTCATGGACATTTCTTTAACACTGCGTTCGTACTCCTTATCTGTAGTTTTCTTGGTGACATACCCCCTTCCGTCTCCTTTTTCTTAAATATTAAGAAGAAAAAAAATACCAGGCGTTATTTACGGGAAGAAACATAACCTCACTTTACACGACACTGCGACAAACCATCGTCGGTATCGCCGCGACAAAGATAATCAACAAAAAAAAAATATGCTGCTACGTTTCAAAGTTACGAGGTACTGAAAGCATCGCGCTCGACGTAAATGTCCCACTTTGTCTCCTTGGTACATTATTAATTTTGTTCCGCCTCGAATTCCTTTCGTATGTTATTCTTGTGATGTTTATACATAATTTCAGTCAATAAGAAAAAACGGCAAAAATGTTGCCATCAAAGCGAACTTCGCGTGTTGTCCGACTGATCAGATAAGAAACGAGTGGTCCTGCGCGAACAAGACCAAGCTCTACTCGAGAGAGAAGACATGCGGATTTTTGTGAGATGTATTATAAACGTCTGGTAAAAGTTCGACTTTGAAGTTTCCTGGATGCTATGTACCTTACGCTGCAAAATTTCTACGCAGTCACGACGGTATTGCAGAATTTGTAGTTTTTGGCTACGAGCCGCCGCAAACTACCGCCAGATGTCGCAGCAATCGTCTGCTACTCACACTACAGCAGAGAGCAGAGTTACCACGCGGGATCGCCGCCAGTGGTAAAACTGATGTACTAGATTTTCAGTATTGTCGAAAATATTTTGAACTTCGGTAGTACAATTTGGCTAATTTTCTCTAAAAAAAATTCTAAACCCCAATCTCTCCGACATTTTTCCATAAAATCAGTTGAAACAACGCTTAAAATGTGTTTTATCACTACCGAGAGCCTCAAGATGGCGAGAGATCGCAAAATGTGGATGAATTCTGTGCATCAGTTAGTAATTCACAATTCATGCTATGGTAACTACAATCTGTGAAGTTTTTTTCAAAGTAAAAAAAAATGTCGACCGTTAGGCCCTTTCTAATTAGGTAAGAGGTAATTAACACGATAGGCAGAATATAATTATACATATTATTGATACGTGATAAATGATAAAAATCCATAAATTGTTGTTTGATATTTTGTGGCGGCTTCTATTCAAATTAATTTCAAAACAAAGCTGGGGTTATGTTCGCCAAACGCATCAGCTGTCACTCGCGCCCCTGCTAAGTCTGTGGGTGCTATTTCGTCGTTCTGACCATTTTCAACCGGAAATTGAAACTTTCGTGTAACGTAGTACTTTAACTACACGGTGAAGATTGCTTTTCTTATTTTTTACAGTATCTATTACATCTAATCTATCGAATTTCAATTTTCCAACGGGTTTAGCTGGATACGTGGGCAGAAGAACCACGATCAACGCACTTCCGGTTGACCGTCTCCATAAGGAGACGTGCTTCGGTAACTTAAAGTGCTCGACTTTGCAGTTGTATTGCGCAAAAACTAAACGGTAGGAACAGCTCAAATTTTAGCAATAGGCGCAAAAAGTATTCGTCAAAATCATATAAAAATTTCAAAACCGAAAGTTGGATGCGTAGTAATGATCGTACCCCCTTAAACGGATGAATTAGAACGCGAAATAGAGATATATTATGTATATGTGAACAATTTCAAACAATTTCCCAAAAAATAGGCAACATCCCTACTGTTGAGTCGAGCCTAACGCAAGCCCATTTTTACGATGAAAAAAGCAAGAAACATGAATACCCAAATCAGCCGTTACGTGGCAAGAGCAGAGCGGTGCTCTACGGGGCCGTTTATTAGTTTCGCGTAGAGTCGTCCGCGCGATCCGCCAGAGAGCGCCCGGCGCGCCCGATCGGCTGAGGGGTGCGAAAGTGAGCGGGCGCGCGAGAGCGAGTGCGCCACAGGCTAGTCGCGAGGAAGGGATGCAGCTGGGGGTGACAGTGGCGCACGGCGGATCGCGACGGCAGGGCACGCGGAGTGGGAGTCGAGCGTGTTGGTGGTGATACGGGAAAACGTCGACATTGTGTTCGTGTACGTCGGTCGCGAGCTCGTGCATACGAGCACGCGTGTTTTCGTCGTAAAAACGACGGAGCTTGTGGGGTGCGCGCGCCCTCTCGCGGCATTCGTACGAACGTCACAGACGCGCGTGTGTGTTCGTAGCGCTCTCCGCCAGGGCCGCGTATACGTGCAAGGGCCTATCCCCCCTAGCGACTTCCGCGCCCCATACGCGAATCTCCGAGGAAAGCTCCGCGACGATTCTCCGCGACTCAGTAGCTCAAAAGCCGAGCCCGAGAGACGAGGGAATTTGGTCCAGTGGCGGAACGGGCGAGTCACCTCACGATACACCGCCTCGTGTGTCTCTTTCTTTATCTTCCTATTCCTTTGTCTATCCCTCGTTCGGCCGCGTTCTTCAACTCGAACTCGCCACTTCCGGGTGTATTCGTTACGTTCGTTTGTTTTTTTCTCTTTTTTTTTTAATTTTCCTTTTCCTTCGCACCGAGACGTGCAGCTAGCTCTTCGCGGCTTCTTGGGATAGAGAAACCTCGAATGACGAGGTCGTCTCGTCCAGCGGCGTTCACGTTGAGCGCGTGCCTCGCTTATCTCGTTCGCTTCTCCTTGGAAAACGTACATTCGGGGTGTCGCGTGCGAGACATTGACCGAGGCCTTCGCGATCATTCCCAACGATTACGATAATCGTGAACTTTGCGATCCTATTTTCTTTTTTTCTTCTCCGTCACTCGTGATCTTGTGCCTCGACGACCAGAAACTCGGCTTCCCGTGTTTTCCTTTGTTCCTCGTGCGATAGCGCGCGATACCGCGCGCGCGAGTGTACGTGTGTGTGCTTATTCGTTTTTCCGCTTTCATCCGAGGAGCGATCGCAAGGACACATACACCTGTTGGAAAGGCTTCGTAGTTGTCCTTGGTGCTTTTGCTTCGCCGTTTTGTGCAGTCTTCGATGCGCTCTGTGGTGTGTTCGTCGGGGCCTCGATGTCGGTGTAAACGCGCGTAGCACTATCCAGGACTTGCGTATGTGCAGTACGCGGGTGATCTTTGTGGACTACGATACGCCTCCCTGTCAACAAGTTTGCGGAACTTTCTCGCGGCAGGTACATGCCACTCACATAATTGCGCATCTTTTTTAGGTTAATGTTTATCGCTACACTTATACGAGGCTGAAGTATGACGTCGAAGTTTGTATCGTTGGAACGCAACGAAAATTATTACTTTTCAAATTGCACGTTTTTTTAAATTATAATTGAACGTTTTTACGTGTTCTTATTAGAGGTTCACGACCTGAGTTTGCGAAAAAAGGCTTTGAATAATGATAAAATCGAATGAGTGACAAATAAAGGAAAAGAAATCGTTGTATTCCAATGATGCAAACTTGAACAGCGTGCTGGAGTTCGCTTCGTTGGAATGCAATCAAAACTAATATTTCTGAATTCCTTAAATTTTTTTTGGCCGGTTTCGCCAACGAAAACCAATCGGCCATCTTTTAAAATATTTGTTTAGCAATCTACAATATGAATCTATGAAAATGGATCTCTCGTAATAATAAAAAGAAAGGAAATAAAACGTGAAGAGGAGATTTCGTCGCGATCCAACGATGCAACCTCGAGACCATACACTTATGAAATACCAGTGCCTCGTGTAGTTGTATCTATATGTAATTAAGGGATCATCAGGGTATAACGGGTCGGAAAATAGTCGATTTTCGCGATTTTTTTTTTTCGATTGTTAAAATACGCTAATCAGTCTGATTTTTTCATGTCAAATCGAAGGACTCGTGAAGAACAGAAAATAAATTTTCAAACGTTTATTCTTATTTTTTTACATTTTTTTAACGGTTGAAAATATTTTCGAAAAAGCCGTCCTCACGGTGTACGCGGTTGTGGCCGTAAATATTATCTGAAACAAAATTTGTAAAGAGATTATTCATCAGTCTGAACGCCGCTATCTTTCTATGGAGGTAATCCTTTTAATATAATTAATATAGTTTTTTACATAATTAATCTTTACTTTTAATATAATTAAAATAATTTTTTAAATATTAAAATTGACTTAATGCCAGCGGTTTGAAAAAAAGTATCGAATTTCGACTATTTTTTCGACAGTTTTTCATTATAAAAAAAACATGAAAGTTAAGCAAAAAGCTTCCATAGCAAGATAAAGAATAGCGTGAAGAATAACCGTCTCCAAAAAATTGAGACGGATGGCTTGAAAACTCTTCCTTTGAGAGCGTACCCCGTTTCGAAAAACGACATTTCGAGAAAAATACGTCCGTCCGGACCAGGTCCGCAGCTGGTCGAATTCGTTTTTCCGAGAAACGCTGTAGCAACCGGAATAATTCGAATTTCGTCCCAAAAGTTGGAAAGAATGTTTATAACAGTTCATACTATCGGATAATGCAAAAAAAAAACCGATTGTTTTAAAATTTTACACTGCGATGATCCCTTAAGAGACTACGGTACTCGTGAACCGATTGGGCTGCGGTTTTCACCTGCACGCGAAGATTTTTGCGAAGGATTTGGGCCGTGTAACATGACGTTTAAGTTGAATAGGCATGACGTTTGGGTTGAATAGGGGCAATGGCGTTTTTACGCGAGAATAGTGCGTTTTTGCACGTTGACGGGTTAAGGTACTGTGAGGAGCCAATAATCAGGGTCGCATAAAAAAAATCAATTTTGAAGGAATAAGTAAGATGCTTGAGAAATCGTTTGGACATTTATTTGTATGGACGCTAACAACGTTGTGTACCAAATTTCATTAGAAATTATTAATCATTCGAGAAGTTACGAACAATCTTGCGGAGGATCTTTGGAAGTGAGGGGCTCAACGGTGTACTTGATTTTGGCCACCCGGTTGATTTGAAATAAATAAAAAAACGAGTTTTTTTCTCAATAGAGATAATATTGGCTAAGACTTGACAGAATGGTGTTGAAGTTGACATCGTTGGGATGCAACGAAAGTTCTTCGTTTGATTTTAATTTCAACATTTTTATTAATATGAAAAATCCTTTATAATTTATACTGTAGATCTTTAAATAATTGGGTAAAAAATAATTAAGCTATTTTTGTGGGCAAATTTGGCCGATAGAAGTAAAAAGAAATTCATATGTATTAATTTCCGTTGCGTTCCAACGATGCAAACTTCAATCTCATTTGACCGAGCTGTTATCGTGGTTCGATCATAAAAAAGAATCGTTTGAAGTTTTATTTTCGATTTTTTCGAGGAAAAAGTACAGCGTTATTGTTAATAACTATAGAAAAAAAATGTTGAGCACACAAACGTCGGTCGAGACTAAACTACTCGTACACTGACAAGGAAAGGTTGCGAGGTCGATCTCTCCGATTTCGATGAAATTTGCCATGCTCGTAGTATGGGTAAAAATAGGCCACACGTATTTTTTTATATCTGCGAAATCCAATTTTCAAGGGGTGAAACGCATCCTCGAAAATAGGGGTGTTTTTCAATTTTCGTCGATAACGTTATCGTTCTCATCTTCAATGCATAGTAGACGAAAAAATAAACATTGTTGCAATTAGAAATTTTTTCATATCTCGTACCGTTAAAACGTTACGGTCGAAATACGAAAAACACCCCTATTTTCAAGGGTGCGTTTCAACCCTTCAAAATCGGGTTCCACAGATGTGAAAAAATACGTGTCGCCTATTTTTACCCATTCTACAATCATGCCAAATTTCAATGATGCTGAAGTTTGCATCGTTGGAACGCAACGAAAGTTGGGTAGTCCGAACTTTTTTCGACAAATTTGGTCTACGAAGATGGCTGAAACGTTTTTTTAAATCTCCATCAGAAACCTGTCGCCGAAATTTTGCAGCACAAGATTTTGCATCAAGAAATAAAGAAACGAAAATTAAGAAAAAATTCTCGTCGCATTCCAACGATGCGAACTTCAGCATCGTAAATTTCATCGAAATCCGAGAGATCGACCTCGCAACCTTCCCTTGTAAATGAGCATACCAAATTTTAAGTCTATCCGTGCATTAATGATGTCCAGAAATCGTGTACACCGTTTTGAAAAACATAGCTTCAAGAAAAACGCGTTCAAAGTTTCACTAGCAGTTCTATCGTTGTAATCATAAGTTTATTTTTAATCTGCGTTTCTTGCACCATGTGTTAGGCTTTCCTCTTCCATGTGAGTTGCCGCGAGGAGCAAGCGAGTGTTCGTCATTTTCACATCAGCCTAATCCCTTTACGGTTGAATAGGGAGAAACGTTGGAAAGTTTATTTTCCTTTTAGCATATCCCATTGTTAAAAGTTTAACGCATTTTATTCTTCCTTTATGTCCGGTAAGTGCGTCCCTTATCAGAACAGGACGGATACTACATCTAGTGTGTATATATATATATGTGTGTACGTATGCATGCATATATATATATATATATATATTTCTGGGGATAGGATATTTTGAACCTGTTATATCCATGCAAAGGTGCCTGTCCACGTGAGAGTATATACTGAGATTTGCTCTCGAGAGTTCGATCACGACTGATTCCACGTGAGAGTTTTTATCCGCAAATCTTACTCCCGCGAGCAGTTCAGACAGTAGTGGGAGAGTTGCTTTCGCAAATGACTCTTTGGACCATGTCCACTAGAGAGCATCTGTAGCTCGTGCTCTTCCCATGGCGTCAGCAGTATCGAAGATCGCTTCTTCCAAACAACAAGTCGCTGCAGCGATTATACTTGCATTGGAAATTCTAATAAAAAAAGAACAACAAAGTAAAAAGTTAGGGGAGCTCCTGGGTTAAACCCTGGGATATCACGGAGGCTGAAACTCGACGTCAGTAACGATCTTGTAGGTGAATTAGAAATAGAGAACACATTGAAGTTTGAATCGTTGGGATGCAGGGAACATCTTTGGTGGCCCATTCGGGCTACAATAATCGCTGGAACGTCTTTGAGGATCCTCATTAGGGTTTCATAACCGCAATTTGGAAAATTTATGAGTAAAAAAATATTTAAAAAAACAAGCTTTTATTTAGTGTACTAAAAAGTAGATTTTTTTTACCAAGTCACCTATATGTGACTAAATAAAAGCTTGGGGCGCTCAATTTTTTGGACGTTTAATAAAATTGATCAATTCGGTTACAGTAAACGTATTTAATTTGGCACGATAGCAATTAGAGAAATTATCACACGTTTATCCTCAGTTTCGGGATTTTTATTTAAAAAACCTAAGGTTGTTTTACAGTAAATTAAATACAGTTGACATGCCAACGGATTTATGTAAATTGAAGATTATATGTCTAAATTTTGGTCGCCCCAAGTTTTTATTTATTTTCACGTATAGGTGACTTGGTAAAAAAATGATTTTCTACTTTTTAGTACATTAAATAAAAGATTGTTTTTTTTTAAATATTTTTTTACATATATTCTATGTTCTACTTTTCAGTCTTTAATTGATTTTACTAGTTCGTTGTTACGAGTGGCTTACTAGTTTACGAGTTTGTACTTTAGAAAGATGGAATGCTTGTAAAAAATAACAAAGACCGTAATTGCGATTGAACTTACGACTAATCGCTGCATATCAACTTTTCACATACAAACACAGTCGGCGACAAACTTGTTTGCACGTGTTAGTGCCATTTTATATGGATGATTAAATATCGCTAATTTTACATGAAAAGTACAAAAAATTTATGGACATATATATAGATATATATATTTTTAAAGTTGAATCGTGCGTTGTCATTTTTTCGATGCATGTTTGCAAAATTTCGGAGCTCTAAGTAGTCGGGAAGTGGGTGAAATATCGATTTTCCGTTTCGTATCTCACAGAAAGTCAAGTTAAATAAAAGCTTGTAAAAAAGGATTTAAGATGTAATGAAAACAAAGAAATTAATCAATACAGAAGAATTTTCGTTGGATAGCAACGATGCAAACTTCAGGCATATACTTCATGGTGTTGAAGTTTGCATCGTTGGAACGCAACGCAAGTTCTGTTTTCGGTTTTTCTTATTTTTATTATCAAAGGCGATCTTTTTCTGTAGATTTATAATGTAGATCGCTAACGAAATATCTTTATAAATGGTTGAAGGACTTTTGTTCGCGAAATCTGCCAAAAGAAATTAATTTCGTTGCAGTCCAACTATGCACGCTTCAGCATCGTCTAAACCTCAATACTTCTTGATGCCAGTTGTCAAAGTTAGAACTCTAGGATCGCCGCAACAAAAAAATGGCGCGCAATTTATATTGTCAGGTAATGTTGAGACACCCTTGACTTTATTTCCCCCATTTGCGTGCGCAAGCTAAAACAATCTCAAACCAACTGAATGAAATAGAAGCAAGTTTGAGGTGTTTCATTTTTTCCTTATACGTGTGCAGGTCCAAGCAAACCCTAATAAAGTCCCGGAATTTTTCTGCATATCGAAAAAAGATATTCACCTTCTATACTTCTGTGACTTTCCACATGACAACGGCAATCGACTATGTTCAAATACGTAAAAAATCACGTGTAACTTCATTATTGCTTTAATTTAAATTTCCATTGGTGTTCGCAAACCGCCGCGGGATCGAATTTAATTCTCGTAATTTTTTTATCCATCGAAGTTCAATCAGATTTTATTATAGTATTTTGACTGCTTTAAAAAGAGGAGAAGAGGCGAAGTGTGAATACAAATTTGGAGCCGTAACTGCAGTAGATTGTGCGATGATAAAATAACCGATCGCATCGTACACAGAAACGCACAAATAAAATCATACGTGTGTGTGTGTGTGTGTGTGTGTGTGTGTGTGTGTGTGTGTGTGTGTGTGTGTGTGTGTGTGTGTGTGTGGGTCGCGATGTATGCGCGTGAGTGTGTTTATCGACTGGCTTGTACATAGTCACGCGCTCTGTGCGGTCGTTAACCGGGTCGTTAATCATGTTACAGAAAAATTGCCAAGGTAACGATGGAAAGATTTCCAATACAATTTTTATATCATACGGCGCACGAAAAAAAACGATATATTCCGACAATGTTAAAAATAAATTGTTACAGAACGATAGTAGGAGATAACAAAATTCCTTCTCTTTCTCGCTGCTTTTTGAAATATTATCCCTTTTCGCGCTTCGATGTAATTAGAAACTTTAATTCTCGCGCTTTACCCTCATGTTTTCACACGTACCTTTCACATTCGCATCTCTCAGACATGCTAGCAAATTCCTGAAGTTTTAGAAAGCTTTGAAATTCATTAATGTTCCTATTTGCGCAGGAGAATTTTTTTGTTCCAATTACTCTGGACTCAGAGATGTTTTTTTAAAAGAGTTTTTCAGCGTTCAACTTCGTTCTTTCGTATTAGCGAAAATTTTGTTTCAAAAGCACATTTTTTACAGAAAAGTTGTTACTGATAAGATTGGCGAAAGAAGAAAATAAATTGCGATCTTGTTCATTTCGGAATAGCAACAGTAAATGATAAAAATAATGATTTTCGTCATAGTAGCAGTACTACTACTGACAATAATAACATTAATAATAAAGACACTATTTGTAATCATGATAATATAGTAATAAGAACAGCGGTAAAAATAAAGACAACAGCGGACTTTTTTGGACATGCCTTGACTTATAGTGTTCCGTATTAAGGCTTCGCCTCAGTACAGTAGAACCTCGATTTGTTTTATCCGAACGCTCAATTATCCGAGCGTTGGCGCGACATGTACGTTGCGGATTGCACACTGGCTTCTACCGGCAAGTTTTATTTGTTCCTTGCAGCGCGTACAGATATATGTGAGTTGTTGCAAATTGGTTACAGACAATTTATTACGCGTAGTTCGTAGGTGTCAGAAGTTTAACTCCAAGTCTTTCGACTCCCAAGCGTAAACGTAGGTAATGTCATTACGTTAGAGAAGAAACAGGTAGTTTTGAAGCTCAAAAAGGGCGAACCTAACGCAGCTCTAGTGGGCCTTTATGATGTTGGAAAAGCCACGATCTCCGATATAGACAGAAATCGGGAGAGGCTCGCATCCATTGCATCTAAACGGACAGTGGTGCTGCTTTTGAGACGGGTCTGTAATGGTTCTAAAAACAGGTGGAGTATTGCCCTACGCAGCTACTGGTAGGCTACAGGTAGGCTACTGGTCGGCTACAGGTGAAGCTACTGCAGCTTCTTGAATGGTTGCGAGATTTAGACGTTCAAAAACATGTAGCAGTTATTCGGCGATTGCTGATGGCTGACTATATACAAACCAAAAAAAAATGAAATAAGCATTCGATCTTTATAAGAGGCTGAATACCTATATATATCTTCAATAGAGATTGTGTAGGTATTTCAATTCCTGATGTATATACCTGAGTCGAAATTTTCAGCCTGTTTTGCCCCTCCAGCTCCTCACAGTGGTAGGAGATAAAGGCACCAAAGTAGCTTCGCATTAAATATAAAATGAGCTCCTACTTAACGCCTAGAACGGGAACAAATTTCCCTTTTCTCCACTTGCAGACGCTAAGGAAGACGTCGAATGGCACACGTATACACGCACACGCACACACTCTATTACGCATATAGAGATACATATGCCTGAATACGCGCATGCGTAGAAACACGTATATACCCGCACACATACTTAGCATACACCAACACACTCAGCATACACGAACACACGCATACTAGTACCTATACGTATGCATGTGTGACAGTTATAGAGATCCGCGTATACATGCATACGTGAGGGCAATTCCTAGCAAAAATATTGTAACTGCCCAAGATCCATTTCTTCCACTCTGGAGAGTTGCTGGAGCTGCAGGGGCAAGTTTGAAGCAAATGCGAAAGGTTCGCTGGGTGGAGAGAATGGAAAGGCCATTGGAAAAGTAGGCCTCTACGGCAAACGCGCGGTCCTACCTAGTCCAACGCATGACGGTTTCTGAAAACTATCAGACCCGCTCTTTCGAATGCGACCATCCCCACCCTCGTTTCGTCGAAACAGCCAAATGCACGATAGGTCTAAACGCAATGAAAAGAGGAGCTGCAACGACTTCAGCAAGATTAGGTAGGACTATAACGGCTTATGCAGGAGGTAAGTAGCAAAGGAACACCACGTGGCGGCCCATAGTAGGACTTCTACCAGTAAACAGACTCAAGTGAGGCTGACATAAGATCAAAGGCTTTTAAAATAGGCTGAAAATTCCGACTCGGGTATTATCTCTTCCAAAAATGCCTTTAAATTATCCGAACCAGGCTCAGTCCCAATTGGTTCGGATAATCGAGGTTCTGTATACTAGGTGCGCAACTAAGTTCCCGAGTTTCACACATGGATGGCGCGAGCGATACATGTAGTCAGCATACAGGTCTGAAATTGGGGGTCTTTATAGCTTGGACACCTGTTAAGAATATCCAATCGTAATATAAAAAAATATCGCACCACAACGACCTTTTTTCGAACCTCGAAAATGTCAAAGTTCGTGCCAAAACAGCATTTGCGGAAAGCATCGAAAATCGAAGAGCCACTTCCGAAATTTTGCTTTTGCGGCAGTACAGAAAGAGTTTCCTGCGTCGAATTGTTACTCGCGATGAAAAATGGATATATTTCGAGAATCCCAAACGCAGAAAATCGTGGCTTCCACTTGGCGAAGCGTCAACATCGACGGCACGGCCAAATCGCTTCGGAAAAAAGACAATCCTCTGCGTTTGGTGGGACCAGAAAGGAATCGTGTACTATGAGCTGTTGAAACCGGGCGAAACTGTCAATGGGCATTGCTACCGACAACAACTAATCAATTTGAACCACGCATTGCTCGAAAAACGGCCAGAATGGGGCACGAGACACGAACGTGTGATATTGCGGCACGACAACGCCCCGTGCCATCGCAGTTCCATCATCCAGGACACCATAAAAACACTGAAATGGGATATGCTACCGCACCCGCCGTATTCGCCAGACCTGGCCTCTTCAGACTATCATTTGTTCCGGTCGATGGCACATGGCTTGGGTGGGCTACACTAGGCCAATTGTGATGCAGTACAAAACTGGTTGGACGAATGGTTTCAGTCCAAAGACGCGTCCTTCTATCGTCGCGGTATTAATGTATTGCCAGAGAGATGACAAGAATATGTAAATAGCGAGGGACAATACTTGGAAAGAACCATTTTTTGTATTTGTCTTGAAATTTTCGATTATTTATTGGTCTAAAAAACCCGGAAACTTAGTTGCGCACCTAGTATATATATATGTATGTATGCATCTATGTATATGTATATACACTAAAAGAGCGGGTCGCATCTTAATTGCACACCCCAAATAAATCATGAAAATGAAGTAAGTTAAAAAAAAAGTTTCCTACAAAACATTAACGATTTGGAGGGTGAAAATCGGTGGCAATATTATCCATGTTTTAGTCAACATGTTCACGAGATTTCGTGATAATGTTTATTATTGTGGATTGGTCTACGCACTCTTTATTTATTTACAGAAAAGTGGGTCCCAAAACAATTTGAACGGAATAAAAAATCACTTTAACATAAAAAACAGAATTCATATTCCAATGCTATTGCATGGGATGGTACGTTGCCATATTAGTATGGCAACGTACTATGTCGTTTTCATCGTACTGAACTCGTACCGTCACCTGCATCGGAACATACTCCATTTCCACAACTTTTAAGTCCCATAACTTCCATATACTTCCAGCCACGATACTCATTATTACAGTATTTTACTTTTTCCTATGTCCGTTTGAAAAACAGCTCTTTTTTTAAGCATATGAGAACTGTATGTCTCAAACTATGATGAAAAAAATGTATCATATTATGATGGAAAAAGTATGAAAATTGCCTTAAAAATGTCCGTCGAATGCCCCCTCCAAACCCTAAATCTTTCGTCGGAAACAATTTTCCATACGACTTCTATTGCCCGACTTATTTGGGGTGAGCGATGAAAATGAGACACCGTGTATATGATGATAACTTTGAATACCTTGGGGTGTACATTATGTTGAGTATCGAGAGAAAACCCAAAAAAAAGGCTACTATGAGGACAACTCTTGAAGTTCGGTGATCCAAAATCACCCACCTATATCCATATACCTATATATATGCAGTCACCTGATAAAGCAAGGGCGTAAATACACGATCCGTATGTTTGACTAAACTCAGACAAATTGCGAGCAATATAACGGACCGGTACACGGAATAGTTGGGGAAAAAAGAATGATGGAGAAAAGCAGAGAGAGAGGGAGAAAACGAGAAAGATCGGGTTGAAGCATTTGTAATATTTCCGGGTTCCTCGTCTACTGATCGGGTGACTGCGCTGCGCATTGGCCCCATTAATTCCGCGTCAACGACGCGGTGGTAGCGGAGAGGGGTGGGCGCGGGTCAGGGTATGGTACGGGTTGGAGCCATCAATTTTATACGTTTCAAACGAACGCTTGAATTTTTTGCATCCCCTTTTTCGTTCGTTTTCAAACCGATTGTTTTTCGCTCGAAGTTTCATCCGGACGAGGCTAATTACGCTTGAGGATGCTGCAAGTCGAAGGGTTCGCTCCCGTTACGAACCTAGATTTATTGTTTTTCGTATTTTACGTGCTCGAAGTTCCGGGCCGTCGGGTGGTACCGTATTTTGCTTGAAAAACGAGGACATATTCGGAGCAATTTAATCTTCGGTGTCGTGTTTGATGTTGCTGCATTTATACGAATTTACATCAGCGTTGGTGTTCATTTTTTATTTTTCCGTGTACGATAAGTGGTTGTTTCCGATTGCAGTGCAAAACGCGTCTATCTGGAAGCACTTTCGTACATGAGAAACCGAAAACTTCATCCCTGTGGTGATTGATGAACACGTATGAATTTGTACGAAGGTTGTTTTTGGTATGTTGAAAAATCTCAGACCATTCGTGAAAATGGCGTTGAGGCCTCTTAAGTATAATTATTGCGGTGACTGTAAAAAGTACTTCGTTTTGGAAAGAAAAAAGAAAAAGGGTCCTCAATTTGACAAGCCATATTTTTGACACTGCCATATCTGCAATATTCTCGACACTTTTCGAAAAATTGTAGATGTTGAATATCATTATTGTGGTCGTTGCGGCTGGGGATTGATTTTTCCGGGTCTGCATAAGCTCGGGGCCCAATAATAGGTCGATTTTAAATATTTTTTTCTTACCAGAGTACTCGGATCACGAGGTCGGGGTTTTACACACAATTAGTTCAGTCTTGCTAAGCTTGACTTCGCTCAAACTTATCAAATTGATTATTATTATTTAATCGAAGCGCCATCGTTGCTGCATCGCCAATTGGTGTAAGTGTTTCTGGCAACTAGGATGTTCTGAAATGAAAGACGACAAAAATGTACATTAAGTATGATAAAAAACTATCGTATCATCGAATACTTGATTAAAATTGTGGAAATTACGTAAATGCCTAATTGTAGAAAGAAAGTTCGATTTTTGACATTAAAGACTTGAATAATTTGTTATTAAGAAATGGATCAACATACCAAAAATGATCCAGTCATACGATAGTAAATGTGTAGAATAACATATGCTCTGTCCGAATTCGACGTGAATTTGACAAATAAATTTTGAGATATGACTATGATCGTTTCATAAAACATAGTTTCGACAAAATCGCAAAAGGTAAAAGGGTGGCCACTGCAGAGTTGCAGTCTGCCGTAACGCACTGAGCTATCTGACCCTCCACAAAAATCGTCGTAACTTGGTAATTTTTTAAATCTTTTACGAAATCTCCGTTGCAGTCGAAAGCTAAGACCTTAAACTATAAAACTAGAACAAACAAATTGTATGCCCGAAATTCAACGCTTATGCAGACCCCTCAATAGACAACGGATTAATTCGGCAACTTCGTGAAAGTTATTATGATATTTTTCGAACGAATTCATGTTGAATGCTTATGAGAGCGTTAACCTTGTAAGCAATTACTTGTCGAAAGTTATTAAATATCGAAAACAATATGAAAGTATTGATTTTTGAGGTAGGAGTTATATCTCGAACGTAATCAAGTTCTAATATGACAATCGTGCACATGGTCCGATAAGCACTCGATTGCTTTCGTCGCCTATTTGCTCGAGCTTGTCGAAGACGTGATCCACTCACGTTATTCGTCGTACGTACAAAATTCAATCAGCTGTCATATATCCTAAGTAATCTGCTGGAATCGTGGCTCTGCTTTGTTCTTCCCAGATCTCGCATAAATCCGGGAGCAGATCGTATTGACGAAATAATCCGTCATGGGCGCGCGCGCGCGTGTGTGTGTGTGTGTGCGCGCGCGTGCATAGGATAATCCACTAGAAATTACACAGTCACTATTAATGCTAGACAAAACGTCATCCACAAAATTTGGAGGGTTTGTCAAGATCTACAATTCGGCTGGCACAGTTTTTAAGGTAGTCATCTCGCCAAGGTCTTTTACTATAAAATTGTCTCAAATTTTGACACATTTAGTATTAAGCGAGTCGGTCCAAAATTTCAAAAGGGTTCACCGTTTCGTATTCGACATATGTGGAATCGATATTTTTCCATTTATCACTTGTACACAAAAAAACGTGCAATGATTTATGTAATAGCCAAGTACAATGTGCGCATATGCATGTGTACAAGAAATGTTGTGCACGACATTGTTAAACCGTGAAAATCATTTTATTAAAAATGTTTTGTTTTAATTTTAATAAGTTCCATTATAACGAAAAATTGACATCGCCATCATAGAAAAATACAACACATGAACCACACGAGTACAGCAGAAATGCTGTGCAAGATCTTGGCGTGCATGGTTATTGTAAATTGAGAAAGTAAAATTGAGAAAGCTCACAGTTCTGCACATAAATTATCAATTCGTTCGATAACTAATCTTCGGTCTTCTTCTGCGTTCCGCTTGCAGTTTCCTCAATGATTAGACCAATAATTCTTCATTAGCGCGTATACAGATTTTTGGAAATTGGTGGAATGCTGAGCGATACCAGGAACTTGATCATATGATCAAGCTATATAGCGCTATATAGCGATGCCAAGAACTTCTTCATAGCGTTGCAACCAATGCCAGCATACATTGAACCTATCAGATAGAGATTTGTGATTAGTTTTTTTACGAAAATGATAAGAAACTCCAATGAAGTATCGTTAAAAATGACAGTAACGAAAAATCACCCAACACAGCTTTAGTGTTCGCATGAGAATATTTTGGATTGTTTTGCGCCGTTGAACTTGTTCTCACTTAAGATTCCGCTGAGCACTTTTCGCAAAGGATAACCAAAATGGAATTGAGACCAAGTCTTCGTTCGTCTACAGTTTTCTGCAGATTCAATTGACCTCCATACTCGCAGCATTTTATATTATTCGCCAATCTCTTGAGATGCACAATATGATGTCTCCTATTTTCGTTGTTTGTAACCTCCACGTTCTCATTTCTTCTTCTTTTTGGTAGGGCCACTATTTCGACCTTTTTCAATCTTTGGTTATCGTTTTTTCTTTGGCAAATTTGCCTTTATATTGCATTTGTTCCGTTATTGTAGCCACGGTTCAAATTTTTCTTTTCACTTTTCACTAAACATCAAAACAAGAATTGGCTAGGCGGGATGGATAGTCTGATACAAAAGTGACTGTTAGGTGATGTGGGAAACATTGTTATTTTGGAAACTCCAAGGGTTATGTTACATTTTTTTTTCATTTTTTCATTATTTTGCAATTTTGTACATCCTGAGAAGATATGAAGAATACGAATATTTCGAAGACTTCGTCGATTGAACGGAGAATAAACTTTTCAACGTGACTGCGGCTGACTACTCTCTCTAGCGGTGGCGTTAATTTGATTTCGAGGTCAACCCCTATTTTCGAAGTATCTTTTACGGTTCCTTCTTCAAAATGAGCTTTTGATGCCTTTCCGGTATTAAAAAAGCATAATAGGGTGAAAATGTTGTTAATTTGACGAGGCGTTGAAAGAAGCGCTAGGGCTCGCTGATTATAAATGATTTTTTTTTTTAAAAGAGAGCTACCATGGAAGATGGCTGAAAGTGCGACGAATTATGTGATACAAACTGTGCATATAAACGTGGGTCTCGAGAGAATCGAATTCCCGTTTGAGGGTGAACGCCAAGCCGGCAAAGTCTATAGTAAGTAGTCGCCGGGTAGATGAGCGATAGAATTACGAAAGATAGGTTTTCAGTGGGGGATCGGCGCACCCGATAAATCGTGTAGCACGCGCACTCGTGACGGAACGACACATTGACCGGTACGCGTGGAGGGCCCGCCGGATTCGTTCATAAATCTGCCGAGGGACTTTTCCCAAGTTTTATGGACGATAAAATTCCGTGGTGATATAGTCGTCCTCCTTCGTTTCTCCTTTTCGCCTTTTTCTTCCATCTCGCCTTCTCCTTCCTTAGGGGATCGCGCTCTTACTTTCGTCCCCAATGCTCGCCAAAGTGACTCGGATAAACCGTGATCTCTATATAATTATGACTGGTCTTTTTTGCTTTTTTTACTTCCCGCCCTTTAAGCACGTCATTGGAAGTTTTTTTCTTCAGTAGGAATATCCATGCGATTTCTGCCGGTTAGACTCCTGATCTCTGAAGGGGTTTTATCGATCTTTTTTCGAGTTTGTTAATGGTGGCTTGGAAGTCGTGCGAAGAAAACGTCGAACCGGGAAAAATGGTTCGATAGAATGAGATGAAATTTTCTTTTAATTTCGTTGCGGTAAACTTTTGATTTATATTTGATGAAGTTAAGGATTTACGTCAACGAACCAACTGCATCGATTGAATACGTATCTCACCATGTATCACATATTTCGAAATATCCATGCGGTTACAACGGTTTTGCAGAATTTCTAGTTTTTGGCTACGAGCGGCCGCAAACTACCGCCAGATGTCGCAGCAATCGTCCGCATGATGCTGAAGTTTGCATCGTTGGACCGCAACGAATTTAATTTATTTTGGCAGATTTCAACTACAAAAGTCCTCCAGCCATTTTTAAAGATAATTATTCAGCGATCTACATGATAAATCTATAACACAATAGCGCCTATGATAATAAAAATATGGAAAATAAAACGTGAAACAGAACTTTCGTTGCGTTCCAACGATGCAAACTTCAACAGCGTATCGTCTGCTACCCACACTACTGCATAGAGCAGAGACCCAATAGGCGAAACTTCCTGCAAGTCCGTGTGTGATGCGTCCATATGGGTGCACGTTCACCATGCGCGACCGCCACCAGTGGGGAAACAAATGCACTAGATTTTCAGCATTGTCGATAATATTTTGAGCTTTGTTGGTACAATTTTACTAGTTTTATAAAAAAAACTCTAAATCTCAATTTCTTCGTCATTTTTCCATAAAATCAGTGGAAACAACGGTTGACATGTAAGTTTTTTCACTGTCTAGAGCCTGATGGTCTTAGAATGTGCGTTAATTCGGTGCATCAGTTGGTAATCCACCATTGATCCTATGGTGACTACAATCTGTGAAGTATTTTTTTGTAAATTTGGAGTAATATAATGTCGGTGGTCAGGCTCTGTCTGCACCAATATCACAAGTACACGATAAATTTCATGCTAATTGATTGTATCGTTTTGTCGAAATTAGGGTCGAACATTTCGAAGCGTTCGGAGGGTGCCACACATGTCTTCAAAATAAAAAATGGATCCGACATAACTGCCTAAAGTTCAAGTCAGTAACTGGATTTCCATGAAAAATTGCAAAGTGTAAATATTGAGGTTATACATTATACGAATCGAGCATCGTAATGGTCCAGCTCGGAATGCGGCCACGAACTGTTTATACGAATCTGATGAATCATTCAGCGGATGGTTAAGTGCTGCACATTTGTTTGGCTTGAATAAAACATTTCCTCGAAGTTAACATTCAATGGAAAGAATATTTGAAATTACGAGGTATTTTGAAAATATAACTTTCTTCGACGCTAATGAATATTTTGGTAGAAGTAAATAAAAATATAGTTGATCCGGACGAAAATGGGCGAATTTGGTGTATTTAGCGGATGGAAATAAACGATTCGTCTCGGTGGTGCCCAACCGACCTGTGAAATTTGACGGCGCATTATATCGCCCCGTCTCTCTCTAGACTCCGTGAGCGCGGCGCGAGTTAATGTCGAAAGTGCGGAAGAACGGCGGGAAATGTTGTACCTGGTGGCGGGCTTTCCTCCTTCCATCATTTTTTGTGCGAGCTCGATTATCGGAACTTCGGATTGTTTCGTGCGCGTTAATTTGTATGGAACGCGGACTTTTTAACGAGTTTGGAAGTTCTTAAGAACCGCCTGCCCCCCTTCTTAATCCTTGGCCGACTTGGACTTCGTTCTTTTCGTCACTGCTGCGAACGCGCGAGCACAAACTTTGAGCTCTTTAGATTTGAATAGTCGAATCTAGCGAGAGGGCAAGAGGAAGAGAGTTCATGCCGAAAAAAAATGTATGAAGCCCCAAACGGTCTCGTGAATTTCGGGGTAAATCTTGGATACGAGTGCCCAATTATTGTGGAAGTTGCGCGTGCCAAATTTTAGCCCGCCGTCTAGAACGTAAATTTGAACCTTTCTGTAGTGATATTTCAGCTTTCCGTATAGCGGAATATCAATATCGAAGTTGCTTCGAAGGTCACTTTGAAAATCGTGACTTTTGAGACGTCTCGACCATTTTCAACACTCGGGCACCATAGAAGACAAATTTTTTTTAACGCCGGTGACTTATCGGCGCTTTAAGGAACTGCACATATAGGGTAGGGATTAATTTGAGGGTAAATATTGTAAAAAGCCAAAACTGCATAGGGTAAACCAACCGGTAAATGGACAACCAACGAAACTGTAGGATTCAGAGGGACTGTAAACGAAAATATGAGAATTAATTTTTCAATTGCTATAGTTGCCAATATTATATTATTATTCTGATAGTATTTCATATTATTCTGATAGTATTGCACATTATTCCGATAGTAGAATTCCATATTATTCTGATAGTAGAAAAAATATTCGAAGTAATTGCAACAAATAATGTTGGAGGAATAGATCAATAAATCGCGAAATTACTAAACCATCAGCGAATAGACGAAATTACCAGTGAATGGACAGTCGGCCGCCAGTAAATGGACGTGTAGTGTAGATGAATGCTGTCAAGGATAACGATTTATTATTTATTTCTATTAAACGCTAGATTTGGAGACCACTGTGTTGTACAAAAATTATAATATTCTCATACATACGAGTATCATATGTGTTATTACGATTTCGTAGAAAATATGCAAAGCTTTTTTGCATCTTAGCCTGACATTCTCAAAAATCTACCAAAGTTTGTTTCGCCAGAGAAATAGCAAATTAAATTTTGTCAAAATTTAAGAAACGAATGAAGAGATTTTATATCATTTAACGAAATGTATATTGTCATCTCTTGATAATAATTCATTTTTCGATTTTCAGCAGCTGAGCTACATTTTTTACTCTGCTTTCAGAGTTATCAGAACAGAGCCCATATGTCCATTCACTGGAAAGAGGTTTAAATACAGCACCAGAGAATAAACATGTCTAATTCTGGCATATTGTTACGAATTTATTTTTAAATTGGCAAAAACCAAAGATTTGTTCTATCACAAGTAATGAAAATTATACTTACCCTCGAAATTCATAAACATTATTATTTTCGCCTTTAGAACGCCTGGTGTGCACAGCCGTATCGTAACCAAGTTTCGCGGTGTGCAAGTACCACAAACTGGAGAAATTAAATTTCCCGTCAAAATTTGATATTAAATTGAGCAATCGGTTTTAACGACACTTGTGATTTTTTTTTGGCTGAATTCTCGTTATTCGAGTTTTTATCAACAATTCAAATTCTTTACCTACTTTAAATATAAATCAGTTTACCCTACGAATAATAATTACGGGAAAAAAATTCCAAATCCACTCAAACAATTCGCATTGAAATGGATTTTTCAACCGCCTTGAGTTTTTCTAATCCGGCGCGGCGCTCCGTATTGCTATTTTATCTTTCCTGAATTTCGATTACGCTAATTTCGCGCTCGAATAACAAATAATTGCATCATTATTAATCGGCAAACTTTCATATTGCGGTAATAATAAATAGTTATTATCGTAAGTACCCAAATTGTACTCGAATTATTGCTATTGATACCATAGAATTAAATTATCGTCAGTATACAGATGAAAACTTATATTTCTGCGTTCAACGCGGCTCCATTTCCAATTGAACTAAACAATCGAGCATTTAGCCGAATAAACACGAGAATTTAATTACAGCGAGAAGTGAACGAATCTGTCCTGTTCTCGCCTGCTTCGTTTATTTTATCATTTGCTGCTAGAAATCCCCAAATCAATACTTGAAGATCAGAAAAACAGAAAAATACAAGGGTGCGATGAAGGTGCTCTCGACGGAGGTAGAATCGATAATTACTTACATCCTCGTTCTAATCTCCCTCTGGGATATACTTCCGGCACCCGTTTCCCTCTCATCGCCGCTGTTCTATAGTGCTTTTTAAATGCTTCTTGCTTGCGCTCTAACTTGAATTAAAGTTTTTTAGTTGAGTTGAGTTTTTTAGTTAAATTTTTGCTTTTTTTGCGGCCTAGTGCGTGTTGCAATTAGTACTTGACCATAAATAGTACTGTGGTTATGATTCTCACCGTCACTATTTAATCGTTATTAGTACCCTATTATATTCAGTTACTATTATTCCAATGACTCATTTTCCTTCATATTTTGTCATTATATTTTTTATATTTAGTTACGGTTATTGCAATCACTTAATTTTACAAATTATTACCCGTTTTGCTTTTAATTAGTGTCATTACTGTTTATTGCCGCACTGTTATTCGTCTTGTTCGGTACTAGCCCAATTACCATTATAATTCTAATTTTGCTTCGATTGCCTCAGGGTTCTAATAGTAAGCAAGGTATAATGAACAAAATCTTTCTCTTTTTTTCCCCCTCTCCCGTTCTGCACCAAATACGAAAAGGCCTTCACATAGGGGCGTCATTTTTTACGCATTTGTGCATTCTCCCTCTACGAGACCTCGGCACACATGTATACATATCAGAGTCCGAAAGAGAGTGTAGTGCACATTCAGAATCGAGAAGAGAAATCGAAGCCCGTTGAACGTTCTTGCGATCGAGGGAAGTAGACGGAGAAGGCCAAATAAATTGTGCAAGAAAGAGGCAAAAGGAACCCCGAGCCAAATTTGCCTTCCCTCCATAGTTTCGCAGGCAGGCGATGAGCTTTTTTTCTTCTTTTCCTTCGTTTTTCTTCATCTTCAACCGCATCCTTCGTAATTGGTGCTGTGGCCAGCCACGAGCGAACAGGCGAGACGATCACCCCTTGGTTGACTAAATATATACATATATACGTATATATACATATATAGGTGCCCAAGAGATATATATTCCGAGCTTAATGAATACACGCGAAAAGAATGAGAGTAAGAAATAAATTTGTGGGAACGAGCCGACGAGGAAGGGCCCAATGGACCGTAAGGAATACATAATACCAAATGACAGCAGTACGTATATATAAGTTTTTACAGACATAGCATCACTGATATAGTATATATATATATATATATATATATACATACTGGCGATCTTGACGTCGCTTTTGAGGACCGTCCTCGTATAGCCCATAGTCCCCATACTCAACATTGCAGAAACGCCAACGTCATGTTCAAATAAAAACAATACATATATGAGTCAGTCAACTTTAATTATTTTTTAAGCTAATCAACGTTGATGAATCTTTTGATTTTAGAAGCAAAAAGATCAGTCTTTCTGATTTGTTCCGTACAATATATATTGTAAATTAAACCTTTATTTTTCCCATCTTGCCCCGTGTGCGGGACAAGATGACACAGCGCTGGGATAATGATGGTGCACGAATCATTGGCATCTTTCGCATATAAAAGTAGTTTCATTCTCAATACCATAATTTTGATAAGCCAACGGTTTAAGTTCCGTAGAATTACTCCGAACAACCTTGCTTCCATATCAATTTGCTAATTTGCAAGTTCTTTTTCTTCTCCTGGTAGAAACACCGGTTGAAGAGGAACCAAATGCTTTACTAGTTTCATTTCACCCTTTCTAGCGTAAATAGTGGTACGTCGTAAAATATTCCGGGTATCGCGATAGCTTGTATTCATCTTGCCCCATTAGACCGAGGGGCTGTTCACTATTCAGTGAGATGCGGAAGCGATTTCCGTGTGAAGTCGATTTCATATGATTTTTGTGATTTCATATGATTTTTGTGATTTCATAAGTGATTCAAGCTATTTTCAAAGTCATGTGATTTCACGTAATTTCAGTTAATTTCAATTGATTTCATTCGAATTCATCAACTCGGTTTCAAGCGATTGCTGAAATCATTGGAGCGAGAAAAAAATCGTGAAATGGTTAAATTTCTTTTTTATTGACTAATCTTGTGACTTTTAAATTTGAATTAAAATTTTTTTAAATGAAAAATGTGATTAAAGAAGGCACAGATATAGATATTAAAAGAAATGTTAAATTTTTTCATACAGAGTCATGGCAATTGACATGACTCTGTATGAACTGGCGCGTGCACTCGCGTTAAGGAAGCTTTCCAGTGTGACAGCCCGAAAAATCGCTGTTTTTCGCGATTTTTTTTTTAAAGAAAAAATAATCTAATCGGTCTGGTTTTTTTTTGTATATTAATTGGGTATTGAAGAATACAAAACAATTTTTTAAAGATCGATTTATTTATTAAGTAATATCTATAAAAATGATGAAACAATTGTTGCAGAAAATGCACTTGGATGTGGTGTCCACGTTGGGGGTCACAATTTTGATCTGAAACAAAAAACACAAAACGATTATTGATCGGTATATAATTGGCTTTCGTGCTATGGAGGCTTTTTTTTTTTTTGCAAAAATGGCGCCGGTTTGAACAAAAAGTATCGATTTTAGCATTTTTTTTGGCAGTTTTTTTTACAAAAAAATAGGAAGATGTCAAAAAAAAGCTTCCATAGCACGATAAACAATGACGTTAAGAATATTGTGTAAAAAATTCAACTCGATAGCTTTAAAACTCTGCCCTCCAAGTTGGCCACCGTTTTGAAAAATGCTGTTTCGAGAAAAACGCGTTCAAAGTTTCGCTGTAGCTGTAGCGTTCCGTTGCCTTCTCCAAGAAATGCTGTACAGTAACCGAAATAATCTGAATTTCGGCATGAAAATTTCAGGGAATATTCGGAAGAGTGTATACTATTCGATAAAGCAAAAAAAAAAAAATCGATTTTTTGAAAATTTCACACTGGAAAGCTCCCTTAAGCCGCAGACTAACCGCTCGAACGCACGGACAATGGACTAAGCTATGAAAAATCATAATAACATTTCTTTGTTTCGAGAATCCGATGATTTCTAGCGATTTCGTGAATCAAGTGATTTCATGCTGATTTCAGACGACTTCAAAAAACTTAAACCTGATTTCAGGGGATTTCAACCACATTCGGATAATGTTGATTTACCAAGACGGTTCGCGATTTCAGGCGATTTCTCGTGATTTTGCATTCGATTTCGAACAGAAGTGCTTGAAGGATTCCACAAGTGAATGGCCCCTCGCATTAGACTGTTAACGAATTAACAAAAGATCACCCAATAACCTTGAACATTTCTGACAAACCGTTCTTATTATATCAATAATTAGTACTTTCATTGTGTTTACCTACCTGTCTCTAATCAATATCAGCAACTCAAATAAACTGAAACGATGTTAAACGTGTCCGAAAATGACATCGTTTTGTCAAAAAATCGATATTGTTTTCTCACTCGAGACGCGTGCTTCCCCCACAGTTGATACTTTCACCCTCATGCCCCTCAGTCCCTCCCCTCCAAACTCCAACGGGAGCACTGTGCGCGCACCCACTCTTTAGTGGCTAGGCTCAAGATTCGTCTTGCCCCGAGTTCCCCCACATAAGCCAATGGAAACAAAGGTTCTTTCAAGGACCATGCGGATCCCAGAATCAACGCGATTGGTTGAGAAGAAAATTGCAAGGGTCGACCCCAGAGCCGCCAGCTGAACCGACAGCCAAGATCAGATAGTCATATTAGAATCAAAAAGTCCTTCCCCTGTTGGAATGTACACATATAGATGCGTAGATAGATGGAGAGGAGGTGAAGATCGGAGTCGTTGCGCGGGTCGAAGGGGGCTAGAGTGGCTAGGTAGGGGTGGAGGACGAAGAGTACGAGATCACAAACGCGTAAGGCCGATAGCCGAACATCGCGGGAGCCATAGAGGCGAGGGATGGTGGAGCTGCGGGGTTGGAGGCCTTGTAGCAGAAGTATCGAGTAGCCAAGTGTGTGCCTGGGCGTGGGAGGGTGAATTGCCGTTCTCGGAGGAAGGCAGGGCCAGGGAGGCAAAGGGTAGGAGGAGGCGCAGGTTCGCATTAAATCACTATGTTCGTTATTGCAGTGGCAGACGAGGACTCTCCACCAGGGGATTTAGCGAGGCGCGGCTGTGCGTTTGTCCGTCTGTCCGCCTGTCTGCGCGGCGTCGGGGATTCATGCAGGCGTATCCTATACATCGGACGGCGCCCAAAAGCATCGGGAATACCGTCGGCAACGAGCGCAACGAAAATCCCAACTCGGATAACCAAAAAGCTCCCTAATTTCCAACCCTCCCTCTCGGTTCCTCTTTCTTTCCGCATCTCGCGACCAGAAGCGATGCTACGATCCAACGAGTCAGCTCCAAATGTATACATATACGTATACGAATGTATACGTATATTTGTATATACGTATGAGTATATATGAATACATGTGTCGACTTGTATAAATGTGTATGCATGCGTGTCGCGCGTGAAATCGTGCATACGCGACGGGGAAGCGAACGATAGTTGCAGGTACGTACATTCGAGTCTATATTTGTGTATACAGAGTCACTAGAAATTAGAAACTCGAAGACAACTAATTGCAAAGCGTGGTTGGGCAAATCCACTCGTCATCCAGAAATTGCATTGAAAACATCACTCGCCTAATGGGCAACTTTGTAAAGGCGTTATAATAATAATAATAATTTGCTTTCGGAAATACCACGCCCGTAGAGGGCCTTTCGCGAACCCGAATATTTAACGATTAAGTGATTTTCGTCCATAATCGAGTAAAAGGACATCCCAGTATAGTGGGAAAATTTCAGGTCAAGTTATCGAACTTTTAACGAAAAATGACGTGTAAAAATTCTCGCATTTATACGGCACTTTATGGATATGACACGCTGGCCATATTTCATATCTAATAATTTATACAGTAAAGGACTCTAGGTGCCAATAAGTAAATAACGCGTGTCAAGAATTCTAAAGATTTCGCAACGACAATAAAAACAGGGAGTCACCGAATGTTCAAAGAAAATATTAAGGATAAAAATTAGACAAGTGTGGCTCGCAGAAGAGCTTTCGTAGCCGCGACTTTTCGGAAAAAATGATGACGTTGAAGTTCGCATCGTTGAAATGCAACGATTTATTTTCTTATTTCTTAATTTTTATCATTACTCGAAACCTTTGCTTTTTCTAATTCGAGGCCGTAAATCTGAAATAAAAATATGCAAAAACGTTCGAATCATTTCCACAGCCTAAAACGGCCAAAAAGAAATGTCGCCAATAAAAAAGAATTAACTTTCGTTGCGTTTCAACGTTGCAAACTTCGAGATGATAGAAAATGTAAATGTCCAAATCTCCTAAATTTGCCCGAAACTTTCTATTCCAGTTTATCGTTGGATATAACCGATTGTGGCTTATATTTTTTTATTAAGCACCAGTGATTATTCACCTACTCTTGTTTACCTAAATATACTGATTCAGAAGGGCTCTACTTATGGCTCCACAAAATACGGCCCTCCGCGAAAGGCATGCTTTAAACGTCTAGAGCTTCCGTCATTTTTTTTTCCTATGCCAAGCTCATCCCGACCCCCATAGGTTATAAATTGCCATTGAAAGAAAAGAAGTAGAGGTTTTAAAAATCGGGGTTCGTAGTTGAAAAAGGTGATCCGGAAATTAAAGTTTAAGATCGCCACGTGAAAACAGAAACTGAGCAAATGGACATGTGGGTCTTGACAAAGTTGCTGAATTTTGTCTGTGAAGTTTCATTGTGTGTAAAATCAATGTTTATAGGACTTTTAAGCGTCCAATTTTTAGTGACTCACCAGATACATGTGTATATATGTATATACTACACTGGACGAAATACAGTACGCGAGTTTATTGTGCATTGTTCCGTGGGTAAATTAGTTTTGGCCGTACTGTATACGTCCATATGCATATATATATATATATATATATATATATATATATATGTGTGTGTGTGTATACATTTTACAGACATTGATTCGACTCTCGTTGATCCTGCTTCGCTCCCGTCGAACGACTAAATGTTTTTTCCATCGATCGTCGATCGAGATAGACAATAAAAGCAATTTCCGCATCCGAACCGGGCGAAAAGTCGAACGTGAGTGCACGAAGATCGCATTTAACGGGGGCAAAAAAAATTGCTTTTAAATAGCGAACGAGTGCGGGTGAGTTCGGAAAAAAAAAGAAAATTGGGTCCGGGCGAGGTGCCGAAGCAGTGGGAGGGCCCCAGCGGAATTACAGTTATCGCGTGGACTCTAAAGTCGTCGCGAAAAAGTGGGCTGAAATTAAAGTTGACGAAATTCATCGTCGGCCAGTGTTTGTGATACGTTAGCTTCCATATATATTCGTGTGCGTTTGCGCGTACGTGTATATCGAGGCGTATACGTCGATCGTGATCGGTCGTAGTAAAGAGTGCTCGAGCAGTACCGTTTTCGCATCTTCTCTTGACGAGGAGCAACGGAGAAAAATAAATACAGAAAAGAAACGAAACGAAAAGGAACGCGTTGTGATAATAACCAACGCGCGTAGCCGCCGCGCACGCGCGACTTGTATTCGCGAAGCGCGTCGTTCAAGCTGAAGTTGAAGTGATGCCGTGATGGGGCGCAACTCGAGTCTCTTCTTTCTAACCACCACGATCCTCGTGGGCACTCTACTCGTCGTCACCTCGTTGATCGAGAATGCCGCCGGCAACCGTGAGTGAATGCCCAGTTTATATTGTTCGCTAATATAATTACCTATGTTAATTAACCCAAGTGGAGGATGCAATTGGTCACCCTCTAGCCCTGAGCTAGTGAAATTATATTACGAACCACCGCAAGCTAGCCGTTTTAGACGATAACTACACAGGAACTGTGTAGTTATCTGATAACTACACAACTGATAACTACCTTGGAACGCTTTCGTCGTCAGGTGACTGAGTACAGACAATTTGGCGAAGGCTAGATCAAAAAAATATCTCTCAGCTGTATAATATTTCCCGTCTAGTCGTGAAATTTGGTTTTTCCGAGTCTGCAAAACGGCTGTTCAGTGGTCATTAAAAAATGACCACTGAAGTTGAAGTTAGCATCATGGGAACGCAACAAAAATTCCGGTAAATATTCGCAAGTGGGGCTCCGCTAGAATCAGGCTAATTCACTTCGAGGGTTCAAACAAAACCAAACAACCTCAAACAATCCTAAACAACCTGAAACAAACCCAAACAAAAATTAGCCTGATTCTAGCAGGAGCCCCACTTCTGAATATTTACCAATTTTTTTTTTTTTTGAATTTCATTATTATCTAGACCCTTTTTTTGCAGCTTTTGGCCGTGCGTTTGTCATAAGGATTCTCGAAAATATTTCAGCAACTTTGCTATATATGTGCTAAAAAAAATACGGCAATACGAAAATATGCATTTTCGTCGCATTCCAACGATGCAAAGTTCAATACCATTAAGAAACATAGGCTTAGTAGGTCACGGCTAGATAGCGACGAGTTTTGTCCATTAGGGAGAATATGATAAATGCTACCTTGCTACTGCCTAGCTGAAGCTATCCAACGGCTAACTATAGTATAATAAGAGTGATAGTTTTCTGGTATATAGTGATCAAATTTGACCCGGACCGGTTAAAAAAAGCAACATTTTTATGTATTTTAATACAAATCTTTATCATCGCCTTAAAAATAGGCTTCTTTTGAGTCAATACAAGCATGCCAACGGTTAATCAAATTTTCCATACACTTCTTATACACCTCGGCCGGGATGGTCTTTAGTTCCTCCAGCGAATTTCTTTTTATGGCCTCAATCGGCTCATAGCGCGTTTCCCGGAGCGGATATAACGTTGCCCAATTTTATTCATTATCTGCTCATTGTGGTTATGATATTTGGGCTGCAGAAAAATTAATAATTCATTTGAAATTATATTCTAAAAAATACTTGTGACATGGTTTCGATCTCGGGACGTCTAGGTTAGACCAGGAAAAATAGACTTTTGCAAAATAAAATTCCTAATAATCGATTTGGTGATTGGAATATGTTAGGGGGTTCTACACTTAGAGGCCGTAAATTCAAGTTGGGGAGGGGGGGTTCAGTTGCCATCTTGGAAACGCGTTTTTGCGCATATCTCATAAATGGGGCATTGTACGATAAAAATGATAAGGACCTTTTTGTAGGGAATTACATATTCTATTACTTTTACTTCGAACTTTTTTCCCTACGGTTAATATGTTTTGAGATATAGTCAGTTGAACAATTTGAATTGTGATTTTTGTCAATTATCTTGATAATGGTTGGAGATGCAAAAGTAAATAGTGGTGATCAAACTTGTAGAGCATGAACCTCTCTACAAATTTTATTCAAAACTTTATTCTATAGAATGAATAGTTAATGAGATGCAGCGCGCTGAATTCTAAACCGGCAGGCATACCACAGGGAATGGAGACGCGACAGGTCTCGAAAAAGATATATACCGCAACACGCTGCGTTCTTATACAAATTCTAACAATACACATAATAAGCGTACAATATTTTCGGCACTATCGTGCATAAATTAACTTACATGTTATACGATTTCTACACGCGGACATGCCTATGAACAGACGCGATGGGTTTGAGGTTTGCATTGTTGGAACGCAACGAAAATTAATTCTTTTTTCTGTTACAATTTTTTTCGCCGGTTTAGTATGTGAAAATCGCTCAAACGTTTCTACGTATTCTTATTAGAAATTTACGACCTTAATTTGAAAAAAGTGTTTTGGTGATGGGAGACATGACAAAATTAACGAAAAGTTCGTTGCGTTCCAACGATGCA